>JARHVA010006241.1:182500-402500 GCA_037957365.1 Torreya grandis
ATAATCAAAATAAAAAATGTGGATATAAATTGTAATACCAACACAAAATTTATTGTATGTGCCCCAATGGCAATGAGAATTCATATATGTAAAGTCACATTATTTGAATTGTATAAATAGTGCTCATAAAAAAATTGGGTGTGTACAATTTGAAACAAAAAAATAAGGATAACAAGATCTCACCTAAGTGTTATGGTCCCTATAATCTCTTCTAGAATATTGACAGTGTAGCATACAAATTGGAGATATCTCATTCAATGGAAATATATCCATTATTTCATGTTTCCTATTTGGACAAGGTCAATGGATGTAAATTTTCATCTCACAAAGAATTACTAGATATTGATGAAGAGGGAATAATAATTTTGAAAATTAAAGAAATCCTCCAGACATGCACAAAGAGTTTGTAGACAAGGGTGATTATAAAATATTTTATCAAGTGGAATAATATGACCAATGAGGATATGACATGGGTGGATAAAACATTCCTACAAAAGTACCCAAAGATTTTCAAAATTAATGACAACATTGGTTTTAATGGGAGGGGCATGCTATACCTTTAAATGTTAGTATGTATTGGGATACGTGTGGTCAAATTATAACTAGCACAATAATTTAATTAGTCATATGATAATTTTTATATATTCATATTAGTATTAATGCTGGCCTATGGAATATCCATAACATCACTAGAAAATATATAAGAGGTGGTAGTTATTATTAAAGGATCATATTATGAATTCAATTTCAAGGTTATGTAAGCTTCCTCATTAAAATGGATTAGTCATATATTTATAGTATTATGCTAAGCTATCAATATTTAGTGTGGATTTAGTCTATTATGTTTTATTATTGTGATATCATGTAATGAAATTACTTAGATAGATTAATATAATTCACAAAAATGAAGAAAATATAAATATAAAGAGCACAATATTAATAATAGATCATAATAATGAGATTAAAATAAAGCACATCAACACTAAATGTTGACATTAAAGTAGAACACTGGATATAAAAGGCTAAGCCATTTCAACATGGAAACTTCCAAAATCCATGCAATAGGATTTTTTTTAATATGATCATAAATTAATAATATTTACCTCATATATATACCCTATAAAGTAATTAGATAAAGGTACCCAATATGACAAACCTAATAAAAATATGGAAACATAGAGAATTATAACATGACAAGGTAAAAGGTTATTTTAACCACAAGCTAACCACACATATGCCTTTACATGTTATAGGTTAAGAGCGTATCATGAATGTTATAGTAAAGTGTGTCACTTAAGAAGGCACAATGCTTAGTCATGCACATAACTCTAGTTATTAGGTATTTCTAGGGTTAAAGGAGTTAGGCAAAATGGGAGTAAGGTCTGACACACAACATTTAAACACATTGACATGCTAGCATCAGTTTTACATAAGGCATGAACCTTATGCACTCACCTAAAGCATAATAGTGAAAGGGCCAAGTCTGTGTTGGGTTAGTTACATCATGTTGTAGCTAAGGGGTATTAAGGGTTTAAAGGGTTCACAAGATTGTTTAGCACACACTTCAATTAGAGGGGGGCCAAAGCCTTATTGGTGCATGTAGGCTAAAGAGTCCACAAGGGGGTGTCCATTCATCTTGAGGTTGTTAGTTGGTACTATGTTTAGCATGAGGGATCTTCACAGTGGTTAAGAGAGATAAGTGGCATGAAGGCACCACTTACTACTAGGGAGGAGTATCAACTCATCAATAGACTATATAGAGAAAGAATTCCATAACCATTCTAAAATAATTTATCATAAAAAAAAAAATTATATTCATTCATTGATATCTTATTCTGTTACAATAACTAGTAATAGCCTTCACTAATTAATTCTAATTCTACTTATGCTAGAGGCTCACATATGAGCATGGCTTACATTTTATATTTGGCATTCAAAATCCTTACTCCTAGTATCACTCTTTAATTTGTTATAACTTCACTGCAAAAATGAAATCATCCTCTTATGCTCTTGGAGGTTACCTTTAAATAGGCACTGACGACTCCTCTTACTAACTAGATATGCATGTGGTTAATGATGAGTAGGTGAGAGATTGTCAAATCCATTATGCCATATAAGAAAACTAGGTACATGCCAAGTTGTTGGTCATGGTAGTTCACCTATTTAATCCACTACTTAAACCTCCATACTCCTTGAGCCTCAATCCATCGCATGTAGTATTGGGCAGGTATGCTTTAAGGTTTATGATGCTCTTCAACCTCAACTAGCTAGTATGGGGACTTTAGGAGTTGATCTAGTCAGTGTTAAGGTGTACAAAAATGGTCATTCACTTCCTCCAAGGGCCTCCACACTTTAGGATGTGTCTTAGCTAGTGTGGGACCAAGTATTACCAAAAAGGGGCCCCAACATCACCCCATACAAAATTGGGGTAGACTAGCCTTGAAGTACCTTAGGTACGTAGAATTTGGGTACACCCTACTATAAGTCGTTAAATTTATCAAAACCTTGAATGACACCCTTTAACTCTTCAATGGTGCCATCTGATTTTGTAGATGCTACAATCAAAGCAAGTACATCCATTCTTTTCAATTCTTTTCTAAAGGCTTCTAACCTTTCCTTTGCCCTTCTCACCCCTCCATCTAGGAGTTTGCCCTGCTCATTATATTTCATTTGGAAGGTGTGAAATAATGCCTCCATGTCTTACTCTTTTGTTTTTAGCTGGGTGCTAAGGGAGTTGACTTGTGCCATCACCTACATGCACTTAGTCCTTGAAACCATGAAGGAACATTGGAGAAAGGCATCCTTCTCCCCCTTTATCTACTTGAGGCACATGTCGATGATCTCTACCTATCATGTGAAGTTGAAAAAAATGGTGTCTATTGATTTTTTGCCTCCTTTGAGATTAGTGAAGAGGTCTTTAAAATCTTCCATTTTCTTCATTAGCTCACCTCTTATAGCTTCATAGGGGTCTTCCTTTTATTTTAACATTGGCTTTAGCCGAGTACATAGGTGTAGTATACCTATGTCATGTTGGAGTGGTTGATGTTGTCTCAAAAGGAGGGCTCCACTTCCTTGATGTGATCGATTAGTTATCAAATCTTGAGTTTGGTTTCCTTAAGCTCTTTCTTCATGTCTTTAGCAAATTTCCTCTAGTTGCTAACACAAACATCATTGATGATATTCTTACACACCACAAAGGTTGCCATCTTGATCAAAGTGTTGGCTAAATGCATAGGTTTCATGTCATGAGGGTTTAATAGATGGTAGTCATGGCCCTCTTCAAGCTTCTTGGTACACCAAATGGCCTTTGTAGGGACGTTGGACTCCAACTCATTTATGTAGTAATCCCTTAGACCATGAAAGTTGGTGGCATGTAAGGGTTATGGAAGTTCTTGAAGGCATGCACTTTATCATGTAGAAATCATCATCCTCCATGAACCCCATCTATGCTCTCTTGTGGTTTCTGAGCTCAACCTCTACTTTTTATCTGAGCTCTTTTTCTTCACTGATGCTAGTGCCAATCCCTATTTCTTCAAATCTCTCTTCTTCTTCTTTTTCACTGGTGTTGGTGCCAGTCCATATTTCTTCCATTTTCACTTCTTCCTTGCCTTCCTCTCTAGAACTAGGCTCATCATATCATTATTATTGTGGTGGTTCTTTGGTGGACTTTTCCCCCTTGTCCCCTTCTTGTTGCATTGCCTCTTCCTCTGCTTGCTTTTCTAAGGTGCCAGTATCACCTTTTTTCTCTCTAGGTGTCCCCTCAAAGCTAGGGCATGTCTTCTATGTGACTTCTTTGGATACTTAGGTGTTCGCACTGAGTATTACCTTGGTTGATTATTTCCTAGGATCAATGCTAGTGGAACCCATTTTTCTTTCTCATTATTCTAACATGTGCACCTTTTCTTGTTAGGTCACTTTTGCTTCTTGTTTCTTCTTTTGGGCACATTCTACCTATGCCTTCTCCATATTTTATTCTTTCTTGGAATTTCCTTCCTTAAAATTTATTTACACTACTTTCATGGCACACTTTTCTTCCCTCTTTTTAACTTCTTTAGCCTTGAGTCAGTCAATATTAGCTTGGGTTAGGCTCAAGGCCCTCAACTCTTTACACCTATGGTATAAGGCGAGTGATACATCAATGTGTCCTTGGTATAGTCCCATTTATCTCCATTTCTTTAACAACCCTTCCAATTCATTACCTATATCAGAGGGAGTTGCTTCTTTAGGTGCTTCACCTTCTCTACTCATTTCTTCCCTTTATGCCTTACACATTGCTTCACTTTTTTGCTCCTCTACCTTTACCATTTCGATGACCCCATAAAGTACCCCTACCTTGGCCATTTCCTCTGTATTTTCCCTTAACTCTTGTTCCCTTTTGGTCTCAACCTCATAGGATACAAGTCTCCTTAGCTTGTGCCTTGATTTTTCTGGTTGTACATGTGGAAGAGGTGAAGGGGATTGTTAACTAGGAGATGATTCTACATCCTCAAGTGTAATGTAAGTGCCTTTCTGCATTATTACTCTTCTAATCCCTCTTTTTATGTGTCTTATTTCAATGTAGGGGAAGGGGCCTTCTCTTTATTTTTCCCTTTTGGGCTTGTGGGGGCTCGAAATGTGAAGCGTATGTGCTTCTAGTGTGATTATGTCATCAAGGCTTCCCCTTCTAGAGATTTCTTTAGATTTAACCTCTACTCTATGTCTTCCAGTATCTCCCCCCTCTTATTTTTGGCGATATTTTTTTTCTTGGGGTGTGGTGGTTCCTTCCTTCCTAACTAGGATTGGGGGATCTTTTTATTTCTCAATACTAGACCCCACACCATCATCCTTTCTTCTAGGCTTCATCACATAATAAAATATATAGATGAAGCCAAGGATCATTACCTTCTACATAAGATTAATATCCATTTAATCTAATGCATTTTCTTCATCTTCTATCACACCTCTATTTGCATGAGGGAATTTGTGACTCATTCACTAGCTTTTTGCACCTAGCTCTTGGACTGCGATGTCAAGGATTTATGCATTGGGGATTCTACTAAGCACATCCCTAAAGAACTCAATCAAGAAGGCAAAGGGAATATTTAACCATCCTAACTTATTCCCATCCTTGAGTGCTAGATGGATGATATAGTAGTGTTTCATGATGGGGAAGGTCACCATTCCAAACATGCTCATTGGGAGCCCTTGCAAGATGCACCACTTTAATCTAAAGGACTCTATGTATTGATCATACCAATTTAACATGTGGGTCTTATACTTAGTGATAAAGGCCATGGGGTAGGTGAAGTCTTTGTATTTTTTTTCTAGGATTTCATGGTTTTTGGGAACACCCATAAGTTTTCTCTTACACCGTTGGGGATCTTATTCTCTTTCATGACTATAAGGATGAGGATGGAGCCCCATCTAAACATCCCCTTCATATTGTGGCACTCTAATACATTCTTGGTCATCTCTATGGTGATGAATTATGCCATGATGAACTTTACCCCATATGCCATGTGATACACTAGGTAGAGGTATGACTTGGACACATCAGCCCATCTCCCTCCTGGGCATAGTTTTGAGCTTAGCATTTGCACCATTTCCCTTATACCTGGGTCCTCACACTTGACATTGGGGAAAGTGTGTCCCCACTTTAAGTAATTTAGGATATTTTCAATGTGTTCCACCTCCTCATCATCAGCCATTAGTTGATGGATGTGTTTTTTAGAGTTTAGTAATCTAGTTATCTTATTAATCAAGCATGTGGATATCTTCATGCATTGCCTTATGAAGTACATGAAATGTTCATGTATATGTAAGAAGAGGAATTTAAAAAGCTCCTATATCTTTATAAAATAAGGAAACTCATAGAGTTGAGTTGTGCTCAAAGCCTTCAATATGTCTCTATTTGAGATGTCAAAAATTGTATCTCCCTCTAGGGTCTTACACCCAGTGTCCACCATCAATCTTGTGTCAAGTATTGAAAGTGACTTGATGTCCAGTGGTTGTAATCCCATAACTAACATACATGCATGAATGAGTGCCAAGGTTCACCCACTAATACTTTAGGTAAGAAATGCATGTGTTAGTAAGACATCTGGGTCAGTGCTTTAGCTTCCATCATCATAATGCTGAACACTTCTACTAGTTGCACCCTTGTCTTAGCAGGAGATACTTCCTCTACTATTTTAACCTACTTGGTTTCAATTTGTGTCTCTTCATATCTTAACACCTTATATTTATTTGTCATTTTGAATCTATTAGTGTTAAAGTGTAAGAGGTGTGACTTGTCGAAACCCTTAATTTTAGCTTCATACAAGTTACCTATCTAAGCTTCTCTGGATATTAATGCTAGCCTGACATCTATTCTAGTTTTTCTTCTATACTTTAGCTTTACTAAACCTCTTCACTAATTATGCACTTCCCATTATGGTTTGATACACCAATTCCTCAATTGATGCACTATCTACTTTATGATACTTCACTCTCTTGGGGTCATTTGGCTCTGGTTCTTAGTTAATTTAGAATGCATTTGTAACCTTATTCATTTTCCATTCAACCTATTTATAGCTGGGTATGTCACCCACCATTATTAATGCCACTGATCGGAATTGATTTATGGATTTCTTGAGGGATTGTGAGATCTTTAAGAATTTCATGTCCCATCTGTATTAACTACGTATCTTTGTTCCATCATCACAATAATTATTTATATTATTTTTTTGGTGATGTGACATCCTTTTTCAAATGGTCACTTCCCACTTTTCTTAGGTGGATTCTAGTTTTCCTTGATGATATCTTTCTATGTGTCTTTTTGGCATAACCTTCATTTCTCTTATGGAAACCTAGGTGCAACATCTCACACATGTGTAATTCAACATCCTCAGTTCCACTTCTTCTAGCTATGCTCCTCTTTTAGCATGCTCATTTGTCTTGGTTGATTTCTTGTGCATCATCTTGCCTTGGCCTATCCCCACCCCATACAAATTCCTTGTGCTAGCCCTCCAATGCTTAGTATCTTCATCTGCTTTATGCATGTTATAGGGGGTATGTCTTCTCACTTATCTTACACTCAATGGATTTGATCATCTTCTCTTCTCATCTTGCATCCAACCTTATTGAACACCATATTATCTAGGTTTGCACCCAATGTAGTTGAGCATCTTCTTTTTTGTTTATCTTGTGATGGTTTAGCATATTTAAGGGTTCCTCTTGCCATCTCACCATGCACTTTTTTGTGTAGATATTTCTTTTTCTATGAGTACTTGATTTATAGGATTCACATGCCCACAACTTAGGTGTCTAACCTCATGTGCTTGTGGTGAAAGTACTTGAATCACCCAATTATATTTATGCATGAAGTAGTAAAACATAAGGATCTTTGCAGCCATTTCACACCACCTATTGCCTATCTACACAACAAGAACAAAATAAATTAAAGAATCACATGGTTTCACTCACACTAAACCTTATTTTGGTCATCTCAATTCAAATCAAATATTGACCAAAGAGTCAAGGTATCCTTGGCATGAGTTCCACCCTATTTCTAATAAATCTTCAATTGATTACCATTGAAATTCCCTTGAAGCATCTCATCAGCCAACATGTAGAGTTTGCATGCACCTATTTCTAAAATGTGATGGATGACATAGGGACCCACCCATTGAATCTATAGCTTGCCTAGGTGATAAAAGTATTTGGAGTCATAAGAAAAAACTAAGGGTCCTTTTTTCAACACCTTACACTTGATATGCTTGTCATGCCACCTCTTTTGATGTGCCTTCTTAATTTGTTGACCCCACTTGGCCTGGGCACACATCTCATCCAAGTGATCTAATTCTTCCAACCTTGTGCTCAGAGATTCTTGGTTGTCAAGGTGGAAAATTTGTGTGATGCATAAATAAGGCACTAAAAAATACATGTGCATAACCACTTCCACACCAAACACTAGTTGGAATGGTGTAGCCTTGTTTAAGTGCTTGTATGTTGTGCGGTAGGCCCATAATACTATAGAGACATAATAATCCTAGTACTTGTGGCCTATGTCACATATCTTGGTGAGGCACATTCCAAGGATATTATTAAAGGCCATAGCTATGCCATTGTCTTGGGGATGATATGGGTTAGTATTTTGGTGCACCACCATGTATATTGTCATAATGATATGCACCATCTCATTGATGAAATGAGTTTCCCTATTGCTAGTCAGACTTAATAGGCACCCATATTGGCTAATGATGTTCTCCTAAATGAATGGTGTGGTTGTTATGGTTATGTAGTTTTTGGTCAATATTTCCTCATCCCACTTAATGAAATAGTCAATTAATTTGAGGATATATCTGGCCCCTGTGCACTATGCCATAGGGTTGATTGGCCCTACAAAATCAATGGCCCATTTTTAAAATAGTGCTTAGGCCAAAATAGGGATGAGATTAATCTCATTTTGATGGTTTGGATTTCCAATGTTCTAACATACATCACATACCCATGCATATTCCTTAGCATCACTGAACATTCTTGGCCATCATAACCCTGATTGTAGAATCTTACGTGTCATTACATCTCTAATGCAATGTCCTCCAGCTATCCCTTTATGTGATTCTTGAAGGATAGAGTCTTACTCATGTTACAAAACACACTAACACAAGAACTCATCCCTACTCATCTTGTATATCTCCCCCTTAATGAATTGGAAGGGGGAGGCATGGACATCAAACTACTTATCTTTAGAAGACAATGTTTGTGGTGCCAGTCCTGAGGTTAAGAAAGTAGTAATCTTTGCAAAGTATTTAGGAACATGATGAATTTGGTATATCTACACTTCTAGTATATTTTCCTCAATTAGCACTACCATATCACCAAAATTAATGTGGGATAAGTTTTTTGGACCCAAATTTTATTTTCTAGGTTTAACCATGAATAAAAATTGATATTGTTGGAAGAGGACAACCCATCTACAAATGTGCCCATGTAAAATAGGTTTGTTTATGAGGTATTTTAGTACCTCATGATCAGTGAAGAAATTGAATGGGGTTATTATCAATTACAATCTAAAATTATATAGGGCATATACCATTGTCAGTGCTTTATGCTCGATGGTGGTGTAGTTCTACTCAGCCTACGTTAGCTTTCTACTTGCGAAGGAAATAGGGTGGTCTATGTTACCTTTGCATAGCTATACCAAAATGGCACTAATGGCTGATCCTAATGCATCAATGTGGATGTGAAAAAGATTCATCCATTCAAGAAATTGAAGTATTGTGCACTTGCTAACTTTAGCTTCAAATTGTCAAATGCCTCCCCTTACACCTTGCCCCAATAAAATGGGTCATCCTTATGCAAGAGCTCCTCTAGAGGCATGGAATTTTTTGTGTAACCCCTTATGAACTTCATATAGTATAAAAAATGGACTAAGAAGGAATAAACATCCTTCTACATGGAAGGGGTATGGAGATAGATGATTATTTCAATCTTTGATGGATCAACAAGCAATCCATCTTTGCAGATGATGTGCTCAAGTAGTGTTTCTTATGAGGTTTTGAAAATGCACTTCTTCAAATTCAATGATATCTAGAGCTATTTTCACCTTTTGAGAATAAGGCATAGGTTGTCATGGTGGTCCTGTAGAAGACCATATATACTCCAATCATTGAGATATACTTGGAGGAACTTTTGAATGAATTCCTTGAAAGCAGTTATCACCACCCTAGAGAACATGGCTGGTGTATTATTGAGCTCAAAGGGCATCATGTTGTAATTGAAATAACCCCATTCAATTATGAAGGTGGTTTTAGGACTATCCTCTTCCTCTATCTGCACCTAATGGTAACCTAAGAACCCATTGGTGAAAGTGTAGATTTCATAACCTGTGACCCCATCTAGGACTTTGTCAATGAAAGGTGTTGGGAAAAGGTCATTGATGCAAGTGGAATTCAACATCTTATAATTGAAATAGATTCATATGAACATATCCTTATTTGTGCTGATGACCATCTAAATTACCCACTCTAATTCTTACACTAGGTAGATGATACCAATGACCAATATTCCATTAATCTCCACTTTCACCTTATCACAGAGGTTGGGATTCATCTAATAAGGGTGCTTCTTGATTGGTTTTGTGCCATATACCAATTCTATGCTCATATTTCTTAATGAAGGGTGGGTGACCTTTATTTATTTATAGATACATAGGAAGAGATCTTGAAATTCCCTTAGGAGGTTGATGATGCACATGATCTCCACCTCAGACCAATATGCACCTATGGTGGCCATCTTGGGCTCACCTTCAGTGCTAATGTCTACTTAGGTGGTCTTGAGGGGTGCATGATAGGGTTCATTTATCTCCTTGTGGTATTATTACACCTATCTCATTACCTCTATCATCTCAACCTGAAGGTACATTGGGTCTCCATCATCTAGAGAGTTATCATCAATGAGGTGAACTAGCTTTTGCTTACCTACCAGAGTCCTCCAATTGTGTTCCTTCTAGGTTTCATCATCTTCTTCACTGGAGTCACTATGGACAATAATTTATTTGAAGAAATTCAAAAGCACTAGTTCTTTTTCTTTGAACATCTTTTTTAAGTGTTCTTCTAAGATAACTGTGTCCTTAAACACAACTTGGTAGATGACTTGTAGTGGCTCTAGTAATTTGAAGTTTTGAAAAGAGAAGGAGAAAGTGTGCATAAAATTTTCCTTCAACACATCCCGATTTATTATTTCCTAGTGCATCTCATTCATGATGTACCATGATCACGCCCATGTCTTCAAAGTTTTATAGAAGGCATGCACCCACAGGCCTCATATCACATTTTATCTATAGATTTCCCAAGTATCTTCATAAATCTAGATGTGTACAATTGGGTCAAATTTTCCACCATAGGGGGGTATGTCTAGATTCTCATTGCCCCTACTGAATCTAATGTACATAGATTCCTTCACATCCCACCAACTGGGCAAGCTAGGTTTTTACATGGCCCACCAGCATGCTGTAGTACTCTTTAATGTGTACAATAATGCATCCAATTGATAAACTTATTTTGGGATATGAGCTTTAATATCCTACACATAATTTTCAATAGGTTATCTTCCTTCATAATTAGGAAGTGCTATGAGCTTTCCCCTACTAAGCTAGAGCACTCTCTTTCCTATATTATTGGAATAAGGAGTCAACTTCTTCTGGGGTCACGTAATTCTTATAAAGCTTGTACCAAATAGTCTAGGTCTAGTTTTTCACACTAGGCAACATCTACACCTAGTAACCTCATAGTCTTCTTTGACCTAACATTCACAAGCTACATTCATTATATCCAAGGTTGATTAACCATCTTCCCATGTGGGCACCCCTTTTTCACTAGGATTGAGAGTCTCTGTACCTTGTGTTGTGATACTATAAATGTGGTTAACCTCATCCTTAAGGTTAACACTCTCAATGTAAGGTGGCCCTTGGTCACTTGAGAGAGGTATCACCACCCTCTCCTTGCCATTTTTCAAGGTCATAATTCACTTCTTAAAGTGCATATTAGTGTTGTTTGTATAGCACCATGGCTTTCTTAAGAGTTTTGGGTTGTTGTTCTCCTCTGCTAGCTCTATGACCTTGAAGTCAACTTGGAACTCTATGCCCATGATGTCCACTATGGCACTCTTCAATATTCCTATGGGTTGTGCTTGAGTCTTATTCACCATGAATAATGTGTGTGGTGAGAGTCTCAATGGTGGCTTCCCCATCTTCTCCTAGGCATTCTTGGTCATGATATTGACCTCTATACTTGTGTGAACTAGAAATTCAAAAACTAACCAAATAAATTGATGGTGGTGTCTATTATCAATTCTTAGTCATACGCGATGTTTTGAGTATGACTTAATTCTTACATCCAATCCACATGCAACACTACAATATTTATTGCCTAGGGGATGGATTCCTACACTAGTGCTTTCTCTACATACCTTAGAAGTAAGTCCTTCAATAGGATCAATACCCCTTACATAATCTCAATCAACTCCTAGACTTTAGCCTCCTACTAGTTTTTCTTTCTACATGCCTCTAAATCTTTGGCCAGCTAGAGTTCACCATATAAGTCTTGTATCATGATCATTGATTATTATAGGACATCCTTTCAATACACAAGATCATGATATGACACTACTTTTGGATCAAGACACATTATGTGCTCGATGCAGCTTAACTCACCATATTCTAGGAGTAGGTCCTAGTTTGGCATGGTGGGTGGCTGAGTGGTGTGCCCACTCTACATCATGATCTATACCTTTGGAGGCCCTTTGGGAGTATATTATGGTTTAGGGGGCACATCTTCTTTATTTATATTCATATTTTACAATAGTTGCTCCTCTATCTATGCCAGGATAACCTTATATCAGTTTCTTATAGAGATCTGGGCAGTCTTTAACTACATGTGGGCCTTAATAGTACCCACATGTTGGGTGTGTGGGGAAGTCACACTAATAATGCTTAGTTGACCCACACTTATAACACGATCATGGTAGAAATATCCATCTACCATATCCACCTCCTTAGCCTCACACTCCTCTTTGGTTACCATAGCCCATGTTGTTCTATCCATAGCTCTCATTCCCTTCACCTATCTAGCCACCATCTAAACTCATAGCTTGCCTTGTACCTCTCTCCATGTTTTGGTGTATCTCATCGATGAATATATATTCTACCATCACATATGTATAGGTATCACACATCTTGTAGTAAATTTTAGTATTTACTTGACCACTACATTGCAAAAAGGGATAGTTTTAAGAGTCATACACTCCATGTAAAACCTCATAATTGGGGAGTATTGTGTGGAAATTCCTACATAGATAGTTGTTCTTGTTGTGCCCTCCATGTCATAGTCAGTAAACCATATCCCACTACAAGATTCATGTGCCTATTTAGTAGTAAGATTTTGTAACTGAGAGGCCATCAATGAAATCTATGCTTCAATGAAGGGACTAATCCCAATGTTGATGCTTTCTACCACCTCAACCTAGATCATAGCTTCAAGTGCCTCCTAGGGTTCTATGAAGGTCTTCATGGATAGTTCCCTTTGAAGTGGAACTAGCAGGCCCTTAATAAATCATTGCATATGCTGAGATGGGTGGATATCATAAGGAAGCTTTGAGAGGAGAGTCTTGAATCATGCATCATATAAGCACATGTTTTTGGTTAAACCTTGACTAATCTCATTGATCACCATGATGCTCTATTATTTGAACTCAAGAATGTCAAACTCCTTTAAGAATGATTCCTTCAATATGTCATAGTCAACCACAACCTAGTTTGGATTAAACTTCTAATATTAGGTATGGGCATGATCTAACAAGGTTATTATGAACTACATTGCATTACACATAGGTTGAGTAATGCCATGAGTACACCACTATAACTCACACTTAATCACATGATCTATGTGATTTTCAACCATATGATACTCAGGTAGACACATGACCATCTCATAGTATATCTACTGGGGTGTTGTCATAGGATTCTATGGTGCCTGACCTCCTTATGTCTACATAGGGGGTAGTCCCCTAATACCCCCACTAGTAGGGATGATCATTGATCCTAATGGAGGAGATTGTATCATAGAGATTAATGACATAGCTCCACTCACTAGTGGTATTGTACAACTTACTATGAGCTATTGCCCAGTTGGAATGGTTGATATTCCTTGCATGAGAATATTTGCACTTATGTTCATGACACTTAGATTAGCACTTGATTGGTCAGTCGTACCATTACTCAACTCTTCATATGAGATCACTTGTTTAATCACAAATCCTTGATATAAAATATTGGTCCAATCATAGTTGATTAAGGTAATAGGTTTAACTACCATTATTTTATTTTTAAGGCAGGGGGGATCTAGTGCATGGGATTACATTTTAGGTTCAATGGTGGTAGGTACCTTTATCACATCTCCAAGTGCCTCATCTTGTAATAATTTGTTGTATCCCACACCTATCTACAAATTCTAACCACTTATTTCTTTATCTATCTCAATGTGATATGGTCTTTCAAAATATCCTTCCCCATACCCTTCCTACTCACTACAGGTCCTCTCAACACTTCAAAGTTCTAGGTCTTCTATTAGATTTTGTTTGCACTTATCATAGTTTATCCTCTAAATCTCTCAAGTGTCAAGTTGTTATTCCTCTTCCATGGCACATTTCTTACACTTCCCCCTTCTTCCCCTCACACTTGCCCATATGTGCAAGGAATTTTAGCCTTCCATCCTTATGGTCTCTATCCCATAATCAACCATGAGCTTTTTTAGCTTGGTTAAGAGTTATTTAATTAATGTGCCCCTTAGTTATCAAATAAACTCATGATCTACTTCTTATGGGCATGAAAAGTTTGACACTATGAACTCCAACACATATCTATATAAAGCGACATCCCACCACTTGTCTATGCCATGCATCTACACCTCAGCCATGCTTTCCAACCTATCTATGAAATTTATGGTCTAATTGAGGTGCTATCCATAATTTATTTATCTAGTATCAACATATGCAACCAACTATTTATATATGTGCTCAGGTATCTCATAAAAGAACACTTCATATAGATAATTCTACACACATTTTTGTGGGTTTTCTCCTTGGCATGTGGGATGTTTCTATGCAAAGTAGTCTTTAACTTACTCTAGCTAGTGCTCAATATTCTTGAGTGATAGTCAAAGCATCACTTTAATATAACATCTTAGAAATGAAATTTAATAGTCATAACAATGGAACCAAAATGTTATAGTAAAGTGTGTCACTTAATTAGGAATGACACTTAGTCATGCATGCAAATCTAGTTGTGAGGTATTTCTAGGGTTAAAGTAGTTAGGCACAATGGAAGCAAGGTTTGACATATAACATTTGAACACACTAACATGTTGGCATTAGTTTCACATAAGGCGTGAACCTTATGTGCTCACCTAAAGCATGATAGTGAAAGGGCCAAGTCTATGTTGGGTTAGTTGCATCATGTCACAACCAAGAGGTATGAAGGGTTTAAGGGGTTCATGAGATTATCTAGAACATGATTCAAGTAGAGGGGTGTCAAATCCTTATTAGTGCATGTAGGCCAAGGAGTCCATAAGGGGGTGTTTATTAATCTTGAGGTTGTTAGTTAGAGATATGTTTAGCATGAGGGATCTTCACAGTGATTAAGATAACTAAGTGGAATGAAGGTGACACTTACTACCAAGGTGGAGTCCTAGCTCATCAATAGACTATATAGAAAAAGAAAACCATAACCATTCTACAATAATTTATCATAAAGCAATAACAATTTATATTCATTCATTGATATCTTGTTCTATTACAATAACTAGTAATAACCTTCGCTAATCAATTTTAATTCTACTTATGCCAGAGGCTCATAGATGAGCATGGATTACATTTTTAATTTATCATTCAAAAATATTACTCCTAGTCTCACTCTTTAATTCATTAGAGCTCGCTACAAAAATTGAATCATCCTCTTCTACTCTTAGAGGTCACCTTTAAATAGGCATTGGCCACTCCTCTCAATGAATGGATAGTGCATGCCAAAGTATGAGTAGGTGAGATATTGTCAACTCCATTACGCCATATAGGATAACCAAGTACATGCCAAGTTATTGGTCATGGAAATTCACCTATATAATCCACTACTTAAACCTCTATGCTCCTCAAGCCCCCAGCTACCACATGTAGTACTAAGCAGGTATGCCTTGAGGCATGTGATTTTTGTCAACCATTGGCTAGCTATCATGAGGACTCTAGGAGTTGATCTAGTCAGTACCAAAGTGTACAAAAAAGGGTCCTTCACTTCCTCCAAGGGTCTCTATGTTCTAGGATGTGTCTTAGTTGGCACAAGACCAAGATTTACCAAAAAAGGGCCCCAACAATGAACCTCTCATTAATAAAATATTATACCCAACATTGATTTAGTTTGGATGTTTCTATATGAATTCTTCATCCTCACATATTGCATCCTTTTTAGTTAGTTTCTTCAACTTAAATCAAATATTCTTTAATCTCCCTTGTTCATAGCCTATTAGTGTGTGTTTTAAGGATCCACTTAGGTTTCATAATGACTCTACCATCCTCATATATCTATATAACTCCATTGGGTGGATACTCATTGTCTAATTACTTTATTCAAGTTAAAAACATGGAATACCATATTATACTAGCTGATTAAGGTGACTCTAGCTTATATGTGACACTTCCATTTTTCTATAGTATCTGATAAGGGCAATAATATTTAATATAAACTATGTTATCCTTTTTATATTACTTTAAGTAAATTTTAGTTTAGGATAATAGGCACATAAATACCCAATATCTCACTTCAAAACACCTTTTTTTGTGGTGCTAATTCACTTGATGTTTAATTTATTTCTAAGCCATTTCCAAGTTCTCTCTTATATTAGATAGTACCTCCTACTAGTGTTGAATGTGTTTTTAAACATATAGAAACTATTTATACCATCAAAGATGAAGTAAAGGTTTGGGTGTGGTACTCATACAATACAAAAATGGAGATATTTTGGATGAGGTATAGAAGGCAGTATTATACCACCAATCTACTAGTGGTAATGAATGAACCCATCTCTCATGTTTATCTGATGTAAAATAAATAAATAAAATTATATGCATTTGTTGACCACCTTTGGTTTCTAATTAGATTGAATATGATATGAAAAACTATTAACTAACTAAGTACCCAAACAAGAGAATATATCTATTTAAAAATTATGTGTAAAGATAGGATAATTATCACTTACTATGCTTTTGGAAGTCCCATGTAGCTTATGAATTATATAAAAAAGTAGATGATATTATATATGTTAAAAATGAATGTGACAAGGCTAAAAAATGGTATATATTATGAGCCTATCCATGATTAACATGAAGAAAATTTTACCTTTTGACTCATGTAAATGTGTTATAAAATCCATGAAAACATCCTCCCACCTTTGTCTAGGAATATATAAGAGCTTCAAAATACTTGGGGACTTAACTATCTCACCCTTGTTTTTTTGACACACCATGCATTTGGCCATAAATTTATGGATATCCCCCTTGAGTACTTACAAAAATAAATCTTTCTGGATCATATGATGAGTTTTCAAAAATCCTAAATGCCCCTTATTAGAGATGTATGGAGATATATATGAACCTTGTGATTAAGGGAATAATTATTTCACATGTATAACATATCTTTGTACTATAGCTAATTCAATTTACACTTAAATGTTTTTAGACACTATAATATTTTTAGAGCTTCCGAATTAGAACCTTTTTATCAATGTCATTTTTCCAATCATATCTTACCTCATGCACTCAATCTACCTTCCATATGACATTACACATAATAGTGGCTCTATGGATTCATCCCTCAAAGATAGTTCATTTGGCACTACATTACCTTTTATCTATTATATATGATTTCAAAGTCATATTTCAACATTTTGGTCACCCATTTTTGTTTTTATTTGGATGAAAACCTCTATTCTAAGAAGTATTTTTAGATTATCATGATCTGTCTTCACATTAAAGTATCTACCTATTAGATATGGTCTCCTTTTTTTAGTTACATGAATATTAATTATCATGACCTTCTCATCTAAAGGCTTTAGAAAATTATTACCTCTTAGCTAGTGACTACCAAATGGTATGGGCCACCCTTTCTACCTGAATACTACCCCCATTCTGTATCTTGATGAATCACATGAAATAATGAAGGTATTTAAAAATAAAATGTATCGAAAATTGGAGTGGTGCACATGGATTACTTTAGCTTCTCAAATTCCTAGGTGGTTAATTCATTCTATTGGATGGATTCCTTCTTCAAAATAGTTTTGAGTGATGCTACTACACTATTATATTTTTTTACAAAATGATGATACTAACCTAAATCCCTAAGAATCCCTATAGGTTCTTTAGGGTTTTTATAAATTTCCATTCTATCATGGTCTTGAACTAATGAGGATCCATTTGAAAGATTAATGTAAAAAAATGGCCCAAGTACTCTACCACTTTTACTCCAAAATCACACTTGGAAGGATTTAAGTAAATATGGAGTTGATCTAAATTTATCAGTACCTTATTCACATGTTTAAAGTATGATTCCTATGTCAAATTCTATATTAATATGTCACACAAAAATACCAAGACAAACTTCCCCTAAAAAGGTTGAAATACAATGTTCATTAAAATGTAAAATGTAGATGGTACATTTTTGAGACCAAAATGCATTGCTAAAAACTCATAGTTGCCCTCATGTGTTCTAAAAGTTATCTTATGTATATCCTTATTTTTTATTTGAATTCGATGGCATTCTGAATGAAGATCCAATTTCATAAAGTGGATAATACCATGTAAATCATCTAACAAACCATTAGTGACTAAAATAGGAAACTTATCTTTAATGTGGTATTGTTGAGTTCTCTATAATTGGGGAACATCTTCTAGATATCATCATTATGTACCATTACCACTAGATACGAATATGCACTTTAGCTATGCTTAATAATACCATACTCCATGTTGACATTATTAATACCAACCCCATAGGTTTGATGGAAAAAATACATCTCATTTTAGGACCAATATATTGATCCATGGAAACATTTATAGGTATTCAGTTTTATAAGTAACCATGTGGTGGAATAAAAATTGAGTGGAGTGGTTGATATTACTAAAGAACCTATTTAATTATTCACAAATTTGACTTGTAGTTGGAAAACCTATCCTAAGGTGAATATTAACAATGATGTTATTATATAAAGGTTTTCTTGATCAAAATAAACATATAAAAATAAGGAAATGGAAGGTAGAAAAGAAAGTTTTTTGAATAAGACACAAGATGTCTCCTTTAATTGATTAATCTCTGAAATACATTATATGTTGTAAACTAATGTTTGTCTATCTCTAACTACAACTAAGATATAAATAAATTGAGTAAATATTCTAAGGAAATTATATTTCAAACTTAATTATTATAACATAAACTTATCATATTTTGATTAATGACAAATTACATAAGCAAATTTATTCATAAGTCAACAATTATATGAAGTCTTAGTCTTAAAAATTGTTGAACTAGATAACACTCAATTCATCTCATTTGTAATTTTTACACATAAATTTCATCTATTAATCAATAAAATTTAATATAAAATGCACATTCAAAATTTGAGAGGATAAAACACATTAGAACTAGTCTAAACTTTCCATGAAATTCCAAATTTATATTGATAAATATTCCTCCCCTTGAGAGGTAAATAGAAGGTGTTTTATAATTGGATGGGCACTACCTCATCTCAATTTAGAATACATGAAATATTTTTAATTTTTTTTATAATAAATATAAATAAATATACAATGTTCGACAAAAGATTATCATGCTTTGAAATAATCAATAAACTACTAAAATTAGCTTGTTCTACACTTTACTATATCTTTGATGGAGCCTTAGAAGTGCCAGCTTCCTAATTTTGAAAGGATATAACATGTGTGTTTGATAGTATTCATCTATTATTGAAAAGTTTATGATTATAACTTTGAAAAGTGATTGTGTCTTACCCAAAATAGTTTCATGGATAGTTAAGGGGATATTTAGTGTGCCTTTAATTTTAATGGCATGTTCTATCTTATCTATAACATAGATAACTAGGTCAATGACTTGTACACTACCTATTTTGTTTTCTTATTTCACCTTTACTTTTAACTTAGACATGTATTCAACTTACTTAGATAAAAATTCAACAAAATAATCCAATTTTCCATTTGGAGCAAACAATGAGATTATACTTACTTCTTGAAATAATTGATTTATTCTGTTTGTAACATCATCAATAGCATTGAGAACCATATACATTTCAATATACTCATTAATATAGAGATGTTATCATGTGTATAATGAAGCTTGGACAAAACCTAATGTCATATAAATTGATGAGTTTTTAAATGAGTAAATATATTCTTCTTCAAGACCTTAGTTAGGTTCCTTAGCTTGTCATCTAGCTTAAAAACATGATCTTGATAAATTTTCACCTTTTGCTACCAAGTTACACTCTTCCCTTTTGCTTGAGATCTCTCTAGTAGAATCTCATTTAGGGAATATAGTGATTTATCCACTTCCTCAATAATTTCCCTCAGGTATTGATACCTTTGTGTAGGTCTCAAATATCTGCATTTTTTATTTCATGACTTAGAAAACCTTCTTGGAAATATCCCCTATTGTATCAATTACTAATTCAAGGTCCTCAATATATTCATCTCTCTCTACTAGCTTAACTTTTCTCTTCTTAGTCAAAGTGAATAATTATTATTCTATTTCATGAAATGTCAAATTATCACCTTTGGTGATTATTATTTAAGTAACTATTATAACCAAATATTTCACCCTTGGAGAGGTATTTTATACCTCTCCAAATTTTGATAACATGGGATTACCTCTAGGCATGTGGTTTGCCTATAGTAGAGGTAAACCTCTAGATTATGGTCTAGCTCCCTTGATATATCTTTTAGTTTCACACACTACACTAGAATAATCACTAATAGGGGTGAAAAGGGAGGAAAGAAATTTAAATTAAATTATGTTAATGAGGGTTATACACAAAATATAACACCACAAACACAATTGTATTTGTACTAAGAATGAATAGTGTTAAAACTGACCTCAACTCAATGTTCTTCTAACATGAGTGTTTCTACATGGAGGTAGATTGATATGCATATAAAGAGGTGGGTGAAAATGAGGTATAATCCTAGACACTTATAATATCTCTCACACTTTAAATAAACCTTAACAAATAGTTACACTTCATGAGACATGTTAGAAAAAAGTACTACTCACACAAAACATGTAAGAGGAGAATGGAAGCAAGGAGAAGACATTCATCACTTGTCATATAAGTAAACTAATTGACATACTTAGGTAATATTTTTATAGATAAAATAAACTTTATAACTTTATTCAAAGGAAAAATAAGATGTAAAATCAGTAGGGATTCACCATACTAGGTGTGGATGCTTATAATGCCAAAATGGATTCCACATATAGAGCATAAAAGAGGAGAAAGAAGAAGTGAAGTATAAGGGTCACAAGGCTAAGTGTTAAGAATTTTAAATATTTACCATGTAAGAGGAGTTAATAAATAAGGTCATGAATTCCTCTTAGGAAAGTACCCATCTAAAGCATGACATATTCTTGAAGTTGGTGAAGGGACACTCAATTATCCTTCTTGAAACTCTTTGCTTGATGAAGAATCAAACATATTCATTAATAAATATATTAGAGTTTGTTGACACATGTTATATTAATTATAAAGTTATAAAAAATATTTTTTAATCTCTCATACATTCTTCAACTGATGAAATTCTCTATACCACTTGTCATTCACTCTTTTGTAACTATTCACTAGCCCTCTAGGCTTGATTCACACACTTGTCACTTAGGTGTCATATAGATGTTCATGAAGGTTAATTTGAGGTGTTATATATAGCTTAAAAATTCCTTAATTTTCCTTTGATATATCAAATAGACCTCTATGAAACTCAAACAACACTTCTCATCTTCACACTAGGTTGTTAGTTTGCTTTCTCACTACCCTATTTAGACTACCTATTATGAATAGTATAAAAAAGGAGTTTACATGATTAAATAAGGTTATAATTGTATACTTTTATTTATAAAACATCCCTACACACCTCCCTAAATGTATTTCATTCACCTATTACCTTTTGTACCTATAAAACACCTCAAAACCTGTAAAAACCATAAAGTTATGTTTTTTTTTACAAATTATGGTACAAAAACATTGAGTGTGAAAGATCTTGAAGGAGTGATAAGAAGTAAAAAATTAATTTCCAATTCAATTTACCTCTTTTTAAGGCATTTATATTCATGTTTTCTCCATCGAGCTCATAAGAGATTTTTAGGTCTTTTAGTTTCTTAATGTTGATTCATAAAGGTTAGATGCTTAAAATTTGAACCAATTCCTCAAATTTTTATTTCATGACCCTCCTCAACTTCCCCTAAGTTATTGGTGTCCCATGCAACTCATCTATATAGGTATGGCCAAAATAAAATGGCTTTTCAAGATCCTACTTACGTTTTGAGTACCCCTAAGAGGACTTTAGGCCAAAAATGACCAATCTAGGTTATATTCTACAAATTTATGGATCTAATTTCCCATTTAATATTCCTTGGAGAATATAAAATGGATTGAAAATTTCATATGGTGCTATGAGTGAATTTAGAGGCCATGAGGGTTTAGACCTAGTAGACCTAAACTATAATTTTTGTGTATATGACCACCTATAGGTGATCATAGTGAATGTAAGTGTTACTCAACACTTTTTAATATCCAACTCAATCCTATACATATTACCATAGTCACTCAAGGCTAAAAAATTCATCTTCTTTCCATTCATGTGTAAGGTTTATAGGTTTTTTTACTCATGGAGTGTCGTTTGCATGAGAAAAACCAAAGGATACCTCCCCTATTGGTATGGATTGAAACTAAATATGGAGGGCTTGTTTAGGTAATGATGACCTTTTATACCAATTATAAAATATAGATCACACACACACACACACACACACACTCTCTCTCTCTCTCTCTCTCTCTCACACACACACACACACACACACACACACACACACACACACACACACACACACACACATTTTAAAAACATCTCAAACTCCCAAAACTAGCTATTAAAAACTGTGACTATGTGTAGTGTTTTAGTTGGCTAAGTTTGGGGTTCATGCCTAGTTTTCAACCTTTTGTAATTTTGTGTCCTTTATCAAATAATATTATTAATTTCATTTCAGCATTATGAGAGTGAATTTAACATGTTTATCCAATATTATAACTCTACTCAACAGCTAAACTATATCTTTCATTGACTAGGCTAGTTTGCAGTCCACGTGGAACTATAGGTTTTCATTAGGTAGAAGTTGAAAATTTCCTATACATGTTAATACAAGTTTGAACACTATAATTCATACCCTTAGTCTATATTAAGGTCAATAATACCATTACACACTTTAATTTTTCATATCTACCTACAAACCATGATTTCATCTCTTAATCACCAACATACTATAGTGTCACGGTTGCATTGCAAGTAGCAGGTTCATTTGGCTTCAAAACATTATGTTCACTGAGTGGTTATAGTATAATATTGACTGGGTTTGAAATATCACTCAACCATCATCTTATTTGGCCTAAAAAAATAATTTCATTTTGAGAAGTAACATCTCCATTTAGGCCATAAGAACAAAACCATCATTCTCAACTAGACCTCATAGACACTCAACAATAAATGTTACTTTATGGAGCATAGTATTTTTTTGGAGAAGTTAAGGTAATTGTTCCCATTAATAAACTTTATCATTTTACACATATAGACATTGATTGAGGGGGTCTTGACTATAGTTTATGAACCCTGAATGACTTAATAAATTCATTCAATTCTTGATATTATTCACAACCTGGCTCTTGGGTTTTGGATAATCCTACAATTCTATGTACATTCCTATAGGTGACTATGTACATTGGGGATCTATTTAGTATTTTATCATTATCTTATAACCCTATATCAATCAATCCTTGAGGTATTTTAATGCAAAAACTCCATGGAGAAACTGACTTCTATGTTTTGAGGGAGGAAATGTAGGTGTGTTATCTGTGTCTTAAGCCACTGACAGAAGGTGAAAATATGTAATTCTCAAACAATGTCTTAGTAGACCATGATGGTGTTCACTTATAATAAAATGAGATGCTATAACTGATATTCCTATGAACACATGTGCCAAACCAATTGAAAAAAACATGAAATTGAAAAACATACTCTACCAACCTGCATACATCACTTGGTTCACACAAACCAATGCAGACAGATGAGAAAATTGAGGTTCTCAAGTTATATAGGTAGTTTTGAGATGTTAAAAATATTAGTGATTATTCATGAAGCAAAAACCACCAATATAAAAACCTTATCCAAGGAATGGAAGGACATGAAGACTATTAACATCCACCAAGTGCGCTCAATCCAACTCATCTCCTCATGTCCATACTAAAGGAAATATGTTTGACTTATTTGACCTACCCAAGAGAGTGATGAGAAAGAGAGATCTATTTTCATCAAATTTGATCCTGTTGAAGCCACTTGAGCCTTTGAAAGAGATATGGGGATATAAAAACACCCTTTTAAATCCTTCACATGTCCAATATATGTCATACAACTCATACAACATCATAAACTACCCTTTTTTCAAGTGATCTTCTTAATCTTACATTAGACTTGTAACATTTAATTTTTAAAACTATTATCTAACACCTCTCTAACATGTGGTACTTTAGATTACATATTTAAACCTTTGTACTTTGTGATAAACCATACATTTCACTTAAAATGACCAAAAGGTGGCCAATACATTTAATTAGGACAAATGTACAAATATGACAAATATGAAACATATTATGTGACCTCATTAATGACCATGGAAAACAATTTCAAACCTAGGATACCCTAAGAAAGTTTGAGAATGTTGGGGGGTTGACTTAATTTGTCTTAAGGGTAAAATTAGTCAACATTTTAGTGATTTCCTAGGGGTAACATACTTGCTATGCTAAGGAATAATAGCCTTATCATATCCTTGGTTAATGGAGTCACCCATACACTACACTTGACATTGAAATACCTATGAATAGACCTCAAACTCACACCACACAAAAAGGAAATAAACACACAAAATAAGACATGAAGACACAAACTTATGCCCTCATGAACACTTAGGGAAAACACACAATAATTAAATAAAAATAAACTATGTACAAACTAACTTGAAGAAAATTTATCTTCCTAGATCAAAGGGGAAATTTTCACCATATATTACTCCATGAGATGAAGGAGTGCATAAAACAAGTTATCCTTTGAGCATTGGCCTTTATGTCTTCAACTCCTTCATGTTTTCCACTCTCCTTATAATGATCTTCAATTAAATCACAATAGCGACAAATATATCACCTAT
The DNA here is from genome assembly GCA_037957365.1 of Torreya grandis. Taxonomy (NCBI): domain Eukaryota; kingdom Viridiplantae; phylum Streptophyta; class Pinopsida; order Cupressales; family Taxaceae; genus Torreya; species Torreya grandis. The sequence continues at coordinate 207,534 of JARHVA010006241.1, forward strand.
GAAGATGAATTCTTATTTCACTTCAGCAATCTCAATATTCTCATGAGACCCATCAGTTGTAACTTCTAATGATGCCTCATTAAAGCATGATTCCTTAACCTCCATGGTAATTTGAATGAGATCAATTTTTTTACCAATTACAATCTCTTCAAGGATCTTTGTGTATTCAAACCAATCCTCATCATTTTCCTCCATGAGCATATCTTGTTCAATCTTCTTGTTAACTTGACTTTCAACCTTGAAAATCTATTCAAGTTCTTGGAGATGTTCAATATGCTATTTGCAATCATCTTTGCCTTTTTCTTCTTAAGAACCAAAAAATCTTCAAATTCATATTATTGACCATGCTCATAGATGTCATAATAATCATAGATTAATCCATCATGTATTTTAAAATCTTGATGATGTTATTAAAGACTTGTTTTTTAAATAAGAACTGTACACTCCTCAATAGTCTCATTTTTCTCTCCTATAAGAACTAGATTCTCAAGACCTTCATATTCACTGAACATGTGTAAATAAGTATGCTACATATCTCTTCAATCTCTTTGAACTTTCTCATGATACTCAATGAACTCATCTGATGTGATGTTGTTCTCAAGCACCTCCTCTCTCTTGTCTTGATCAAGCTCCTTGTGAACAGTTACAACATGATTTTGATCATCCTTTTTTTCACTCAAAAGCTGACTCGTGCTTGTCTTCGCCAAGGGGAGTCCCTATAGTGAAATATTATTCATATAAACTTGTGTTAACATGATAAACTAAAAAATTAGCTTGGTATTATTTTATTTCCTCCTATAGGATGGGTTCTCAGATAAGAAGGGATGAGGTGGGAGGGTGGTGAACAAGTTCATGGTTTAGGGAGGGAGAATGAGGTGTGATGGAGGGATCATGAATGGGCATGGGGATGGAAGGAGACAATTGAAATAATTCTTAGAGAGAGAGAAGTTTCTATTGGGATATAGACACTTCATTTTTTTCATCAACCACCTCATCCTTCTCATTTTCATCTTAAAGTTCATTATCAATTGTAACTTGATCATCCACCCTCTAAACTAAGGATTCCTTTTCACATTGAAAATATTCTTAGATATACCTCCTAGATGAACAAGCTATATGTTATTTAGGAGAGATAAATAGGGTTTTAACACACAAAAAGTTTTCTTTGTTGACATCAACTTCTTGGTCTATACTCTCTACATCTTTCTTTCCCCAAGACTTCACTACTTGGTTCCAAGTTGGAATTTTTAGGCTATTAGGATCTTTTGATGATTGAATTGGATCTTCATGAGGATAAGGAGCATGAGAGAATTGATATGGAACATAATAAAAATATTGAATATGGGATGGAAATATTATTTATAGCCTTATTGAGGCCTTTCAACAACTATAAGTTGATATTCAACTTATTTATTTTCCCACATTTATAACCTATCTACCCACCATTAGATGTATCATCTAATTTTATGCAAATATTCATTGAGAACATATTTTTATTCCTCCTCAACTAATCTCCACTTATTAATAAGGAATTGAACTAACTTTCTCATCTTTTCTATTAGATGAATATATTAGTGTAGGTTTTTATTTTTCCCTATTTATTAATTAGGGAAATTGTATTTCTTGTGCATACATGGAGTTTTCCTACATTTGTGGGATAGGCTTGTTAGGTTGTGGAGCTAAAAGTTTCACTGATACAGACATGGAGGAGGTTGTAGAAGAGTTGCGGAGTGTCACAGACACCAGCGTCGGTCAGGCCAACCGACGTCGGCAGGAAGGAGACAAGAAGCAACCGATGTCGGTCATAGATCGGCCGGCATCGGCGATCCCCAGGCAGACAGGGACCAACGTTGGTCACCTGTGGTTTGAGCTGTGAGTATATTAAAGGCAGTTGGTTGACGAACCAAGTGTTTGCATGATGAGAGCTAATTTTAGACTGAGAGCTGTGGATCTAATTATTGTAATTAGATGTCTAATTATTGTTTGGATGAGATCTATATAATAGACTCATGGTTGTATTGTAAACTTGTGCTAGAGAGTAAGAGAGCAATATTATAAGCTCCTTCTGTGTGTGAGGTGAGCAATGGTGTGTTCCTCTTAGTGCCACAGTACTAAGGTGGGTGCTGGTTTTGGAGAGTCAGCAGGATTCTTCAGGGGTGTATGATCTTAGTCAGCTGGTGTGCATGGCTTCTATAGGAGATCTACATGGTAATTAAGATCATTGATATGCAGGTGTATGTGTGTGTAAGGTCAAGGTTCACAGGTGTGCAGACCCAGGTTGATTTGTAGGTGTGCAAGATCAGATAGGACAACAACACAATAGGGAGCAGAATTAGGTAGGATCTACTTGGAGTACAGGTGTGTACTCGATAGAGCAAAGAGGAAGGCAAGGGAGTTCCTTCCATAAGTAAGGTCTATTGAGGTGCAGGTTGTTGCAGGTTTAGGGGAGATCTACTTGAAGTACATTTGTGTACTTGTGGAGTGTGTGGAGCACTTGTGGTGTGCGTGGAGCACAGGTATAAGGTGAACACCAACTCAGTGTTTGAGTTGGGTGTTTGGACCTAAGAGAGAGAGATTTGAGGAGAGAAGTACTATTCACTTGAGGTGTGGGAAGCCTCTAAAGAGGTGGTAGAGAAGAAGTGGCATCTTCTTTATTGTATTCTTTTCTGTAAGAGTTTTAATACAAGTTGTGTATTGTCTCTCATATCATGTGTTATTTCTGAATTCTAGTTACTTGTGTATTCTGGTTAATTTCTACATATTAAGTTGCTTGGTAATCAATTGTGTGCTTCCAGTTATTTATCCCAACACGTGGTATCAGAGCTAAGGTTGTAAGAAGTGGTTTTGTGTTTGGTTACAGGTCACTCTCAGGGGCTTCTGATTGAGTGGGAGTAGAGCAATGGCAGATCAAAGTAAGCTAAGAATGGAGGAGTTGAAAAGCACAGATGGTCACCAACGGTCATATGGAAAGAAAGAGTAGGTAAAAGAATATGGTTGGTTGGTAGCAGATCATCATGAAGGAACTGAAGATACAGATGTTGTAGGTGTTGTTGCACAGGATGCTTTGGGAGGTTTCTTGGATAAAGTTGAATCTTGGATAATAGATTCGGTTGCCTCTTTCCATGTAGCCCCAGGGAGAGGAGCTGGTGAGCCTTGCCAAAGAATTGGCAAAGGGGAAGTGAAGCTGAAATCGTAGGCAGCCAACACATGGGTGTTGAAGGAGGTCATGAAGGTCCTAGGTTTGGAGATATGGCTAATTTCTTTAGAAAGGTTGGGTGATGAGAGATGTAGGAGAACTCTCACAGCGGATGCACTTGAATTAGCTGTTGGTAAGAAAATAGGTACTCTTTATCTACTTGTTTATATTACTGATTCTTTTTTTGTTGCGGAGACGTGTCTTCGTAGGCTTGGTCACATGAGTAGGAAGGAGATGCATATTATTAAGTGAAAGATAGATATATTTGACAGGCTTAAGAACTGGAAAGCCTTGGTGTTCTTGGAGGAGATGGCAGACAAAGACTAGTGGATGGGGCTGGATACTTTTGGGCAGGGCAGTTTGGACATGGGACTTGATTCAAAAGAGCTCGTGGGGAAAAAGTCATCACTCACAGGCGAACATAGGTACCGGCATCAGCAATAAAACTGACATCGGTAGTAGATAAGACCGATGTCAGTCACGAGGACTGATGTCGGCAGCAAAAGGACACCGGCATTGACAGGGTTGGTAGTCAAGACAGGCACAAAAAACCGATGTCGATCGGATGCAGACTGTGTGGTGATCGAGGTCGGTCACTGTAACAGATTTTGGGTGGACAGTACACTGTCAAGGAGTCTCAAACACCCATATGGAGGACTGAAGACGTAAGTAAGCCTCAAATTCATTGTTCCTCTTCTTTATACTAGTTGCTTACTACAGAGCAGGAAGGATCTAGGAAACAGTGGAAGCATGGCATGGAGAGATTGCAGACACCAAGCAGAGATTTGGTAGGGTTGCCAGCAGGTATAAAAGCATAGAGACGAATGGATTCCTTAGTTGAATAATAGAGAGAACAGACACGTGAGATGGAAGACCAAGACATATGGTCTTGAGAAAGCTGTAGGACAGTGGTACAAGATTTGACAGGGGGATGACAAAGTATGACTTTAGTCAATGTTAGGGTAACTATTGTGGTTTATCTTACCAGGTGGATGATGATTGCAACATCATTCTGTTGCTGTATGTGGATGGTATGTTTGCTAGCAGGTTTGTACATACAGGGTTTTGCTGAGCTAAGGGTAAGATTAGTTTAGTGTTTTGCTATGAAGAATTTGGAGCAGCAAAATTCTTTGGCATGGGGGACATGGGAGATCACAGGTTGATTTTGTCTCCAGTGGGAGCTGATGTGAATCAGGTGTTGGCGAGGTTCATTACGCAGGATATAGAATCAAAGCACACTAAGGGCTAGATAGTTAAGTGTCCGAAATCACATGAGGTTTGGTATAGGCCTGAGTTTGCCCAAGCGTTGGGTGTTGTCAGAGATTTAGGAGCCAATTCTGAGAAGTGGGTTCTCAAGTATTTGAGAGGGACCAGCAGCAGGGATTCATGCTATTCAGTGTCAGGACTTCACTACATGGATTTGTAAATGCGGATGTGACAGGGTACTCAGATGACAGGAGGTACATCATAGGTTGTGTGGTGGGTTGTCTTCAGGATTGAGCTTGAAGAGGGATACAAGCCAGGAAATAGATTAGATGGGGTACATATATAGGTACAGTGTAGCTGTTTATCTCCAAGTGGGATATTGTTAGGTTTTGGAGCTAAAAGCTTCACTGATGCAGACATGGAGGAGGTTGTAGAAGAGTTGTGGAGTGTCACAGACACCAGCGTCAATCAGACCAACTGACGTCGGCAGGAAGGAGACAGGAAGCAACCGACGTCGGTCATAGATCAGCTGGTGTCGGCGATCCCCAGACAGATAGGGACCGACGTCGATCACCTGTGGTTCAAGCTGCGAGTATATTATGGGCAGTTGGTTGATGAACCAAGTGTTTACATGATGAGAGCTAATTTTAGACTGAGAGTTGCGGATCTAATTATTGTAATTAGATGTCTAATTATTGTTTAGATGAGATCTATATAATAGACTCATGGTTGTATTGTAAACTTGTGTTAGAGAGTAAGAGAGCAATATTATAAGCTCCTTCTGTGTGTGAGGTGAGTAATGGTGTGTTCCTCTTAATGCCACAGTACCAAGGTGGGTGCTAGTTTTGGAGAGTCAGCAAGATTCTTCAGGGGTGTATGATCTTAGTCAGCTGGTGTGCATGGCTTCTATAGGAGATCTACACGGTAATTAAGATCATTGATATGCAGGTGTATGTGTGTGCAAGGTCAAGGTTCACAGGTGTGCAGAACCAGGTTGATTTACAAGTGTGCAAGATTAGATAGGACACCAACATAATAGGGAGCAGAATCAGGCAGGATCTACTTGGAGTATAGGTGTGTACTCAGATAGAGCAAAGAGGAAGGCAAGGGAGTTCCTTCCATAAGTAAGGTCTATTGAGGTGCAGGTTTTTGCAGGTTAAGGGGAGATCTACTTGAAGTACGTTTGTGTACTTTTGGAGTGCGTGGAGCACTTGTGGTGTGCGTGGAGCACAGGTATAAGGTGAACACCAACTCAGTGTTTGAGTTGGGTGTTGGGACCTAAGAGAGAGAGCTTTGAGGAGAGAAGTACTATTCACTTGAGGTGTGGGAAGCCTCTGAAGAGGTGGTGGAGAAGAAGTGGCATCTTCTTTATTGTATTCTTTTCTGTAAGAGTTTTAATACAAGTTGTGTATTGTCTCTCATATCATGTGTTATTTTTGAATTCTAGTTACTTGTGTATTCTGGTTAATTTCCGCATATTAAGTTGCTTGGTAATCAATTGTGTGCTTTCGGTTATTTATCCCAACAAGGCTAGCTTATGTGGAGGTGTGTGTCATAGATGTGTCATAGGTGTCATAAGAATTTCATAAGTAACTCCCTTGATGGGAGTTACTTCTCTATTCTTATCACCTTGTCACCACCTTTCATGGAGGAGTTACTGACTATTTTTGGTGTGCCTTGTCCACCTTTTATGGAGGAGTTACTTTTGTACTCTCCTATTTGTAGTCCTCATTTTGGCCATTCCATGCTAATTCAGATTTGGTTTTCTCCATTTTGTTTTGTGCAATTTATCTTCTTGTTATTGTCAAATTGCTTTAGCATCTTGTGGTGTGCACTTGTTTATCTTGTGTGATCACGTCTTCATTGCACTCGCGTTATCCGGATTTTGGCAACAACTCCGATATGGTATCAGAGCTCTCTCGGTAATCTTGTGTGTGATTATGCTTTTACCTTATTTTTTGAAATCAAGAAGAGTGGAGTTCATTTTTTTATTTTTAGATTTGATCTAAAACAAAAAAAACTTTCAAAATCTCTTCTGGTTAGTTTTCTTGGAAATCCTTGGCCTTTGGGTGTCTTGGCTATTTTTACTTCAGGGGCTAGTTTATCTGTTTCTCTTGGGTTCCATTGTTGTGTGGAGCAACAAAGGGAAGAGTAGCAACTCAAAAAAAAATAGTCCTTCCAGCATCCTTCTACAGCCAAGCTTCTGGCTTCACTTCTGCCACGCCATACTTCTGGTCTACGCTAACCTCATTTCCAGCAAGGAGCAGCAGTAGCTGTCAGTTCCAGCCACGTCATTTGGCCGTACGACATCCTTCTAGCAGGTCTGCAAGTTTTCTTTAAGCAAAATCAGGTATTTTTTTTTGTTTGGCATCCCAAGTCACTAGGCGTTTTGTTTTTGCACCTTGCTGTCTCTTCTCTTCTGTTTTGCTGCTGTACGTTGAGATCAGTGAGGAGCAAATTCAAAATCTTTGCCTTTTTTGACCAGCCAAATCAGAACTGCACCCTTGTTTGTAAGACATTTCTGCCTACTATTTTTCTTGAAAATGGCGCTCCTTTCATAATTGGCGTCCCATGTGGACTCTTAAATGCTTGGTTAGTTGTTAAATTCTGTCTTTGCTTCATTATTTTCAGTCAAAATTGATCTGTTAAAACAAAAATCAGTCAATTTGACTGAATATTTAAGTTTTTACGTAGTTTTGTATTTTGGGGATTTTCAATTAAAACTTGTATTTTCGCCTGTCAAAGACGAAGGGTGAGGCCCGGGTTGGTAGGAGGCCAATTCCCCCTCACAAAGACCTCATTTGGATTCCTTATTTCATGCCGAATCCAAAGAGTGGTTGGAAGGCTAGTTTCTCTCCTAATAACAGGCATTTTTTTAATGTTTTAGTGTTTTTTTTGCAAAAACACTAGTTTACGGGAAAATTGTAACTTTAAAATCTTGCAAACAGTAGCTTGGTTTTGGGTGCCATTTTTTGCAAAAGTGCTTGTAATTCAATTCTCCACAGTGTAGACTTGTTATTTTTCAAAAATACACTAGTTTATAAAGTGCCAAAAATTTGGGTCTCTCGGGATGCATTTTCGGCTGAGTCCGACGTCTTGTTTGCTTTTGTCTTGCACTGATTGCTCTAAGATGCATTTTCAGCTGTGTCTGACATTTTTTGAGCATGCACTTTCATATTTGGGGGGGCTCAATATTTCGGGGGGGGGGGGTGATTGCTTTTTCACAACTTGCAAACTTCACTTTCATTCTCCTTTCTGCATACATTCACAACTTGCAATCAACACTTCACCTAATTTCAGCTAAAAATGGATTATTTTCAACTCAAACCCCTAAAACCCTTCAACTATCATGAATGGAAAGTTAAAATGTCAATCATTCTTAGAAGCAAAAGGTTGTATAGGATCACAATGGGTACAAAAGTAAAACCTAACACAGATGTTGAAAAGGTTAAGTGGTACAACCGTAGTGATGAAGCCTTTGGGTTACTGAGCTTGTCTGTGTCTCCAAAAATTTTCTTCCACTTAGAATCCTCCCAAACTCCTAATGACATATGGGACACCTTATAAAAGTTGTTTGAGAAGCTTGATGAGATGAGAGGTCATGAGCTCGAAAACGAACTCATAAGTCTAAGTCCTAGTAACTTTGACACCCTACAGGACTTTTTCACTAAGTTTAAGGCCCTTAGATTGCAATTAAAAGAATGTGGGATAGAGAAGAAAGATGATCAACTCATTATTTCTATTCTCGCAAAGTTAGGTCCAAGTTATTTCGTCTTTGTCTCCACTTTCCATGCCACTAAAAGTGCCCTTGGCACTGCATGGAAAATGCCTTCTTTGGATTCATTCATTGCCGACTTGACTAGGGAGCAAGATAAGCTAATTCAGATGGGCACAATGAAGTCTACTCAACCCTAAGATTTGATAGCTAAAAATGGTAAGGATAAGACTTTAACAAAGGAGAAGAAGAAAAAAAACAAGGATCAAGAGAAAAAGAAAGAAAACACCAATCCTGCCAAAAACAACACTGAGTCTTCATCTTCCAATGCTAAACCTAAGAAGGAGAAGGTTAAGTGTGCCTATTGTAAGAAGAATGGGCATGATGAACACAAGTGCATGAAAAAAAAAATAGACCACCTAACTCATCTTCTAGAAAAGAACAACATAGGTGTTTCAGAGTCCATCAAGCAGAATTCATCTACCCAAGATTCTACTAAGGCAAAGGGCAAGGGTAAGGAGAAAGAAAAGGGCAAGGCCCTTGTAGCTACAACAACTTCCACATCTTCATGGGTCATTGACTCGAGTGCTTCTCACCATATGGGCTCTTCACTAGTTGAGTTTTCATCTTTAGAGCCTTGTAGCATGACTTTAATTAGTTTGGGTGATGACACATCAGTTTCTGTTGCAGGGAGAGGGTTAGTTGAAATGGAAGGAAGAACATTCAACAATGTTTTAAGTGTTCCTTATCTTTCAACCAATCTCCTATCAGTGTACCAAATCACTCACATTGGTCGGGGCATGAGAGTTGAGTTTTCACCAGATTCAGTATCTATCAGGGAGTTACATAGTGATACTATAGTGGCAGTGGGAAGGGTAGATCACCAAGCCAGGTTATACACCTATTCACATTTTGCATCAGATTTTTCTCCTGTAGCATTGCTGACTCATTCAGATGGAGTTATAAAATTGTGGCATGAGCGGTTTGGCCACCTTAACTACCGCTATCTTGAGCAACTTTGTAAAAATGGCATGGTCATTGGCTTGCCTCGTGTTTAATTCTCAAAAGGACTTTACGAGGGGTGCTCCCTTGGGAAGCATTCTGAAGCAAAATTTGACAAAGGCAAAGCTTGGAGGGCTTCACAACCTTTGGAGTTAGTCCACAGTGATGTATCGGGACCCTTTCCCAAACCATCTTTCACAAGGGCCAAGTACATCCTCACTATCATTGATGATTTCTCTAGGTACACTTGGATATATTTTCTCAAACTAAAATCTGAAGTGTTTGAACATTTTCTAGACTTCAAGGCTCTTGTTGAGAAACAGAGTGAAAAATCCATCAAGGTTCTTTGAATTGATAATGGAGGGGAGTATGTCAGCATCAGGTTTGAGCAGTTTTGCACCACAGAGGGGATTGATTTACAACGCACAGTCACCTACAGTCCTTCACAGAATGGGGTTGCAGAATGTAAGAATAGGTTCTTGAAAGAGATGGCTAGTTGTATGATTCACTCCAAATCCTTAGGACCACAGTACTGGGCTGAAGCCATCAATTGTGCTTGCTACATTCAGAACAGGGTTCCTCACAAAGCTTTGAAAGGGATAACACCCTTTAAAGCTTGGCATAAAAGGAAACTTGATGTTGAGCACCACAGGGTTTTCGGATCCCCAGCCATGGCCTACATTCTGAAGAAGAAATGGAAAGCTATGGAATGTCAGTCCAAGCCTTGTATCTTTGTAGGATATCCAAATGGTATTAAGGGATATCGCCTTCTAGATCCAGTCACTCATGAGTTGTTCATCGAGAGAAGTGTCCATTTTTAGGAGAGTCCTAGAGACTCAACACTTAACACTTCTTCTCCCTCATCGGATCTACTTCTTCATGATGATTCCTCATCAAATTCAGATCAGCCACAGCAGGTTCTTGAGCCAGAGTCATCTTCTTCTTCTTCGAGTTCAGATAGTGAGGATAGTGATGTAGTGTCATCCACCTCTAGTCAGTCAGAGGACGAAGAGTTAGCACCTGACTCGTCCACTTCTAGGCCACTTTGAGCTAGACAGACACTTGAGAGTGCTGGCACATGGGTAAGAGACCCTGCAGATAACAGATGTACTAGGGGGGATTTTCAGAGAGATCCACATGCCTTCTTTGCTTCAGTTTCAGATCCACAGACTTTTTGAGAAGCATCGGGGGTACCTGAGTGGGATAGTGCTATGGAGGAAGAATATTCTTCCTTAATCAAAAATCACACTTGGGATTTGACTTCACTTCCTAAGGGAAGAAAGATGGTTCAATGTAGGTGGATATATCAGACCAAGTTTACAGTAGATGGGTCAGTCGATAAATACAAGGCACAATTGGTCGCCAAAGGTTTCTCACAGGTGGCAGGCATTGACTACTCAGAGACCTTTGCACCCATTGCAAAGATGACTTCTATCTGACTCACCTTGGCTATTAACGCAACACATGGTTGGGATGTGCATCAAATGGATGTGAAGAGTGCCTTTCTTCATGGAGACCTTGAGGAGGAGATCTACATGGAACAACCACTAGGATTTGTTCAAGATTCTTCCTTAGTATGCAGACTTAAGAAATCTATCTATGGCCTCAAACAGGCCCCTCAGGCTTGGTATGCCAAGATGGATTCCTTCCTTCTCATAGTGGGTTTCACTAGGTGCCATTTCGATCCCAATGTCTACTTCTTACGATAGGATGATTCACTTTTGGTTTTGGTTCTATATGTTGATGACCTTTTGATCACTGGGAGTTTTTCATCGGCTATTGCAGTAGTGAAGGCATCTCTTTAGGACAGATTTGACATGACAGACTTGGGTTTATTGCACTACTTCCTTGGCATCGAGATCTCACAGTTAGATTTAGGGATTTCTCTTGCACAGCCTAAGTATGCTCTCAACTTATTGGCTTAGTTTCACATGGCTAATTGCAAGCCATCTCCGACTCCCTTTCTATCAGGAGTCAAGCTTGAGACTAATTGTTCTTCACCATTGGTTGATGCCACTTAGTATCGACAACTTGTTGTTAGTCTCATCTACTTGACTCACACCAGGCCTAACATTTCATATACAGTGGGACTTGTCTCCAGATTCATGCAGGAACCCCATGAGCTGCATTGGAAAGCAGCTAAGAGGATCTTGCATTACATACAGGGTTCACATAGATATGGGATTCACTACAGATTTGGCATAGAGGTTGACTTGGTTGGATATATAGATTCAGACTGGGCTGGCGATTCACAGACTCGTAAGTCCAATTCTGGTTACAGTTTCTCTCTAGGTTTAGGTCCTATTAGTTGGTCTAGCAAGAAACAAAATGCTATTTCTATATCATCCATAGAGGCAGAGTATAGGGGAGCTGTTAATGCAGCCACTGAGGCTATTTGGCTTCGAGGGATTCTTTCTGAGTTTGGTATTCCTATTAGGCAGCCCACCATCATTTATTGTGACAATTAGAGTACCATACAAATTTGTAGGAATCTGGTTCAGCACCATCGGACCAAGCACATAGAGATTCACATGCATTTCATTTGAGAGCTTGTTCATAGTCAAGTCATTGACTTGATATTTTTCCAGACTTTAGAGCAGGTTGCAGACATCTTCACCAAACCTTTCACTAAGAGCAAGTTTATTCATCTATGAGCTCTTCTTGGGGTGCGGTCTACATCTATAGCAGCATCATCTTTAGGGGGGGCCTTCTAGCCTCTTCTTTTCTTTTATGTCTCTCTTTTGGGGGGGATTTTTTTTCCTACGGGTTTTCTCCTTTTCTCTATCTTATGGGAGATTGCATTTGTACATGGGTACCTCATCAGGCCTAGTTGCCGGGACCCATTTTATATTTCCACACTTCCCACCTAAGCTGCGCTTATGGTGGGGTATTAGTGTAGGTTTTTATTTTTCCCTATTTATTAATTAGGGAAATTGTATTTCTTGTGCATATATGGAGTTTTCCTACATTTGTGGGATAGGCTAGCTTATGTGGAGGTGTGTGTCATATATGTGTCATAAGTGTCATAAGAATGTCATAAGTAACTCCCTTGATGGGAGTTACTTCTCTATTCTTAACACCTTGTCACCACCTTTCATGGAGGAGTTACTGACTATTTTTGGTGTGCCTTGTCCACCTTTTGTGGAGGAGTTACTTTCGTACTCTCCTATTTGTAATCCTCATTTTGGCCATTCCATGCTAATTCGGATTTGGTTTTCTCCATTTTGTTTTGTGCAATTTATCTTCTTGTTATTGTCAAATTGCTTTAGCATCTTGTGGTGTGCACTTGTTTATCTTATGTGATCACGTCTTCATTGCACTCGCGTTATCCGGATTCTGGCAACAACTCTGATAGAATAGGGATCACATCAAGTTCCTTATCCCATTTATTCATCATCATTTTTGATTTTAAAAAAATTGGCATGAGTACCAATAAGGATTTATATTAAAATGGAATTAAATTAGGAGGATAGGATTGGTGGTTTTGGTATTAAGTTTGAAAAAGTTGTCTAGGGGCTTGATAGGATGGATAAGGTTGTTGGGGAAGACTGCCTCCAAAAATCTACCTATTAAAAGCTTGGATTTATTCTTTAAGAATATTAAGCATATATTATTGATAGCCTTACTCATAGACATTTTCACAAGTCTGATCCAAAACTTCATGGTCATATGGAGAAGGAATAGGCTGACCATAGGGTTGATAACAATTTTGATAGGGTTGTTAGGGAACATAGTATGCATCTTGACAAGATTGATAGGGAGGTGTATAGTAGGAATTCTCAAAATATCCATCTATATCAACTTAATTAGTAAAATTAAACAAAAACTTGATAAAAATATTTTACAATAAGTACCTAGAATAATTATAACCAATAGATTGCATTCATAGTCTACATTGGTGTTTCCTTGAGTGCTTCCAAACACTGATAGTAAGAACACACCAAAAATCCTTCCACTCTTTTGGACCTTAATCCCACCTAGTGTGATATAATTTTTATAAACAAATATTCACCCTTGTATATTTATTTAAGACCTCTCGAAACTTGGATAACATGGGATTACCTCTAGGTCTATGGGTTTCCTATAATAGAGGTAAACCTATAGATTATGGGTTAGATCCCCTGATCTATCTTTTAGGCTCACACATTACAATAGAATAATAAATATTGGGGGTGAAAATGGAATAAGGAAACTGAAATTAACCTATTATAATGATGGTGATACACCAAATATAACTCCACAAACATACTTGCATTTACACTAAGAAGGAAGACTACTAAAACTGACCTCAACTCAATGTTCTTCTAGCATAAGTGTTTCTACATAGAGGTAGATTACTATGTATATATATAAGTGGTTGAAAAAGAGGTATGATCTTAGACAATTATAATCTCTCTCACACTTCAAATACACCTTAAAAAATAGTTACACTTTATGTAACCTATTAGAAGAAAGCATTACTCACACAAAACATACAAGTAGAATAAAAGCAAGGAGAAGACATTCATCACTTATCATCCAAATAAAAATTGAAATAATTAGGCATGAGTTGAAGAGATAAAATAAACTTAATATATTTATTAAACTTCAAAGCAAGATTTCAAAATAGTAGGGCTTCACCATACTAGGTGTGGATGCTTATAATGCCAAAATGGCTTGCACATATAGAACATACGAGAGGAGAGAGAAGAAGTGAAGTGGAAGGGTCACAAGGCCAAGTGTAAAGACTTAGAAACCAATTAACATGAAATAGGAGTTAATAAATAATTTCATGAAGTCTTCTTAGGCTAGTGTCCATCTGAAACATGACATATTCCTAAAGTTGGGGAAGGGACACTCAATTAGCCTTCTTAAAACTATTTGCTTGATGACAAATCCACCTACTCATTCATAACTATCTTAGAGGTTTTTAACACATGTGTTATGATTTTATAAGTTGGAAACAATATTTTATAATATATCTTATGTTCCTCAACTAATGAACTTCTCTACACTACTTGTCATTCACTTCCTTATAACTATTCACTAGCCCTCTATGCCTGATTCACACACTTATCACATAGGTGGCATATATATGTTCATGAAGGTTGATTTTAGGTGTGTTATAAAACTTATAAAGTCATTAGTTTTCTTATGGTCTATGAAATTCAAACAACACTTCTCATCTTCACACTAGACAATCACTTTCCTTTCTCACTATCCTATTCAGACTGCCTATAATGAATAGTCTAGCAGAGGAGTTTACATGATTAAATAAGGTGATAATGGTATATTATGATTTATAAAAAATTCATTAACACCTACCTCAATGTATTTCATTTACGTATTCCCTTTTATACCTATAAAACACCTTAAATCCTATAAAAACCATAGAGTTGGGTCTGTCCATACAAGTGATGTCAAAAAAATTGAGTGTCAAAGAGCCTAAGGGAGTTATAGGTAGGTATAAATTAATTTTCATGTCAATTTACCTCTTTTTAATTCATTTCCATTTATGTTTTATCCATCAGGCTTATAAGAGGGGTTTTTTAGGTCTTTTAGCTTCTTAATGTTGATTCATAAAGGTTGGATGCTTAAACGTTGAACCAATTCCTTAAATTTTTAGGTCATGACCATAATAAACTACCCTTAAGTTATTGATGTCCCATGTATCTCAGCTGTATAGATTTGGGTAGAAGAGAATGGATTCTTGAGCTCCTACTTGCATTCTAAGTACCCCTGAGAGGAATTTAGGCAAAAAATGACCAATCTAGGTTATATTCTACAAATTGATGGATGTAGTTTCCCATTCACTCTTCCTTTATGGATATAAAATGTATTATAAATTTAATATAATTTTATGAGTGTATTTAGAGGCCATGAGAGTTTAGGACTAGGAATAGGCCTAATAGACCTAGACTATATTTTTTATGTATATGACCACTTGTAGGTGATCACAGTGAATATAAGTGTTCCTCAACAATTTTTAATCTCCAAATAAACCAAATAAATATTAAAATAGTCATTTAAGGCTCCATCATTCATCTTATTTCCATTCATATGTAAGGTCTACATGTTTTGTTACTCATAGAGTGCCCTTTGTCTGAGACAAAATAAAGGATACTTACCCTATTAGTATGGCCTAAAGGTGAATATAGAGGGATTTAATAGGTACATATGACCTTATGTACCAATTATAAAATATATATCAAATATATATATATCTTAAAAAAATCTTAAACTCCCAAAATTGGCTACCAAAAACTATGATTGTGTGCAATGTTTTAGTTGGCTAAGTTTGAGGTTCATGTCTAGTTTTCAACCTTCTCTATTTTTGTGTCCTTTGTATGAGAATATTATTAAATTTATGTAATAATTATTATAGTGAATTTAATATGTATATACAATCTTATATCTCTACTCAAAAACTAAATTTTATATTTCATTTACTAGGTTAGTCTATAGTCCAACTGAAATTGTAGGTGTTCATTAGGTAGAATTTGATAGATTATTGTAGGTGTTGATATAGGTTTTAACAATATAATTAATGTCCTTGGTATATATTAAGTTTAATAATACCATTACACACTTTAATGTATTCATATCTACTTATATACCATGTTTTCATCTTTAATCACCAATATATTATAGGTCTAGTATTACATTGCAAGTACCAGGTTCATTTGGATTCCATTGGGTGTTTCTAGTATAATATTGATTGGGTTTTAAATATAACTAAACCATCATATTATTTGGCCTAAAAAATTATTTTCATGTTGAGAAGTGACATCTCCATCTAGGCTAAAATAAAAAAGCATCAAACTCATCCAGACCTCATAGACACTCACCCATAGATGACACTTTGTAGAGTAGAGTCTTTATTTAGATAAGTTAATGTAATTTTACCCACTAATCAACTTTATAAATTTGTACCTATATAAATTTATTGAGAGGGTGTTTTCTATATTTTATGAACCCTAAATGACTTGATAACTCCATTCAAGTATTGAGATTTTTCATAACCTATCATGTGGGTTTTGAATAGTCCTACAATTATCTATGCATTCTTATAGGTGACTATAGGTGACTGTGTACATTGGGATTTTGGTTAGTATTTACTAATTATCTTATAATCCTATATAAATGAATACTTGAGGTACTTAAATACAAACCCTCCATGGATAAAATGACTTCCATGCTCTGAGAGGGGAAACAAATGTGTGTTATCTTTGTCTTAAAGCCATTGACAAAAGGTGAAACTTTGCAATTCTCAAACAATATCTCTGTAGACCATGATGGTGTTCACTTATAAAAAAGTGGGATTCTCAAGCTTATATTCATATGACCACACATGAAAAAAAAAATTTAAAATAACATGAAATGGGAGAACATGCTCTACCAACCTGCATACATCACATGGTTCACATAAACCAATGTAAATAGATGAGGAAACTAAGGTGCTTGGGTTATGCAAGTAGTTTTGAGATGCTAATCATCTTATTGATTGTTAATGAAGCACAAGCCACCAATATGAAAACCATGACCAATGAATTTAAGGCTATAAATAATATTAAGATCCACCAAGTAAACCCATTCCAAATCATCTCCTCCTATCCATACTGAAGGAAAATTGCTTGACTTCTTTGACCTATCGAAGAGATCAATGTGTGTGTGAGAGAGATATAGTTTTCTTCAAATTTGAACCTATTAAAGCCAACTGAGCTAGGAAAAGAGCTATGGGGATATGAACATACCCTCTTAAAGCTTTCACACATGCCAACTATGTCATGTAGTCTGTACAACATCATAAACTACCCTCTTTCCAAGTGAACTTCTTGCTCTTATGTTCGACCTATAACATGTTAGTTTCAAAACTATTATTTGATATCTCTCTGACATGTGGTATGTTAGATAACATATTAGAACCTTTATCCTTTATGAGAAACCTTATATTTCACTTTAAATGACCAAAAGGTGTCGAAAAAAGGTTATTAGGACAAATGTAAAAATATGACAAATATGAAACATATAATATGACCTCATTAATGACCATGGTGAACAATTTCAAACCTAGGTTACCCTAAGGAAGTTTGAGAATGTAGGGGGGTTAAATTAATTTGACTTAGGGGTAAAATTAGTTAATAACAACTTGCTTGAGTTTCCCAATAATTTTATGAAATTCTAATTTTACTTTGGGTTCAACTATGATCATTTATTTTCTTTTAGATTTTGACAACTAAATAATTTCTATCTAATTATGTTCTTCTCAAGACATCTAAGTGGTAGTAGATAAGGGTGGTGTATCTAATGTTGATGATGATGGGAGAAATGAATTAATCCTAGGAATGGTGGTTTTAAGATCAATCATGGTAAAATTTATGGATGTATTAGAGATAGGGGTTTATTTTGTAATGGGAGTGGAATAAAGAGGTGAAGTATCAAATGTTATGACTAGAAAAGTAAGTATTAGGGGAGGAGAGACTATTGTTGTCACTAGAAATTTGGACTACTAATTATCTAATTATGCCTTTTATAACATAATAATGTATACATTTTCTTATCATTTGGGCTCTTTGGTATTGGATGTAGAATGAGAAGTAATTCTTGGAATCCCATCCATAGTAGTGACCTTAAAATTATAAAAAATTCTTAGGGGGTTCACTATAAGAATTTTAATTTTTGAGGGGTACACTAGAGGGATTTGTATATTAAAGATAGGGGTAGTGACTAATGTTGGAGAAATTATAACTACACTTCCTAGAAGGGGTGAAATTTATTCTTAGGTAACAAGTTGGGCTTGATTAATTCTAGTTAATATAGTGATTAGGGGGCATTAAGTAGTAGTCCTTGGTTCCAATTGTATAGTATATACCTTTGTAACCAGGGAAACCTTATTAGGGGAAATAAAGGTGACCAATTCCACTTGAGGCATTTTATAATGAGTGTCTAATGAAACAAACTCAAGTGGTGTAATTGAAGGGAAGGAAGGAGGAGTGACCACTATTTATTCTACTACATGTGTGGTAGCAAGAGGAGGACTATCTAATATTATAATTGAAGAAGGATATTGATAAGGAATAAAGGTATATGATTATGTTACCTCTCACATAGGGATAGTCCTCATGAAGAGTGTTAGTGGAGATCATCGTTGTAGTAAGTTTCCTTGGGTAGGTCTCTGTGCTTGGAGAATAATCATGAACTCTAAAGGTATTTGGGCTTTCCTCTATTTCTTTGGGCTACTTAGGCTTAGGAAGTGTTAATATAATGCCTGTACGCTAAATTTTTATTCTCATATCTTTGTCATCCTCTACATTAGCAAAGACCTAGTCATGAAAATGGTGGTTATGATTATATACAATTGAAACTTGTAATCTCAAGGTATTTTTATGTGCCTTCACATACTATTTTTAATCTTATTGGTGTAAATCATGATCATCCATGTTGAAATATGATTGGTGTATTGCTTCTATATGAAGTGTTGACCACATTTAAAGATGAGCATACCAATATTGAATGGAAAAGGGGGCTATGTCACCTAAGTATTTTACTTAAGAATAATAGAGATTCCATGGATAATATAATAAGATATTTATTGCTTTGGTAATTTTTCCAAGATGAAAATTGACAGTCTCAAAGGAGATACTAACATTCCTTTTATCCTTATGACCATGCAATCTAGATAAAACTAGTATGCCATTATGTTTAGTGTTAAATTTATGATCTCTTCAAAAACAATTGGCATATATTTTTCACTAATTTACTTGTAGATCAAGGGATACAAAATTCACAAATATTATGAATATACTACCCAAATATATTTGCATATAGTTTCAATAAATGAAAATGAACTATTGTTATAGAAATAGGCCTCCATCATTGAATTTTGTCAAAGACCACGGTGGTGCAAGAAGCATTAAAAATATATAAAATAATATATAAATTGTTATCATTTCTCACACCCATCACTTATTATTTGAGACTCAATTAAATTTTCTCCCCAAGGGTGGGGACTTGTTTATCATTAATTATCATGAAGAGTAAGGACATCCAGACCTTGTTGACATGGGAGATATAAACAAATCCATATACTCTTTTAATTAGGGGCATGAAAATTCAATATATTTGTACAAGTTTATGGATGGGAATGCTATCTAAATCCTCCTGGTTGATTCATATTTCTATATTCTTAGACCAATCCTTGAAAACTTTCCTTAAATTATTCTTAGTGAGACATTTATATACCATTGATTGGTTATATAAAGTTACGATCTATCACATTTGATATTACCTTTTAATGGTGAGATTGAACATGAATGAAATTTTATTTTTATTATTTAATGTTAAGACCATGTCATATAAGTAATGTATTCTGACAAATAAATTATAAATAAATACCTATAGATTAGAAATAATTTGATGATGCCCTATTAAAATGCTAGTATGTTGTTTATGTAATAAGTGTATTCTAAAGTAGTTATTTCCTCCTCTAGTATAAACCTCATTCTATCAAATTCATCATAAATGGTGATATATTTTTTAAAACTCGTATCCAAGGTGACATAAATGAACTATATGGCTACAAACACTTGTGAAGTTTATAATGAGAACAAGTAAGAAGTTATTGATATGCAATAGTCTAAGTTTTTTAGAGTTTAATTTCAAATTTACGTCACAGTCCCTTGGATCTGGAAAATTGACTTAACTTTGAAAATTATCAGTTCTCTTTAGAGGGAATTTTTGACTCAATTAATCTATTAGAAATCTTATATAAAGCAAATGAATGCCATTTTTTGTTTGTATTTACTTAAATCTTAGGATGATGGACTAAGTTCACCAATTCTTGTGTCTTAAATGTTGAAGGTGTCAATTTTCATTTATTCAGAGGCTTTTTCCCATTGAAAATTTGTAGTTGACCTTTTTTCACAAATTTAATGAATTGATCCTTGACCACACACATGTTTTCATCCACTTCATATGCAACCCCTATTTTACACTTAGTTAATGTATGAGTGTATATAAGTTAGACACATGTCATTATATGATTGGTTTGGAGTCTTTTTTTTCTCATGCTCATCAGTGGAATTTAGTAATGTACTATCAAAAAAATGAAAAATTGGACACATGGATTAATCTAGTTAGTTCACACTACCATAGTTCTTGGTCTCTATGAATTTATTTCATGATTGTGAGGTGTATGAGAAATAAAATAGTGATATTTTTCTTTCATGATTTATTCATGGTCATGTAATTTCAAGTACCTTAGATTTATTTCAAATTTGTGTGCTTATGTATGGAAACAGGACTATGAAAGGATAACATGTGGAGTCTCTAGATTGGATCACTATTACACTACTATTTTGAATTTGGTTCAATAATTTTGATAGACTTCATTGACATGAGAGTTAATTAAAATGAAAAATGGAGTTATGTGAGTAGCTTAGGCTCCTCATAATTTAAATCTTTGAAACTTGGGAGTTTAAGTGATACAAAGATGAGAAAGCACAAACATATGGCATGTAGAAGTGTAAGATGGTTATGTGATAGGCTCTAATTGGCTCATTATTATGTAGTTGAAAAGTTTGATGAAAAAAGGTATGAGGACCATGTAGTTCATATAAAAAATTATTTGACACTTGGAACACTATGATAAGTTTGTGATCATGTAGTATCGGGTAATTATACATATAAATGTGAAAATTGTGTATGCATGTGAAGAGACATGTGAACCAAAAGGACATAAATCAATGACAAATAGACCTTAATCGATTAAGTAAAATAAGTAAAAATAACTATGAGATAATTACAAAAAGATAAATAAGTCCAATTTTAAATCCTCACAAGCCTCATAGTGTGAGCTTACCCAAATAACATAAAAATGAGTAAAAATTGTAGTGAACTATATCCAACTTACACAAATGAGATCAAAGAAAACTTAGTTCATTTTCATACATTCAACTTGAATTCATTCATGAGATGGTCATTTAACAAACATTAGAATAAGCTTTGAAATTAAAAGGATTATAAGACCAAATAACTAAATATTTAGATAATTATTTCATAAAGTCTTGAATATTTTGCAAATTTATTCATATTTGATGTGGGTCCCTATTCAAAAAATAATAGGGTATGCTATATTCAACACTTACAATATCTCTTATAACATATTTTCAAAATCTCAATTTTTTTGGATATATGGATACTTGTAAGCTCTGATGTTTGGTGGTTGACTCCCTTTTATTATTTGAATGAAATGATCATGATACCTTTTTAGTGATAGTTATTTTATAATCACTCTAAAAAAGGAACAATGTTTATCAACAACTTCTTGTAAATATGTCTATGTAGACATTAGTTTGGTTTTTCCCCTTAGACTAAATCATAACATCATATTAGTTACAATAAAAAATCACAAATCGTAGATGCTAAACAACATTGTAAAGGAAAAATATGAAACAAAAGAAGAGATAAACTTCCCTATAAAAGACACCCCACAAGGTGAGAAATAAAAAAGTCTCTCCATAATAGGGAAATAATAAAAAACAAAACAAAGTGATGACAATGAGCAGAAGTATAACAAAAAATAAGACAAAAATAAAGGGCAAGACCAAGTACCTATAAAACAATAGGCCAAAAGTTAATGGGAAATATATCCTAGATAATATTCTATCCTACCCTTTTTACTTCTCTTATTTTTAACCTCCTACCACATCCCTTGAGAAGGCTCCATTTTGAATCTTTAAAGATCTAAAGTCTAGTATTCTAAAGGTGTGCATGAAATCATGAGTTCTAGATTTCAATGGGTCACTAGCTCCTTATTTGAGTCATTTATCTCCAATACATGAACTCTCTTCACTTCCCATGATGAGGTTACATTCATATCAATCCCCAAATAGGTATTATAGGATGCTATTCTTTCTATTGCATTAGGCATAGATGCCTTAGCCTACAAATTAGACTCTCTCTATATATCTTAATTTATAGCTCTGTTGTATGCTAGATTTCCTCTTTTTGATCATCATATTCATTCATTACCTCTTACTATATAAAAATACATCATTTGGAATTTATTTTCAACCCTATTTTCTTGGGAGGATGGGGTCATTCCTAGGGGAAAGTAGCTTGTAAGTGTCCTAGAAGTTTATTATTTTGAAGTAAAAATATGTATTCTCATAGTCTAAAAACTAAATGTGATGAAAATTTCCACATTTATTTATCTAGGAATTCATTTATAATCTATATCTCCATGTAGATACAAGTAAATGTGTGTAACCTTGTGAGTGTTATTTTAGTATCACTTTTGATGAAGGTACCCAAGGAGTTAACCTATCTCTTCAAAATCAAAGAAAAAAATGTAGGAGTAGATTGGGTAGTTGAATCCAAAATGGCATTTTTGTGACTAAGAGATAATTTGGATCAAATTTTTGAAACCATGGGGTGATGAAGAGCCCTACAGTTCCCTAAAACTAAGGATCATCTATAAATATTCTTTGATATTCTTCCACTTCAAAAAGTTGAACTATGAAAAAACATTTGGAGCAAAGTGAGATATCATAATGTTTTGTGAAACTATATCTATTTACACAAATATATTTTAAAGGTAAAATAATAATAATTTAATTTATAGATAACTACTTATTTTCCTAAATATGCCTAGTAATGAATCACATTATCCTTTGTAATTTCCAATATCAACACCTCTTCAACATGTTTTACTAAATGGGCTTTTGGAATGTATGAAGTCTTCATAACACTTGGTTTTATGGCTATATTTTTCACCAGTTGTTTGAAAGATTAGGTCTTTATGCTAAAGGCATCACTACACCCACAAATCATCCACACAATTATAATACCAAGATGAGAGTGGAATATTTGGCTATATTGTAGCTTAGAAGAGGAGCATGATACTTGAGTTTTCTAACTCATAAAAAATGCATTACTGTTCCACTAGAATCCCTTGCAAGAGCTCTAGTTTTCATTTAATATAATTCACATGATCTATCATTTTAACCCAAAGGAAAATAGTTTTAATTTAAGATAATTCACATGATCGATCATTTAAACCCAAAGGAAAATGGTTTTACTGGAGAAGGATTTCACCATTAGCTAATTCCTTATCTTCATTTATCTATAATGCTTAACTTTATTGAATTCATCAATAATTTTTCATGCTAACCTTTTATCAAACAACTAACCTATGTTTATCTCTTATTCCATAAAACCAATTTTATTTTAGGATATTTTTTGAACAGTTTACATACAATATCTGTAGATCAAAATTTAGAATACACAATCCATGAAGAGATAATTCTCTATGGCATTTTGTCACATGTCAAATATAGTTTTTATGGGATTCATGGCATATTTATTCTTATTTTTAGCATTGAAGAGACACTCAAAATCAGTGAAAGACTCATACAAGAGCATGGTTCATTTCCTTTGAGCATTTAAAATCTACCTTTGAACTCAAAATCTTGAGCGTGGGTCTATTGCTAATGATATTACTATAGGTTGAGATTGAGTGGTAGTTTTAAATGAGAGTAAAAGAGAATTTGTTTCATTTGGAGAGCTATAATGTTATGCCATCAATGCTACTACTATGTTACCTCTCTTACAACAATGTTTACTCTAAGTACATAGCGTTGTCATCCTCACTCTTATATTTATTCCCCTAGTTGGAACCTCTATGCACATGGGGTCATAGATATAGGACCATTACAACATTTGTTATACGTCATTTTGCCTCTTGTCAAACCCTAGCTATTGATTTCTAGTTTTCACTTTACATCCTTTTCTATATCATAAAAAATATTGAATACACTATTATATTCAACATCTTTATTAGTTATGATTCTAATGAAAATATTTTTTATACAAACTCATCTCCCCCTTTTTTGATAATTTTCTACATCTAATGATAGCTAACTAGTAGACATAATTCAAATGTCCCTCCTTCAAAATGAAAACACATGAAAAAATATTGTAAATTCACCTCTATCATTCCCAAGGTTGTGAGCCATTATACTCCCAAAACTATATCTTCCCACCCATTGGAATAGAAAAAATAGAAGAGCGTAGCCTATAATATCCCATGGAAATTTTAATACTTTAATATTTCTCTAAATAAGTGATAGTGCCACCATTTACAATGTGACCTAAAATTATAGAGTTAGATAATCAAAACAATTCAATCATATTGAAAACTTACTATTGATGGTTTTAGGTGTAATACCTAAGTTGATTAACACTATCACCTTTTTTCTTTAGGAAACCCATTATTTTGAGGGTTTATGGGGTGATAATTCCTAAAACTAGATGGCCAAGAAGGTTGGTTGGGTATATTCTAATTCCTCCTCAAACTCATTCTCAAACTCTCATACTATTTCCTCATCCTATGATTCTTCATTTTCACCTTTAACACATATTAATTTCTCTTCAATTTATTGAGGAGTCAATCTGATAGGTTAAGGGAATGATTGTGTTGGAGTAATATGATATCTGCCAATAGTTAATGGCCATCATTTGACCAAATTTCTTTACTCTACAATGTATGAAAATACCATGAAATATTATACTGAACTTGGATTAAACATGAAAACATTTTGTTGGATTCTATCCTTGATCACACCTAAGAATAATTTAGTTAATGTTTCCTTTGTGATGTCTTCCATGTATAAGGATAGGTTTTTGTTGAATATAATCCTTGATAGTTCTTATTTGTCATAGGTTTTCTAACTAGTTGAATTAGTTCTCTATTACACTATTATGGTAATGCATCTATATCTCATTATTAAACACTAAATAGGCAACAATAAACACTAAACAGGAAACAACAACCCCCCTGTTTTGGAGTACATATCCATTTATGCCAAATGGACTATCCTAGTTCTAAATTTATAGATGCCATTACCACCCTCTATACACATGGGGTATAATTTAAGTCAAATAAAATTTCCATTTGATTTATCTAGGTGACCCAATCCTTACCATTGAACTTGCACATTTCCACTCTTAGTATCATGTTCCATGAACTTGTATTCAAAATTTGATTATTCTAACTTGCATAATATGAGTGGCTCAATGGATATTTATTGTATAGTGGTGATGTTTTCATATTATCCATGGCTATCATGGTGGTTTATAATTATGTATTTATGATAATAATATCTCATTTAATTGTGTCCAAGTCACCTTTGACCTCATCTATATCTTCTTTTATAGCCATAATTTTCAATTCTACTTAGAGTTGGGTAACCAACCTAGAAGTTGAAAAATCCATTTATTCCTTTCTAAATTGATTGCCTAGAGTGGATTTACCTTGTATGAAACCTATAGTGTTTGGAATGGCTATGTATGAACTATATGGTGTAGGGTTTATGGGTCCAAAAAAAGTGTATTGGTGGCTTATACCATTATGATCATCTTGTGAGATGAATATAATGACTTCTATTTTTTGCAAAGATGAAAAAAATTCAAAACCCATTTTTTTTCAAAAAAAATCAATAAATACTACATTGATGGAATAAATAAACTCCTATCACATCACAAGTTATGTTTTTGAATCCTTAAACCCACAAAACAACCATTACTCAAGATATGAAAAAGATGCATCACAAAATCTTTCCTAAATCAAAGCTCTAACATCACTTATAATTAAATCACCTAGATAGATCAATCCAATTCAAAAAAATGTATGTGAATATATATATAGAACATAGATTAACAATAATATATCACAATAATAATAACAAAATATAACACATCCACACCAAATGTTGATAACAAATCAAAATAATGACCATATACGATTAAGCCACTTTATGGGGTCACTCCACAACCATGAAATAAGAAAATAATTTATACTATGGTCCTCAAGTACTAATCACTACCTCATATATATAACCTACTTGGTTATGGTTACTCCATAGTTCAACCCTACTAATGACTTGAAAACATAAAGATTTATAACATGACAAGATAAAAGGTTATGTTAGCCATAAGTCAACCACACATACCTATATATTCATATCCATAGTTTAAAAAAATATTGTTATTTATATGATCTTGATATTTATATTTATGTTATACAGCGAATTTTATTTATCTAAGTATGTTACTGTTTATATGTTTATTTTTTATTTACTAATGAAATGTAATAAACACTAAAATATTAAAACCGATTTAGATTACATAATATATAGAACCTAAATGTGAAATATTTTAGAATAAATAATATAAAATGAGATATTAATAATATCAGACAAAAAAATGCATAAACCTATCTTCAATTTGATTAATGTTGACTATGCAGGGTAATTGTTCACGAGAAATTGGTTAGAAAGATTTATAGATTATGTCATAATTAAAAGTACAAGTTTGTGATGTAATAAGATAGGGATGCAATAAGTGGACAAGGTTTCACTATGGCCTTATCTATGGACTCTGACCATGTCTTGTTTGACTATGCAATTTATTTTTCTATTTGTGTGCATGCAACTATTAGTGATGGTATGTTGATAACTTATGAACGTTGATTTGATGCTCAAAGGACCTACAAAAGTAAAACCATAATTATTGCACAATAAACCAAATAAAGATAAAAAATAAAGGGGGAAATTGGGTAAGCGTAATATCTGAGCTATCTTAAAAAATATTGTATAATTTGAGTATTGCTTACATAGCTCAAAAGGGCCTTAGGCTGATGTAGTTTTCTTTCCTAGAGTAAGTCACGTGTGAATCTTGATATTTTTTATATGAATGAAAATAGATATATCGACTTGAATTATTGATAAGTAATTCCCTTGACTTGTAAAAAAATTAATTCAAACTTGGCATATGACTATTATAATAAATCAAAATTGAATTTGAAAAGATTAGTGACCTTTTTCTCAATGTCTAGTATAACTTCCAAGTGATTTCTCGATGAAACTTTGAGAGGCCTTGATGGGATTATATAGTGGAATAATTATGTTAACCTACCTTGATAAATTTTTGGGATGGTAAATATGAAAATTTTAAAGTTACAATTGGAGTGCAAGGGATAAGGCCACACTAGTGGACACAACCTGACTACAACCCTATTAGCCTAGTGTGGTATTGTCCCAAAAGGATAGAGACTGTTGAGATTTGGTTGATAAGACTTTGTAAGTAGAAAATGGATTTATGAATTATGTTTATAGAAATATCAAGATAAGGAATGAAATATTGAATGATCTCAAAGAGATTACAAGTTAAAAAAATGGTGAATAGACCAAATAAGGTTAAGATGTCAAGATTAAACAATGTTAAGCACTTAATGATTAAATTTGAGTGTCTACATTTATCTTTACTTTATTATAGTGATGAAATTAAGTTAAATTACTATATTAAAGGATATGTGACCTTAAGTGTGTATACACACTTTCTATTTTTATTGGAATTTTGATTTTTCAAGATGCCCCAATGTAAAAACTTGCAATAATTCCATTAAAAGTAGTCACTATCCAAATTTGAGAAAATTTGAAAAGAGAGAAAGGAAAGAATACACTTTTAAGATTATATAATATAATTAATCTATAACTTAAAAGTGGAAAAGTGTGTATGCCCCCTTATTGAGGCATTTGGATAAATGTTGAACCAATGGTGAATTAAAAGTGATCAAGTCTTAATTTAAAAACTAGAGAAAAACCTTGAGTTGGAAACATTAGATGATCCAACTCTAATTTGATTGTGTAGATTAATATATAAAATTATTTAAGGGTTGGAACCACTAAATGTGGCTCACTAATATGGAACCACCAAATGCGGCTCATTACAATAAAAAAAGTACAACCATAGACATTGAGTGTCACTATAATTTAACACTTGAATTTAAAATGAATCACACCATTATGGATATATATATATATATATATATATATATATATATATATATATATATATATATATATTCAATTTGAAAAATTTTTACCTTTGAAACTTTTGAAAATTTAATTTTTCATGTAGAAACATGAACATAAATGAATATCATTCCCTTTATAGATGTATTAAATTATTTTGAATACCAATTGAACTTGTAACTTTTGAAACATGTAACTTGTATCTATTATAATGAGTGTACATGAATGTCATATGCCTTCATTATTTTTAATTTTTTAATCATGTTATATTTTTAAAAATTTATAATAACATAAATATAAAAAACATTTCTCATGAGGACTTGAATTTTTAAGACAAGCCCATTGTGATGCCTCCTTTTGAGATGAGAGACATAGATTGTGAGGCACTAATAACAATAGAGAAATATAGAATATTTGAAATATTTAATCATGTAGTAGTATATGAACATTTTAAAATGTATTTTATCATGGTATTTAACATATCATTGGATTATATATGAAACATGTTTCAGATAGATATATCATTAAAGCACATAAGAAGCATGTGCATGATATGTATCACAACACAAGAGTAAAAATATAAACAATGCATGATATGAATCATGGAACCATCGTAACAAGTAATTAACATATAATTAAACTCATTAAATCCCACATATTTTTCATGAAATGTCACACATAATGCCCAAAGGCCACATACAAGGGATATGTGAATGTCGCATAAATACACAAGGCCAAGGGTTATACAAAAATGACATGATGATGCCATACAAAAAATAAAATGTATATATTGCACACATAAGGCCAAGGGCCATACAAAATAAGTAAGAAAGTCCTAAATTATCATGTAGTAAAGTAATAATTTTGAAAATAATCATAGAGAAAATGAGATTAGTATACATTAACCATATGTATTAATGGCATTGATAGCAAATAACATATTCAAATAACACAATATAAAGGTATGATTGTTTATCAAACATTTGTATGATATATACCAACATGGTAGAGATTATGTGGATGGATACAACCTATTTAAATTATCAAAGAGAATGAGTATATTCCCCCAAATGAGCAAGGCTACTAGGTAATAAGGGAAGCCCAAAAATCATAAAATGATGTAATAGTATGCCTTGTATCACACTCACATGCCTCATAAAAAAACATTGTGTATTGAAAATTGAAATATGATATATACATAACATGAAATAAA
Source organism: Torreya grandis (assembly GCA_037957365.1). Lineage (NCBI taxonomy): Eukaryota > Viridiplantae > Streptophyta > Pinopsida > Cupressales > Taxaceae > Torreya > Torreya grandis. The sequence continues at coordinate 236,720 of JARHVA010006241.1, forward strand.
TAACATATGAAAATAAGTAAGATAGCCACAAAAGAAAATTGTTAGAGTTCTGGATTTTGAAAATTTGAAAATATTTTGTTTTTTTTGGAATTTTTTGTAATATATGATTTTTTTGGTATTTTTAATATTTGAGAATTGTTTAGAAGCATGGATTTGAAAATAAAATAAATGGGAGGGATTTGATAAACCCAAAATAATGTGTTAAATAAATGTGCCCCTAATGTATATGTAAATGATTTATAACAATGTAACACAAATGATTGATATAGATAAGAATGGACATGCCCTCAATGGGAAATAAACTATGTGGGGTCAAAGAGAATGTAGGAGTAAATATATGTGATCATGTAAGTGAAATGAAATCCATAACATGATAGACATGCAATAGTAATAAAGTAGACTACCATAAATAATTTACCTTAAAAACATTTTAGGATAGTTTTTTGGGATTGTTTGAATCAATTTGAAAACCAAAAGGGGAAGTGCTTAAAGTGAAATATAAAGCCAAGGGATAGAAGAATTCTCAAATAAGGGATAGAGGAAAAAAATTAATTAAAATCAAAGGGGATATGTATAAATGAAAATTCAAGTATATTAACAAATAAATTTATTATAAGAAAGTTACCATGGAGTTCTTGCATAAAGGGTATATCCACTTGTTCATTTTGTTATAAGCCACCAATTAGAATATGATGTCATTATGTAGAGCTATCTGATCTATTTTACTATATTATAGGTGTTGTATGTTACATATTAGTCATAAGTGTATTAGATGTCCTCATTGGAGTATGCATTGCTTTGTGCTCTTGTGTTGTGATTATGTTCTCCTTTGAAATGGTGATCATTACACTATCTTGTTGAAATCTTAAATAATCATAATTAATACTCAATGTAGCTCCCGTTAATATTTACCATGATCATATAAGGATTTCTTTGTATTACTCTAAATTAATATCAATGTGAAATAATCTTGAATATGATTTAGGACAAAGAGTGATTGGTAATGTGATAGATCATATGTGATGCTTTGGTTCTGTAGCTTTATTGAGATATTGTGTATCATACCCTAGATATCTGATAAAATCTAGGATGCATATATTATCTTATTGAAAGTGAGTAACCAAAACATTAGTGTATTGTTTACCATCCACAAGTGGTTTATAATGAGAGGTTCTAGATAATAATACTTTTTATTGATTACCTTTTTGTGAATCCTATTTTGAGGAGCAACTTTAGAAAGTGAGTATTTCTTTGAAATGCCTTTATTAATAAATATTTGTTTGAAAATAATTTGATCTTTATTTGGTAGTTGTTCCTCTAAATGTTTCTCTATTTGAGGTTTTAATTAATTTGTTTACACTTTTCTCTTGGGATATGTGACCATTATATTTGAGTCAATTGATTGTGATATAGCTTGTGATATAGTATTATAATTGTTTAAAATATTTTGTAGATCTTGTTAATTGGAAATGAGTTTTTAACCCTTATTTTGTATATAATAAATATCTCTATATTCACCCACTCCACTAAAGGTAAATAAATAATGAATCAAATATTAATTTCCATCTATGGGATTGAAATTCAAACTTCAAAATTGTTCATCTGTTAATTAATGTATAGCCTCATTATCATTGCTATAGTAGTCCTTGATCTGACAAAACAATATTCAGAATGAACCCATAATGGTAGTTCCATAAGAGGTTATTTTACTTTTATGGTAATTGAAACTTTTTGTTTCTCATATTTGATCAACTTTTCTATTTAATAAAGAAAGAATTTGAGTAACCTATGGTATATCATTTATGTTACTTAATTCACCAATTTCATAAGCATGCGTTTGTGCTATTAGAATTGGTTACTCAGTAGGGGTATGATGGATACTTTATCATATTGTGATGGTATCATTTTAAAACATCAAAAAGGTGTATTATTATCTTAAATTTTATGCTTATGTATATCATGTAAAAATTTGATGCATCTATAAGATTTATAAGCCATAGCTTCCATCACATGAATCCAAGTCTAACCTAAGAGTAGATTATATTGTAGTTGATTGAGTATATCTTGAAAAATGATGGGTATCATTTTAAGGCCTAATGATGTATCCAATATGATAGATATCAATATTTGTTTTAGAGTGCTATCAAATCCATGTATAGGTTATTCAAATTTTTGAAGATTAGCCTTAGTGAAGACTAATTTATATATGAACTCATAAGTACAAATATTTATCCTAGAACCATTGTCAATAAATGTGCACTTGACTATATTTCCATGTATTTGAATTTGAATGAATATCAGAATATTTTTCTCAATGATATGAATGGAAATTTTATCTTACTTATCAAAATTGATAATATTATAAATATCCTTGAAGGTATTTATGATTGAGTTAAATGAAGATGGTTATGTATTCATAGGAAGAGTGATCTATCACAACATTATATATAATAAAATATTTGTAAGAGGTGATTTATTTAATATCTATAGAATATAAATCTTGGATTGGGTGTTATGTAATTTGTCAATGAGATCACACCCCTTGGATTGATAAAATTGTCTTGAAGAAGGTGGAGGAGGAATATTATGATTATTATGATTGGGTTGAGAAGGTAAATGTGCATGCCCTCTTTTATTTTGAAAAACATGGATGTGGTAATCTAATATGATCCTAGAATAAATAATGGGAATAGATTGACAAATATAAGAAGGCTAAGGATGAGGAGAAGGAAGCAAAAGAGGTTGTACATGTTCTTTTTGGCATCTAGTTTTGATAGGAAGTAACTTAGTTTGGATATTATAATAATAAGTATTATCAATAAGTATGATATTATAATAGTAAGTATTAGTAACAATCATGACCTTAGTAGATGGCTTAGGTTGGATTTATCCACAAGAATTAGACTATTATCTATACCCAAGACCCATTATGCCATAGATAGGAATTAACCTAGATTGGATATTATAAAAATAAGTATTAGCAACAATTATGACCTTAGTAGATGGATTAGGTTGGATTTTTCCAAAATAAGTAGACTCTTCTCTATACCCAATACCTATTATTCTAATATTGTGTGAAATTTTCATGAATCCTTTCCCATAAATGGTGACAAAAAATTATTTTGATGGTGGTGATATATTGGGATAATTATTATAGGATGTATCATTGTCGCTATAAGAATCAAAAAGTGATTGAGGGTATATATTATACATTTTATCCTCTTGACTTGATTTCTATTTTATCCATGATCTAACATAGTTAATAACATATTGAAATGGACTATAAGGTGAAACAAAGAATTTAATAATCCTATGTAACATATGAGATAAACTTTCATTCACTAAACCAATTATTAATACAATAGAAGAAAAAAACAAGGTATAAAGGGTGATCTAGGCAAGGGTTTGAATTATTGTGTGGGATATAAATAATACTTAATAATTTGTAAATTAGTGTTAGCATAATATTTTATAGCACTAACTACAAAGGATAAATCATGCCTGTAGTTTCAAATTACTCTAGGATCCATGAACATCACAAATTGCATGAAAACTCTAGGAGTAGGTGAGAGTAATATGTAAAGAAATAATGAGATTTATTAAAGTCCATTAGTTTATTAACCAAAAATTAAGAAGGAAGTACATTATATACTGAGATATTAGGTCACTAAAATTAACAACTCAACTCACAATTAGAAAACACATTATGGGTTCCCCTAATGACATTAACAACCCTAATCAAGATGACTAATAACCATGTAGGTAAAATTAGAAGTAGGAAAAAACCTATAGTAACACTCCCCTAAAGTGTAACTTAGGTGGGTATAAGAATTGGGTCCTAAAAATTAGGCCCGATGAGGTACCCAAGTACAATTGAACTCCCATAAAGTGGATAAAAGGAGAAAATCCATAGGACAAAAATCCTCCCTCAAAAGTAAAAAAAGAAGAGAAGAGAGATAAAAAGACCCATTATAGTTAAAAAGTTCCTAAAACCATCCAATATCCTACAATGGATTTCCTAGAGGTGATTTTGGATCAAACATAGATGCAATGAAGACTAGATCACCCTAGACTAATGAATGAGTCTGCTAAGAGTGTGATGTGTTGAGTTGTGGAGCTAAAAGCTTCACCAATGAGCGAATTGCAAGGTTGTTGTATTTACACAGTCACTGACGTCGGTCAGGGATCGACTGGAGGCTGTTGACATCGGTTATGGATCAGCTGACATCGGTCATATTAGGCAGACATGGACTGATGTCGGTCACCTATGCATTCTAGAAAGTCTATTTTCATGGGATGAACAGATTATTTACATGATTAAATTAATTGTTAGTTGTAAGTCTACGTTTCTATTTTTGGTAGGAGTGATTTAAACCTTTGATTAGGAGGTGTATCTAATGGTTGAGAATGCATAGCTCATGATCCCTAATTCTATATAATAGGGATATATCTTCATAGCTTGTGTGTGTGTAACAGACATGTAAGATAGACAATTCAAGGATTGAATTGTGTTTGTAATTGATAGAGAAAACTCTTGAGAGAAAGAGGTCTGTACATCTGAGAGGTGTGGAAGAAAGAGAGATTTCTTCAATTTTATTTCCTTCTGGAAGAGTTTAATACAAGTTTTCATTATTTATTGTATCTCATGTTCTTTGTTGATTCTCATTTTTAGTTACTTATTATTCTAGTTTAATTCCGTGTTTAGTTGCTTGCACAAAAGTAATCAATTATTTTTGTTAAGATCCTGACAAGTGGTATCAGAGCTAGGTTGCTAGTTCACCAAGTGATACCAACTGACAAGTGGTATCAGAGCTTGGGTTCACTAACAAGTGGTTTTAGATCTATTTAGTGTGTGTTGATTATAGGTCACTCACAGGGGTTTCTATTTGAGTGGGAGTATATCAATGGCAGAAGAAAGTAAACTAAGAATGGAGATATTTAACGGCAAGAATTATCAATTATGGAGGATGCAGATACAAGATTATCTGTATCAGAAAGATCTATACTTACCATTGGGTGGGGTTTCAAGCAAGCCCACATATATGCAAGATGAAAAATGGAATGTTCTTGATAGAAAGGCTCTAGGATCCATAAGGTTGAGCCTGGCATCTTCTGTGATTTCCAACTTGTCATAGGCAAAGACAATAGTAGAGTTAATGGATACTTTGGAAAATTTATATGAAAAGCCCTCAGCTTCGAATAAGGTATATCTTATGAAGCAATTATTTAATTTGCAAATGCAGGAAGGTGGATTTGTATCTAGTCATCTTAATGATTTCCATACAACAGTAAATCAGTTAAATTCAATCAAAATAGTTTTTGATGATGAAATTAAGGCTCTCTTAATTTTATGCTCTTTACTTGAAAGTTGGCATAGCTTGGTAATGGCAGTTAGTAATACTACATCTGCTACAAATATCTTGAAAGTAGATGATGTTAGTGTAATCTTGAATGAGGAAACTCGTAAGAAAAGTACAGGGGAAACATCAGGTAATGCTTAAAGTATTGAAAGCAGGGGAAGGCAAAAAGAGAAGTGCAATCAAGGGAGATCAAGGTCTAAGTCAAAGATGAGAGGTAGATCCAAATCTAGAAATGGAAGAAAAATAACCTGCTGGAATTGTGGAAAGATAGGGCATGCAAAGAAAGATTGTTGGTTTCTGATTAAAGAAGAAAATCAGCATGAAGGTAAAGAAGAAGCAAAAGTTGTAGGTATTGTTGCACAAGATGCTCTTATATTTTTTTTGGATAATAAAATAGAATCTTGGGTTTTAGATTCTGGTGCCTCTTTCCATGCTACCCCAAATAGAGAATATTTCAATGATTATGTCCAAGGAGATTTTGGAATAGTTTATTTAGGGGATGATGAGCCTTGTAAAATTGTTGGCAAAGGAAAAGTGCAGCTGAAATTACAGAATGGCAACACATGGGTGTTGAAAGATGTCATGCATGTACCCATCCTGAAGAGGAATCTTATTTTTGTAGAAAAGTTAGGGGATGAGAGTTACGCAGTAACTCTCACAGTTGAATCTTGGAAGGTTTCCAAGGGTGCACTTGTATTAGCCAGAGGTAAGAGAGTAGGTACTCTCTATTTATGTAATTGTATTACTGATTATTCTCTTTTTGTATTATCTACTTTAGATGTGGATACAAAGTTGTGGCACTGTAGGCTCAGCCACATGAGTGAGAAGGGAATGAGTATTCTTAAGTCAAAAGGTAAGCTTTTAGATTTGAAAAGCATAGATCTAGATTTCTATGAGCATTGCATTTTTGGAAAACAGAAGAGAGTGAGATTTCTCAAAATTGGGTCAACAAAGAAGAAGCACAAGTTAGAGCTTGTTCACACAGACATGTGGGGACCAGCTCATGTAGCTTTTATTGGAGGATCACAGTATTATGTTTTTTTCATTGATGATGCTACAAGAAAGGTATGGGTTTATTGCATAAATAAAAAATATGATGTTTTTGACACATTTATGAAATGGAAAGCTTTGGTTTAGAATGAAACATGTTTGAGATTCAAGTGTCTTAGATCTGACAATGGTGGTGAGTACTACAACTATAAGTTCAATATATACTATTCTATGAATGGAATACGTAGGGAAAGGATGGTTCCAAGGACACCTTAGCAAAATGGAGTTGTTAAAAGGATAAATAGAATAATAATGGAGCGTGCACAGAGTATGAGGTTGCATTCTGGTTTGCCCTTACAGTTTTGGGTAGAAGCTATAGATACTATGGTTTACCTGATTAACAGAGGACCCTCTACTACTCTGGATGGTGGAATTCCATAAGAGGCTTGGATAGGTAAAAAGGTAGATCTTTCATTTCTCAGAGTTTTTGGTTCTGAAACTTTTGTGCACGTTGATAAGGAAAATAGAAAGAAGCTGGATGCTAAATATATGAGGTGCACTTTTATTGGTTATGGCTCTAGAGATTTTGAATTTTGGTTTTGGAATCTAGGAACTAACAAAATTATTAGAAGCTGTGATGTTGTTTTCAATGAGAAGGTGATGTATAGTGATCAGCTCAAGAAGCTGAAGAATTCTGAGCAGGGCAATGTTGAATTAGACGAGGTGATGATCCAAAATGAGCTCATGGGAAAGAATTTTCACACTCAAGAAAACACAAACACTGACATTGGTCAGGCAGAAACTGACATCGGTCTAGTTGAACCAATGTCGGTCAGGTACAGACCTGGAGATTACCGAGATCGGTCACTGACAGAGAATTTGGGTGGATAACAAGCAGTGAATGAGTCTCATATGCCCAGGAGAAGGTCAAAAAGGGTAAGTAAACCTCCAATTCGATATTCCCCTTCATTATTCTACTTATTGCTCACTGATAGTGGAGAACCAGAGAGTTTTGATCAAGTAATGCAGGTAGAAACCTAGAAATAGTGGGAGCTTGGCATGAATGAGGAGATTGATTCCTTGAAAGAGAACCAAACATGGGATTTGGTTGAGTTGCCAGCGGGAAAGAGAGCATTGAAGAAAAAATGGGTTTATAGGTTAAAGGAAGTTGATAATGGACAAATGAGACATAAGGCTAGGTTGGTAGTAAAGGGATTTACATAGAAACTAGGTATTGATTTTGGTGAAATTTTTTCTCCTGTAGTAAAAATGACTTCTATTTGGACTATATTGTCTTTAGTTGATATTGAGAATTTGCATCTTGAGTAGCTTGATGTTAATACAACATTTCTTCATGGAGATTTGGATGAAGAAATATATATGGATCAGCTGGAAGGTTTTGAGGTCAAAGGTAAGGAGAAGCTTGTGTGCAGGTTGAAGAAAAGCTTATATGGTCTTAAGCAAACTCCTAGACAATAGTATTTGAGGTTTGATAGGTTTATGACTAAGCATGGCTATAGTAAATGTCAATCTGACCATTGTGTTTATTTTAAGAGATTGGATAATGGTAGATATATTATCCTGTTGCTATATGTAGATGATATGCTGGTTGCAGGTTCACATATGCAGGATATTTCTGAGCTTAAGGTAAAATTAGCTCACACATTTGCCATGAAGGATTTGGGAGCAGTAAAGAAAATCCTTGGTATGAGTATTAAGAGAGATAGGAAAAATCACAGATTGATTTTGTCTCAAGAGGATTATGTGAACAAGGTGTTGGAAAGGTTCAATATGCAAGATGCAAAATCGGTAAGCACACCTATGGCTAGACACTTCAAGTTGAGTGAGCAAAGAATAGTGTCCTAATTCACATGATGAGGTAGAGTACATGAGTAGAGTTCCATATGATTCCACAGTTAGGAGCTTAATGTATGCAATGGTATGTACCAGACCTGATATTGCCTAAGCAGTGGGAGTTGTCAGTAAGTTTATGGCCAATCCAGGGAAGGAACACTAGAAAGCAGTTCAGTGGATTCTCAAATATCTGAGAGGGACCAGTAGTAGGCATTTATGCTATGGAGGGTCAAACACTTCTCTACATGGTTATGTAGATGCGGATATGGCAGGTGACTTGGATGGCAGGAGAAGCACCATAGGATATGTGTTCACTGTTGGTGGAACGATAGTTAGCTAGATTTCAAAGTTGCAAAACGTTGTTTCCTTGTCTACTACAGAGGCAAAATACATTGTAGTCATAGAGGCAAGCAAAGAGATGATATGGATGACACGGTTCATGGAAGAGTTGGGAAAGGAGTAAGAGAGTTGTAGATTGTACAATGACAGTCAAAGTGCAATTCATTTGGAAAAGAATTCAGCCTTTCATTCAAGAACCAAACATATACAACTTAGGTACCACTTCATTAGATAGATATTGGAGGATGGTGAGTTGAAACTGGAAAAGACCCATATAGATAAGAACCCTACTAATATGTTAACAAAGCCAGTGACAAAGGAAAAGTTGAATCTTCATTCAACTTTTGTTGGTCTTCAAGATTGAGCTTGAAGATGGAGAAGCTAAAAGATGTTGCTGTACAGGTATAGGTGCAGTTGTTTATCTCCAAGTGGGAGATTGTTGAGTTGTGGAGCTAAAAGCTTCACCAATGAGTGAATTGCAAGGTTGTTGTATTTACACAGTCACTGACATCAGTTAGGGATTGATTGGAGGCTATCGATGTTGGTTATGGATCAGTTGACATCGGTCATATGCAGGTAGACAGGGACCAACGTCAGTCACCTGTGCATTCTAGAAAGTCTATTTTCATGGGATGAACAGATTGTTTGCATGATTAAATTAACTGTTAGTTGTAAGTTTGCATTTCTATTTTTGGCAGGAATGATTTAAACCTTTGATTAGGAGGTGTATCTAATGGTTGAGAATGCATAGCTCATGATCCCTAATTCTATATAATAGGGATAGATCTTCATAGCTTGTGTGTGTGTAACATACATGTAAGATAGACAATTCAAGGATTGAATTGTGTTTGTAATTGATAGAGAAAACTCTTGAGGGAAATAGGTCTGTACATCTGAGAGGTGTGGAAGAAAGAGAGATTTTTTCAATTGTATTTCCTTCTGGAAGAGTTTAATACAAGTTTTCATTGTTTCTTGTATCTCATGTTCTTTGCTGATTCTCATTTCTAGTTACTTATTATTCTGGTTTAATTCCGTGTTTAGTTGCTTGCACAAAAGTAATCAATTGTTCTTGTTAAGATCCTGACATGATGGATATTCAACCAAAGTATGATTCTTATCCAATGAACTATTATACTCATGCAAGGTAGCAAAGATAACTATTATATCTAGTGATGGTGAAATGGGAGTCAAGGAAATGAAGGAATATTAAATGTGATGAAACTGTGGTATAGATTGCCAGATATCTGATGTTTTTTGGATTAGTATACCTATTTTCTATAATGTCTAAAGTGAACAAAGGTAGTTTGAGTAGGAAATAAATCCTCAAAATATGAAAGGTGAAAAGGAGATGGTGGAGGTATGTATTAATCAATAATGTAATCATTTGTATTAAAATAAGAGTCATTTATATTAGAGGTGTGCTCAAGATCAAGAATTTCATCAAGTTTAGGTGAGTCCAAAGAAAAAGAATCTAAAGGAGAGTCAAGAACAAAGTGTGATAAGTTATAGAGTCGAGTATAATGATTGACCATTCTTTTTTCCAATATAGTATCATAGTGAATCTCTCTAACATACACTAAATCTAGAGTGAACTCAAGTCGCATGCCCAGACCATGGTGAGTGATCTATTAAATTGATAAAATATTAGTTGAAAGTGATGGAACACTTATAAAATTATTAAATTTTCCACCACTCACTTAAGTATATCCTTTTTTGGGAACCTTTTTATAAGTGTCATAATACAATTGTATAGAGGACATGTCACATGGTTCCAATGAACTGGTCTTTATATGTAAGGAGGCCATGTGATGTGAAGCATTAGAGTCAATAACCCATGTAGGAGTTAGATGTATAGCATGTGCTTGATCACATTTATTAAACCATTTATTTTTCTTTACATCTACTACAAGTTCAATTTCCTTGTTCATAGTAATCTTATATAATCCTTATTTTCTTAGAGCAAGTAGCACGTTGTTTATCCATTCTTGATAATTAAATGTCATAAGAGGAGGAAATGACCAAAAAATTTCCATGATGCAATAAAAGAGCTTAATATAGAAATTAAAGAAGAAATGTAAAAAATAAAAGTACACAACACCACACAATACACACTTATAACAATCAAAGTGCGCCCCCACCCGCCCCCACCCCTCGCTTAAGTTTAAAATACAAACATGCTTGTATAGATGTCATACAGAGTCAAGAATGCATCTTGAGTAATTTGTCCATACGTATGAAAGAACTAGAGAGACATTGGACTCAGTCAATAATTCATCTAAGAGAGTAAAATATTCAATTTTAAGAGAGCCCAAAAATATAACTAGTGTGTATAACATGAAAAAATAAGCACTTTTGAATAAGATGACACTAAAATTCAAGTTATTGGTCAAAAGTTATGTGTTTGAAAAATTGTTTGCATGAAAATTTTGGTGACAAATAGTGGTGGAATTTTTTTTATCAACATCCCTAAATAAAATTTTATGCATCTTTGGTTGTAAGTGAATATGGGATTAATTTCCATATGACCAAGGGCTAAGGACTAAGTTGGGTGCTTGTCTCATGTGACCAAAACCATATGACCAAAGGGCTAAGGATTGTTGTGAGTGCTATCCTCCTCCCAATTTTTATTGATGTGGGTGTGATAAAATCCAAAATATGCACTTATTTTGAAATTAATAGTGTCACAAAACATAGTGTTAATTTTGATGGTTGTGCACACATCACAGGGTGTAAGAGAAGGATAACAAAGTTATGTGTGCTTCTACAAGAAATAAAGCTTGATAGCCTATTGGAAAGGTTGGTAAAACTTGATAGGGATGATAAAAAATTGATCAAAACCCAAAACTAATGATTGCATGAGGGTCATAACCTGATGGGTCTATAGGTAAGGTTAACAAAACTTGATGAAGGTGTTGGTAGGGTTTGTGAATCCTGATGAAGGTATAGGCAGGGTTGATAAAACTTAAAAACAATGCTTATAGTAGGGTTAAAACATTATAGGTGATATCAAGGGTCACAAGACTTGGAATTGGTGAAAATAGGTGTCACGAAAACTAATGGTCATGTAGACAAGGGTCATGGGACCCAACAGAGGTGAAAGTAGGGGTCATGGGACACTACAGGGCTAATAATAAGGGGGTCATAACCTAATGGTGCTATTAGTAAGATGCCCAAAATCAAATAAGGTTGAATGAAGGAGTATTATAACCTATAAAATGTGTAAGCAAGGGGTAAAATATCTACTGAAGGGTGAAAACCCATAAAGGTGTCTGTAGGGGTGAAAAACATTCTCAAGTTAGAAAATCACCTAGATATTCAAATTTGGTAGGGATTTCAAAAAATATAGAAATAACCCATTTGAGAACTCATAAAACCTAGAAAAAACTATTTTTTTTAATTTATTTAATAAATTCATTGTAAAATTATGTGACACCCTTAAAATGCCTCAAAACTCTAAAAAAATGGCTAAAAAACACTGTCACAGATCTAGGTTGAGTGAGCAATAAATATTAGGATTTTAATGCCTTATTTTTTAGATGGAATTATATTTTTTGTGATAGGATACTATGGCTATATATTTTTCATGGATATACATTAAATCCTATGAAACCTATTAAAACCCAAAAATCAAGAAAACTATCAAAAATGTGTTGACCAAATTTGACCATACATGTCAAATTGGGAACCTTATAGGTAAAAAATTTACTTTAGAGGTTTATAGGGTGTTTAATATTATGTAATAGGGTGTATCATATGATTTTTTATGTCACTGAATGCCACATTATCCTTGGTCATTAGTAATATTAGTTAATATATCATTTTGAGTCATTTTGAGGTCATTAATAGAGTATTAAATGAGTTGTACTGACTCCTTGGGAAGTATGAAGGTGTAAAAAGGGTGATTTGATGATCCATGTGTCCTATTATGCCTTAATAAATTGTTCATAATTGAAAAGTGGTAGGTTATTCAAAAGAAAGGGTATTTTTCTTGGAAAAGGGAAGAGTTTGACACTTGTACAACCCATAAGGGAGTGTGACACATGGGATAAGATCACGAGATGACTCTTAAACTTCATAAAATCAATTTACATGCTTTAAGTAATCTAGAAGTGTCAAAATTGAGATAAAACTATTCTACTCCTTTTTATGCTTGGTAGAGACAGTTGGAGAAATTTCAAGTCAAATGCATTTGGGAGGTGAAATTAAACTAAAATATATTAATTTAAATAAAAATATTTTGAATAATGGTGGCCTATGCTTTATGAACCATCCTCATGAAGTTGACTATTTTTTTTCTTGCTAATATATGCACCCTATAGGTTTTTATCTTATTTGGATGATTTCATACAATCCAATTGATGAGATTAATTTCAAATGATTTTTAATTCCTTATATAATTTTTTCCATTAATTTTTTCAAATTTGGAAAGGATTTGATATCTCAAAGAACTCACTTTACAAGAAGGTGTTGATAGTGGACTTGCACTCCAATTTCACCATTTACAAAAAACTTCTTTCTCTAGAATGAATTTAATCCAATGTGTCATGGTGTCTTACTCAATCCAATGGTTTTATTAAAATATATTGTAGTGCAATTGGATACCTAGTCAGCTCCCAGCTCATCTTTAATCTCATTCATGACTTGTGGAGGCTATGAGAGCAGCCACAAAAGTATAATTAAAGTATAAAATATTTTTATTATATTATATCCACATGATGAATCTCTCAATATTTCATATGATGTAGCAAAGGAAGGCTATTATAGTCATGTTGAACACTTTCACATAGTCTACCATGGACATATTCATCTACATGTGCCATAGAGGGGAAATATCATGTTGAAATGAAGTTTTAACTTGTTCTAAATATTCACAAGTTTAATGGGATCCAATTTAAAATTTTAATAATATATAATGGTTATTTTAGGCTCATATACCATGGGTGTAGTTCATAACCCTACTTACTATCTGTATAAAACTCAACATGCTCATCTATAGGTGCCCTCCTATGACTCATCATGCTAAAAAGGAGTTTTGAGATAAGATAGGTTATTGAACATGAAAGGATTACATTTTTTAATTTTTTAGGTTGGTATGAAACTCATTAAATTACAAACACAATGCATACTACCCAAGTTTGTACCCACTATCTGTACATGGAAACATCCACTTACAGGTGGCATTAGCAGAGCCATGAAGGCACTTGTACGGAGAGGATTAATTTTTTTCAAAATCTTGTTAAGGTTATATCAAGTTAAAAAAATCATGGTATACTTATTTTAATTGATATATTGATAGACAAGGTTGAGTGTCACTTCAAAAAAATGATGACTGAAATTCAGGCGCCTTGTCCCTAAAACATAAAAATATATTTCCTTAATGTTTTGTTGGTATTTTGGAATAAGGTTGTCATGGGATTTGAGGAATATTGATGAGTAAATATGTTATCCATATAATAGTACAATAAATTTGAAATATATGGAGTCAATAGAGAGTAGGGAAGATAGTTGGTGAGAGGCTCAAAGTTTCTAATTTATGCACTATTTCTAGGTAGTAACATCTATATGTTTTTAAGATACAAAGTGGCCTTAACATCTCAAAGTAATAATAAGGCATATTATCATGTTTTGAGAGGATTTTTTGATTTAAGGGTGTAAAAATTAATAGGATGATCATCAGGATGATTTTTAGATGTAGTGTTTTAAGTCTCATTTACACCTACATGTGTTCCTTTACAAGAAAACACTCACCTACAACTGATTGCTAGTTTTTACACTATCCATAACTAAGACTCAAGCATGGAGATACCAATATTGGTTTTTTAAATAGGATTCAAAATAAATCAAAAATATCTTAGGGTGTTTCTAATGAATACTTATGATAGGTTTTAGTGATAGAATCCACCTATAGGACTTTGTACAATCAATTGTAGGTGATTGTATGGTAGGTAGTAAGTTGGGACAATGTGTCTAAGGGATGGTTTAGGATAAACAAGGTGAGAAATGGGTTCAATAAAATTTAAATGACTCCAAAATATTAATTAATAGGTTATAGACATTATCTTTGAGGTCAAATCATGCAAGTAACCCATAGGTGGACCCCTATTGTATAGAGACACAGTCAAAGATACACTCAGTCTGGGTTAGGTAGGAGTATAAGGAGAATGTAGAAGGTTTGAGAAAAAAATGAAGATGATAATACATCCAATAATATCATGATGGTATTATGGGGATCTCATGATATACATGGATTAGAATAAAACTTATTTTCAAGTGTACACAGTCCATGTGATGAATCTTGCATACAGTTTGTCTTCCTAAGAGCCTGATTTGGATTTTGTATGAATTTGGAAGGTCTAGAGACCTGATCAAGGGATTAAAATTTGTGTAGAGTGTCTATAAATTTTTTATAATCCTCTAAAATACTTATTTCTTCTGGTCAAATAGGGGAAGTGCTCTTTATTTTATCTCAGATAGAGGGCACTTCCCTTATGCATAAAACCTATAGTTTTAGAAGGTAGAGATGGCCAAGTGAGTTAGGAGATTTTTGGACCTTGAAAGGATATTTTTAAATTTTAATTTCACCTAGTAAAACATGAAAAATCTTGCATATAAGGAATCCTAGCAAGGTGTCCTAGAACTCCAAGGTTGTAGTCAATCCTAAAAGGCAAGGCTTAGGCCTAGTATCCAAATGGGGAGTAATTCACACTTATAGTATTATATATGTTTTATATCCTATTGTAACATGATTATGGGATAATTTTTGATGTGTTCACTCTCTTTTTATGAATAAAATCCCATAATAAGGCCATTTTTGAGCTTAAAATCACCTCAATCTTGTACAAATGGAAAAAACAAGCTCGATAGGAGAGGTTAGGAAGATCATATCTCTTTGATGCTTTTAATGGAGAATAAATAATATTGAATGAGATGGATAGGGTCAAAAAAAAATTTGTGGCATTGGATTGGAAGTTCAATGTCAAATTTGCATGAACAAACCTTAAGAGGGTAAAATGGGCCTAACCCCTTACAAGGACCCAATTGGAGAAATGAGGATGGGGAGATACTCTAATGACATATTTTTAATAAGATGATTATTTGAGTTTGTATAATACTTAGTTAAGATCCATACCATTAAGATGAGTTGTACAAATCTATATAGACAGGGTATAAAACTACTTCTTTTGATTATTTTGTGTATTACAAAATTTATAGGGACTTTAAAGGGATGGAAATTTTTTTGGGAGGAAGATATAGACTTAGGATAAACCCTAATTTACATTTAATACTTCAAAAAAATCCTAAGTGTGACTAACAGAGCTCTCATCTCAGCCAGTCAAAATTAGTATAGTGGACATGATGGTGAGAAGTGTGAGAACTTCAAGTGGATGGATTTTTAAGGTCTACCTAAGTAGTATAAGGAAATAACAGGTCTTGAAAATTTTAATCCACTCCATCCCATATATTTTCATGTAAAATTGAATCTAATTTTGAGGTGAAGTGTGAGGGGTGATTGAAAAAGGAATTTTTTAGACTACAGGCAATGATGGTTCACTTATAGGAGATTTTAGATGAGTAAGACTACAAACAACGCATGGAGAGTCATATATAAAATCCTTCCCTCCCATTCCAATCATCAGACCTATACCTAGTTATTTTTTGGATGTTCAACTAGGGCTAAATCACAAAGGCAATTTTATGAGCTAATAAAGAGAATTTCATGCCACTTTTCATGAGTTTCATGACTTGGGGTGACACTTGTGCTTCCTAAACTTGCATAGTTATTTTATAATCTCTTACCATGCACACATAACTCCTTTTCTTAGCTTGAAAAGTGTTTTTTTGACCTTTGGAATTCTCTCTTTTCCTCTCCCTCTCAAGTTTTATAAGAACTAGCCATTTTGGCCTTTGTAATTTATGTTCCACCTGAGTATGGTGAAGCCCTACTCATTTTCATACCATGGATAAATAATAATACTAATTTTTACATCTTTCATGAATATTCATAATGTGTTTTACTTAGATGATTGATTTTGATTAGTGATGACTTATTGTTTCCTTAACATTATTGTTTTGTTATCTCACCTATTTGAAGTTGGAAAGTTTATTCTTACAAGGAATGTGAAGTTTTTTATGATGTTTCAAGGTTGATTGAGTTATTACATTCAAATAGTTCCATTCTAGGCCTCTTTTCTATCCCTCTTAGCCTAAGCATTCATCATAACCTCATAATGTAACAATGATGTGAGAAGATGCGAATTGGAGAAGTGTATGTTTGGTTAATCCCTTGTTCTCATGTGTAACATGCATATGGTTATTAGTCATCAAATTATTTGTTGTATCACCTCCCTTAGAATAGTTTTATTTTAGTATTCTCTCTCCCTTTTCCCTCATAAAGCTTAGGTGTATTAGTGATCTAAAGTGGTACATCAAAGGAACTAGCCCTATCTAGAGATTCACATCATCCTTAGGTTAAACACAAGCCTAGAGGTGTTTCAATTGTGCCACTTGGATGAGGAGAGATAAACATATAAGTGACAATAGTTTTTGGCATGCCTGATGGGACTCTTAGTCCAATAAGTTTAAATATTTTTGGTGTTGTCTTTCAACACATCAACCTTTGGAGGCATCTATCTAAGCATCAATGGTGACTTCAAAGTTACATTAGCTGGTCAAGTAGCCCAAGTATTCCTTTTGAAGATTTTTTATAGTCATTCTTTGTGTTCATTACTTCCTAATGAAATTTCATAGCTAACTTTAATGTTGATTATTATTTTACACAAGTTGGTGAGGTTTATCAAGCTTATGACATTCCCTATTAGCATTGTCATGATCTTTAACAATTCCACTATGATTCCTACCAGCTCCAATATGACCATTTTCAACCTTATCATGAGTTTTATTGGTCATATAACCATCCTTCTCAATATCTTTCTCCTCCTAGTCAACCTAGTATTCCTCAAGTCAATCCATTTCCACTTTCAAGAAAACACTTTTGGGTTATGAGAAGTACATGTTGTATCTTGAAACACTAAGGGAACATGGTCAATATATTCCTAATCATTTCATTCATAAGGTGAGAGATTCATTAAAGATGGTTAAAAGAGAGTGGTCACTTATTGAGAGAGCTAATTGGTAAAGTCTCACAAGTGAGATGCTAGATGTGAGTGTCCTTATTTCATCCTTAGAGGATAGGATAAGAACTTATGAAGATCAATCGTACTAAACCTATCAACATTCATATCCACTTCCCCAATATTTCTATCAGTCCTACTTGACCCTATTCATGAGCCAAATCAAGCTTATCAAATCCATTCTTTTCCCAATCAACTGGAAGAGAGAGTTGGAAATACAATCCTTATTTTTGAAACAAACCTTGATATGTAGATTGAGTTGGACAATAAGAAAATTCATCTATCCATCTCACAAGAAAAGGAAGTGGAATTTAAGCCCTCATTTCCCTCTATAATTCCATCCCTACCTCATGAAGTGACTTGTAGGGTATGAAATCCCAAGTTGGAGATAAGGTGGAGAATCCAAGCCTAAGGAGATTTGAAGTTTATTGAACACTTCCATTAGGTTAGAGCTTCAATACCATGTTATAGTAGTCTAGGATATTTAAATGGCATAGATTGTATAAAAACCCTAGGAATAGGTGAGAGAAAGATGTAAAGCAAAAGTGAGCCATATTAATGTCCATTAGCTGATTAGCTAACAAGTAAAAAAGAGGTATATTATATAGTGAGATATTAGGTTACCCAAAAATAACTTAAGTCACAATTAGTAAACACATTGTATGTTACCCTAATAACCTTTAAAAACCTAAATAAGCTAAATAAAAACTATATAGGTAAAACCAAAATAAAAGAAAAAACCTACACTAACATGTAGCCCACTATCCCATCTTATAGGGTACAATGAGATTAACTTCCTTGGGTGATAAACTCCTCTTAGGTACATCACAAATAAAATGGATTAAAGAGGATTCCTATGGTATAAACAAGGAAGCCTAGGTGTTTCTAATATATCATGAGGTAGAGATAAAATAGAATACATGTTTAGTATTACATAATGGATTGAGTATTGGGATAGTACCCCTCACACCATGGTGTTTGTAAAACATACCACTAATTATCCCCTAAAACTATTCATGAAGTAATTTTACAAATTTCAAAACATTGTTGCTAAAAAATTAGAAATAAAATAAAAAGGAAAGAGAAAATAAAATTCAATTTTTTTTTTGTGTATAGAGATTAAAAAAATTCAACCCAAGGTTGACAAAACATGATTTAGTGTCAGATGTTATCTAAGATTACAAGAGAATTTATTTAGTGTAACATTAAATACAAAATAAAAGTATATTAAATCATAGTGTTGGATTTATATCCAAGGTCAAATTTTATTTTATTTTATTGCTAGAAACTTATATAAAATGATATGAAATCCTTAGAAAAAAATCAAGAAAATAACAAATAGTGTTCAAATTAAATTATGGAGTCACCAGAATGTTTATATGTTTATTTTTAATTCACTAATGAAATGTAATAAACATTAAACTATTTAAATTGATTTATATTACAACATATACAAAAAATAAAAGTGAAATATAGTAAAATACATAATTTGAAATGATCTATAAATAATAACAACTAATGAAATGTGAAAACCTAGGTTGTATTTGACTTATGTTGATTATGTAGGCTGACTATTGATGAGAAACTAGCTAAAAATATTTATAAACTATGTCATAGTAGAAAGGAATTTTTTTTGATGTACTAGGATAGGGTCACACTTGGTGGACATGGGGTAATGTGGCCTTGTCTATTGAATGTGGTTGTATCTTGATTGATTGTATGACTATTTTTTTTAGTGACTCCAACTATCAATGATGGTTTGTTAATAACTTGCAAGTGATAATTCATATATAGGACCTATAAAAATAAATCCAATAAACCAAATAAATATCAAATAAAAAGTGGGAAATAGCCAAACTACATAATAAAACACCATGTAATGTGAATGTTACCTTCATAGCCCTAAAGTTCTTTAGGCCAATGTAGTTGTCCCTTTTAGAGTGAGTGTGTGAATATTAATATTTTCTATATGAATGCAACTATGATTGGAATGCCCTAACCTATAATAAAATGAATTTAGACTTGGCCCATGACTTATCGAATAAATTATAATTGAATTTAGAAATTTAGTGCCCTTTTCTCAATGTGTAATAAAAATACCAAGTAATTACTAGATGATGATTTAAGGGGCCTTGATGTGCTTATATAAAGGAATATATAGAATATTTCCATTAATTGATCTTGTTAAAATCATGGGAGAGTTAATATGAAATGTTTTGAATTTGAAAAGTTATTACTAGAGCGTGGGGAGAAGGCTACACTAGTGGACATGGTTGGATGTGATCCTGTCTCCCTAATGCAATTGTGTCCCAAAAGGATGGAGACTATTAGGATTTGGTTGATAAGACTCTATAAGTATAACACAAATATTAATGACATTTCTAGTAATTATAAGACAATAAATGGAATAGTGAAATATCTCATAAAGATTACAAGTTAATGGAATGGAGAATAGACTAAGTAAGGTGAGGATGTCAAGATTAAAAATTATGAGACACTTAATGATTAAATTTTAATGTCCACGGGTGGGGGTCCTAGTCTGGTTGGTTAACTACTTTCGTTGTGGCTCTGCTGGTCACAGGTTCTAGTCCCCCTCCACCTCGTGGTACCAGAGGGCGTGTTGCGCCAACGCCGTTGGTCACGTTAAAAAGTTTACTAGGCATAGGTTATAGGGGCCCGTGCTGGACTGATTCCTGTAGCCCCCCAAAAAAAAAAAAAAATTAAAAATTAATGTCCATAATTATAATATTACACAAATAAATATTAGTAAAAAATGGTGGATGGTCATATTTGTAAGGTATTTTATCTAGAATACATTCATGTGATTTAAACTTTCACATGTATTTAAGGTATTTGTAGACATCAAAAAATGGCTCTTAGTTATTTATTAGCCATTAAATTTCATATTTATAGGATGATGGTGTACTTATCAATTATTGTTTTAAATTAGGAGTTACTCATATAATTTATAACTTTAAAAAAATACTATTTTGACATGCTTTATATGGGCCCTTCCTTTCATTACCTTGTGTGATATTTGTTTCATATTTTTCACCTTTTTGACCATTAGATGTTGGCATGTTCATGAATAGAATTATAATTTGAATAAAATAATCTATAAATACATAAGCACCCTAGTGCATTTAGAAATTGATTATTATCTAGAGCCTTTTAAGAAAAGTCAAGGGAAGGTTAAAGAATTCATTTACTCAAAGTAATCTATCAAGCATTTATAGAAATCAAGTAATCACTAGAGCATTCACTAAAGTATTAAATTTCATGTTAGAGACAAATTGTGTGCATTAGTTCTCAATGTTGATTAAGATATTCATGTATCCATGCCTATATATACTCTTGCCTTGATTTCCTTGGTTACTTTTGAGACTTTATATAACTCCTTGCATAATGCATATTTTGCATAGCATTAGGGAACATGTCACACAACCTTCATGTAACTCACAAAATGGTTTGCATCTAGTGTAATTTCAATATCCAATTTGCATAAGTTTGAAGACTACACCATGCACTTCACCTGATAAACATAAAGTGTATAATTTTATAAAATTTAGGTAAAATATGGAGAACTAATCTCAACACCATTCAATGCAAATTTATGTTTTTCATAACAAGATTTTTAACTCTATGCCACCTACACATCACTGAACCATTTCCATTATGCATGTAATTTATTCATGACCTTGGCCAATGGTGGATAACTTTCAAACATATCACACAACTCAACCTCCATGTTGAACCTCCTGATTTCACATACTCTATGCCACACTATGACATGCTAGAGGAAATTACCATGGATTACATTATGAATTTATTTTTTCAACATACTATGTAACTATTAGTCAAGCCACATACGCATTGGAAGATTAATAGTCACACACAAAATCTAAAATAGTTCAAATTCCAAATGGATCCTTAGCCTTCATAGTATTTTAGTCTATGTATACATATTTTTCACATTATATAGTAAGTAAATAGTCATAAATTAGATATATATATATATATATATATATATATATATATTTCTCAAGAGTACTTCATATACATAACACACATATTAATATGTTTTTAATTATAATTCTATTAATTTATTTATTATCCATATTATTCAATATTCTTTATGCATATGCATATAACACATCTAGATCCTCATTTATATTGTTGTCCCTTAGACCTCTTAGGATCTAGATAAGTGGTATCAAAACAATTCATCTTGTATGTTCAATCCAAAAAAGTCAAATTATTTGATGCTTAATTGGAAACCAGAATAACCCTCAATTACATGTCATGTAATTTAAATGAAGTTTATATGATGACATATAATGTAACACAAGATGATGCCCCCCCATTTATATATAATTAGACTGCAAAGGCTATTCAAGAACAAAAGACATTTTTTTCAACCATTTCACTCAAGTCCTTAGAAAAGTGGTTCCAATCACACATTAGCTAAATACTTTGATGGTCAAGCCTACTAGATTTTCATTAATTCTAGATGTTCTTATGTTTGAAGGGGAAATAAAACTTGATAATGTAGATAATTGGTTCGATCAATTAAAGTAATATTTTTCTATGAATGACTTTTCTAACAAAGAGAAGATCAATATTACACTTATAAATGTTTATTCACCTATCAAGACATCATGTAAAGTGCACACTCTATGGGATAAAGATAATAAAAATATGAGTTTGAGACTACATGGGATAAATTCCTATAATCCATCAAGGGAAAATGTTATCCTAAAGATGGTTATAATGACCACTAGATTCATTGGTAACAACTATGACAAATATATAACTAGTCAATCCAAGCCTACATGGATTCCTTCCATGATATGTATGGAAATTGGGCTCCTTAGAGTCAAATCAATATAGATTCCTCAAGTACAACAATAGCCTACAACCATTCATTTAGTCCAAACTAAAAATAGATAAGGTCAAGACACTAGATGAATCATATTAGTTTATTTAAATCATTAGGAAAGAGTAAAAGATGAAGGGGAATTGAGAAACATATGAATTCTAAATAAGACACTTTATTTAGAAAATTTAAAACTATATAACAAAGATAAATGGTGTGGAAAATGAAACAAAAATAGCCACTGCAATGCAGAGTACCATGTTAAAAAAAATTCCTTGTGTGCATAAAAGTATAAGCTCCAAAATTTGAGTTATTTCCTAAAGTAGAGAGAATTGACCCAAAAGTTACTTATCTCAATGAAAAAACCAAACCAATGGTGTCATATGATGGATTATAATGCTTGTTAAATTTGTAGATGAGGGTGTAAGGGTAACCACTATTTTTTTTTACAAATGGTTATAACATGAAGAATATCATATTTAAATTGATCATTAAGCAGATGAATCTTCCAACCAACCTTATTCACATATCTATAGTTTGGGATGGATAAATTCATGTAGGATCAAAACCATACATATCACTCACCAATTATAATTCTCATATGTTATCCATAATTTTAGAGAGGGGATAGTTGGTGATTTATAACACATTGATGTTTGTGACATAATCCTTGTGCATGCATACATGTACAAATATAATGGTGTGTACATAGTCAATCATTTGAGTATTACCATATCAATGGGCAATAAGAGATATTCGATTCCAAAAGTGATTCCATGTATAATAATGTCATCTAAACTCCTGAGAAGAAAGCATCACACTCATCCCTTATAAAAACATATCCTCAACCAATAGAAACATATATGATCCTAAAAACCATGTAGCCCTAAGATTTATCTAAACTAGTATAAAAATTTTATCATGATGGGTGGAAACTATCCATAAATAAAATGGTTCACCTACTCTTAAATAGAAGTCAAGACACCACACTTGTTCCATAATGTAATTAAGATGATTTATTCTCAAGAAAGGGTGAATAATCTGCTCATATCCATGACATTTTGTGTTCTTGCCTTGAATACCTATATTAATTTTGTAACTCCACACAACCCATTTCATCATGAATTTTCCACATAACACAAGAGAGCATGTCATAAAACCTCCACATTTTAAGAACCTTCACATAACTCCAAATGTAATGTGTATATATAGTATTAAGATACATGCCACACAAGTATAAGGACTACAGGGTAAGTGCAAGGAATTGGTGGGCCAAAAAGGGGTTTCCTGTGCACATTTTTTTTTTAAATGAGAAATTTCAACTTCTATAGATTTTTTAAGATGTCTACACTCAAAATTTGAAGATGATATAAGAATATTAATTGTAGTATTTCAAGTCTAGTTTTTTAATTTTTTTTTGAAAATGGTCAAATATAAGTAGGTCAAACATCTAAACTTCAAATAGGCACTCCTATTTTTTTAGAAAAAATAGAGTAGACATTTGGCCATACACCCCCTCATTTTTTAGCATCATTTAGTATTGTTTGAAACCCTTTGGTGGAATGATAGATAAGATCATCTAGTTCGTAACCTATATTTCTTCAAAAAAAATTAATGAATAATTTTTTAATATCAATTTTATAATTAAATAGATTGCGAAAATTGATAAAATTTTGATAAATGGCCTTGCACCCCCTAACTACATCAAAAAATGTTTTTTTCAATGTGTATATAATTAGGCTTAAAATACAACCATATATATATTTCATTTGGATTAACTTGAAAAAGTACATACACAAATATAAAAATTTATAGTTGTGGCATATAGTAGCATAAAATATACATACCTAGAAATATATATAGATGCAAACCATAGAATAGTAAAAAATTTAAAATATATATATATATATTTTTGTAAAGAGAAGAGTGTGCTCAACATCGTATTAATATTTTAAATAAATGTACCAATAAAATTCACAGTGTTTATGATGTCATAAGTTTGATTTTATTATTTTCAATAAAAAACATGGATTCAACCATGCATTTACAAGTCTAGGCCTTAGGCTTGGATTCCTTGCCATTTCTAAGCATGTAGGCATGTTTTTGAAATTGGATATGTAAAAATCACATACGCACTATATTGTATACTTTTTTATATATCAATTAACTATATATGTTTATATTTTGATACATATGTATTTCTATATATGGAAAAACTTTAGGTAGATAATCACACATTGATTATTTTCACAAACATTAACCCTTAATAGAGTATAAGAGATTTTGAATTTTTATTGTACAAGGTGAAATGAACCTTTGATAAAACTAATTTAATAAAATTTAGGAGATATAGACCAATAACTATTTTTAGAGTCACCTCGACCCAACAAAGAGGGAACCACTATAAAGGGAAAGTTGGTGAGTGTTGGATTCCATAATATCTAGTGTGAAATAGGTATTTAAGGACCCACATGTATACACATTATGCCATGAGTGCAATAGAGAAAGAATGAGGAGATGATCAATTGGTAAGGGTAAGTATGAATTTATTAATTCTCCAAGATAAAATGTAAAATAAAAATGGGTACAAATATTAATGTGAAATATGGTAGAGAGAAAGAAAGGAAAAACACCAAAATACAAGTAGTGTTTAGTACATAAGGATTGAATCATAAAGTGATAAAATAACAATTTAAGGTGAATAAATTGAATCAAGGGCATGATCTAGGGGGAAAATAAAATGTGAGCATAAATGAATGAATAATTTTGATCTAAAGAGATGATATCTATGGAAAATAAGTGTCGAGACCAAAGTTGGATTTGTGTTTGTATTAAAAAATGAGATATGCCTATAATTAATATATTGTTAAAATTAATTTTGGAAGTATTCAACATAATGTTTAAAATATACAATTATCTTGGAATTGGATTAATCTCACATTGATAATATTTATGAGATAAGGATGATTTTTTAAGTATTACTAGAAAAAGAGACTAGAGGATTAGAAGTGAAACTTAAAGTGGCGAATTACATTGACCTTTTATTTCAAGATACAATTATCTTCTATACTATTATTTGAAAAACTTTATATACTAAGGTTTGATGAACATATCATATATTTAATATTAAAACATTTTAGAATATCATATATTATACATAAAAATAATAAAAATACATGAAAGTTACATAACAAAGAAACTAATTGGAATGCACGGCTCATACTCCATGATATAGGATAAACCCTGAATAAAAACATAGGTAGAAAACATTAAAAAAAAGGACAAAAAATCATGGCACATAAAATAAAATTACATCATAAAAATTAATCACAAGCATTAGAATGTGAAGGAGGAGATGGATGATCATCCTTGGGTGGAAGAGTTGCCAAAATAGAAGGATCTATCAAATGAGGATCTGGTTCTACCCAAACATCCAAATGGTTTTTGGTCATATAAATAGTGTAGAATTAAATGGTCTAAGCCTAAATAATAGTGCTAGAAAGAGAGTCTATTTGATAAGGGTTTGTCTCATTTTTACCATTTTTCAATGGTGAACACCACCCCCTAGGTGAAAGTGAAGGGAGAAGTGGCCATGAATACATGAAAAAAAATTGTGCCTCCCAGGAGTAGGTGATGGTGGTCCTTAGGGTGGTATATTGGTAACACATGGATCATAGTGTAGGGGGCACACCTCTAGTGGTCTGAAAACTCTTTGAGATGGTGGACTTTCATCACAACCTTGTTTGTTTGGGCTTGAATTTTCATGCAAGCTAAAGATATGAAAAAAAAACTTAATATTAATGGATAAAAGATAATTATTCAGCATTATTCAATATAAAATTATTTTTGGCCTCCCATAATTTGAAAATAATGATATCTATAAAAAATTCCTCAAAAAAGAAATAAAATCTAGCCAATTGGTCAGTCCCCAAGAAGAGTAAGATGCTAAGAGAAGGGATCATGGTGGTAAGGCTATAATAAACTAAGGATCCATTTCCATGTAGACTAGGCTCATGGGTATAAACATAAAATGTGTTTGAAGGATTTAGGATGCTTGTAGGTAGGAAATTTTGGTGGATAAAATTTCATATGAGAGATTTATTCCCTAAGTAAGAGGCTTTGGTAAACTAAGAACCACAAGAAGTGGGCTATCTTGGGTTCCAAACTAGCCTTCTAAACTCTATCAAGTATGGAAAGCTAAGTTATGGGGTAGGAGTTAAGACCCTGATTCCTATTGAGCTTACAAATATTAGGGTAAAATGCAATCATGATGTGATAAATAAGGCCTAGAGAATATTTTTTAAAATGGGTATCACAATTCCACCTCTTGTCCTTCCACCATCCCTAGGGCATCTACAAACCTAGTTTATGAAGTATAACATTTAGAAAAAGTTCTTGAATGTGGATAATAAAAGGTAGGTCCACAATGTTTAAATTATGTTTTGATTTCAAATTCACCTAAGGGATCCAATTCCAAGTAGAACCCAAATCATAAATGGTATGGATTGATTTTGAAGGAAACTAAGGCTTTGATACCAAGAAATTCAATTAGTAAAACATTAAAACATGTCATTATAGGAGACCACCATATATTATCATTAAAATATAACCCTATATGAAAACTATCACCAATCCATTTCATGTGAGGCTTGATAAGTTTAAAGTCCTTCCATATACCTTTGGAAATAAACTATCCTTCAATTTTGATAGGAGTTATAATGAAGAGAAGGGATTGGGAGCCTACATTCTTCTAACTAGGTTTACCATAAGGTGACCCAATAGAGATATAATGTCTTAGTAGGATTTTATAGTCCTCATTACCTTCAATGGCTCAAACCACCCATTTAACACACAAGGTTATGTTATGTCTATAGAGATTGAAAATTCCCATACCTCTTTTATATCAAGGGATGCAAAAAACATCGCAAGAAACATCATGGAATTCCCTCAACTACTTGGAACTAGACCAAAGAAATTACCTAAGGATTTTAGATAAAATTTCATAGGAAGAATTAGAGGGATATCAATAAGATTAATAATAAACATGAGTAACAGTTAAGATTTTAGTTCAAATTTAGAATTTCCTTAATAAGGATAGTGACTTAGAAATATAATACTCAATCTTATTCTTCACTCTATTGATGACTTACTACCACAACTCATCAAACTAACTATTAAAGGAAAAAAAGGTTTCAATAAATTTGAAATTCTCTCCTCATGTAATCCTTTTCCATTTAAATTTGAGAAACCACTCGTGCATAGGCATCATGCTTTGCCTAAAACATTATGTCTTAATCCGTTGCAAACTAGACCCATATGATAAAAAAATATATCAAGACACTTTATAGCTTCTAAAGAGGTTCATTATTTCTCTTCAAGTGTAAGAAAGGTGTCATTTGTAAAGTGCCCATTAATGAGATGGGATGAGTGGTTGGGTAGAATTATACGTGTTATCCAATTTTGACCCCCAGGTCAAAATAAGACCCCTATAGGAAAAAAATTGAACCTTAGGTGATTTAGGAGGTCTTAGTTTAGGCCAAAATACCTTATTAACATTTATTAAGGTAATTTTTAAAAGAATAAGGTAAGTCTCTTTTATGTGTTTAAGTCTATCTAGGTCTCCTAAGTCAAAAAGGTCAAAAGGGTCATTTTTGGTTCCTTGAAAATTGTGTCATAGGTGATTAGGGGTTTATTCATGTCATTTTATGTCTTAAACATCTTATAAAAATCTTTCATAAATTTTTGGAAAGTTTGAAGGCCAATTGTTAGCTCTAAGGTGTTGAAAATGAGTAAAAAGTGGATTTTTGGCTAACTTTATGTGTGTAAGAGTTTCCCCAAATATAAAATCCATAACATACATATTACAAAGAGTTGGGAGTAGTTACTTAACTATCACACCTATTAGAAAAATTAGAAAAATTAGTTTTTTGGAAGTCAATGCCACTTTGAGGAGTTAGGAGAAGTTGTATGAACTTGTGGAAGTCATGTGCAAGTGAAAACAACTTTAAAACATCTCATCTTTAAAAGGTCAAAAAATAGCTTGGGAAGAAGTTTCAAGATCCATAATTATAGACATATCCTTCTCTCTCTCATCATCCTCTTCATAAGTTAGTGAAGGCTAACTTTAAGCATATGGTATAGGCTATACAGGTAGAGTTAGGGGATAAGATTTTGAAAAAGGTTTGGTACCCATATGGGTTTTTGATTTGTGTAATTGGTAGTTGGATTGGTGATTATAGATTTATGAACAATTGATAAGATCTTAGACTACTTTTTGAGAACTCAAAACCCTATAAGATGAGTTTAGAGAAACTCTAGAACAAACTATGAATTCATGTCTTCTTGAAATTAGTTACAGTGTGTTATTAGATATTTGTATATGCCTCACATACCTTCATTCATCATGGTGGCATGTTTGGATAGTCCTTTGGTAAAGAAAGTCTATTTTATGAGCAATTTGAAATGACTATCGTATTTTTTGTTTTTAATTTCTCTAGGTGGTCAAATTCATTCAAGTGGTTATTCATGGTGTTAAAATACTCCATCAATCCATTCATAGCTTCTTGATCATTTAAGTATTTTGTACAAGTTTGAAGAGACAGTCATACCTCCATTCACATGCTAGATTATGTTTTATCTGCATAGCAAGTTTAATTGTTTTGATGAGTTTGAACATGTTCTCTCTAGGATATTAAAGTGGTGTTCCATGTTATATGTGTTGATGTAATAATAAAAATATTCCTTGAGTCCATAACAGTCCTATCCATACTTCTTATGAGGTTTCAAACACAACTTGTAGTCCTCACCTTCTACCACCTATAGGTTTGAAAATTTAGGAAGATTTAATGATGTCCATGTGTTTTTAAGGTTTCCCAAGAATCATCATGGTGGTAGTTCAATTTGATAAATAGGTATGGGCTAATAGGTATCTTCAAATATTTGAAGGTTAGAACTAAGTTGAGTAAATGACAAGCTAATCCTAGAAATAGATATCTACATGATTATATGTAGGAAAATAGTGAATGTAAATGTTTTGAGAGATCCTAAGTAGTATATAGGTTTGAAATGAAGTGAAAAGGACTCCATAAATGAGTTTGAACACTAATAAACCATGGTGCAGTTGATATGGGACTCAACATAGTTAAATTTCTTAAGACAATCACTTACAGACTTTTCCTTAAATAATTAGTATAGGGGTTATAATGTGTTTTGAGAATAATAATGGAGTTTTAAATAAAATGAGATTGAAATAACCTATAAATGAATTTTTCCACTTTAAGGTATTGTGTTGTGAGATAGGTCTAGAAACCTAAGATAGTCAAACATAGTCAAGTTAGTCAAGAATAAAATCTATCTTAGACAAATATTTGTGATGAAGCATCACGTTTCAAAATTTTGGAGGGAGTCATTCAATCAGTCAAAAACATGAAAAGGTTTGAAGAGATCCAATGGTTAAGAAAGGGTCCTCAAAATACCAAAGTTGTCAATATTCCCAAATGAGTACGCAAAGTCCTCTAGTCCTATTTGAGTGACTTAAGGTCTCTTAAAATATTAAATAGTGGTGTGCAATTGTTTGAAGTTTATATGGAATTCAGGGTTTCAAGTTATTGAATATTAAAATATTTTTGAATCAAAGAGTAGAGAAATAGGAGTATCAAAGGCTTACTGTACCATACACATTCAACCATTCAAGTTTAAATCTATATCCAACTAAGTAGTAAAGTTGCCTTAACACATATGTTAATGAATTATAGAGTCATAAATGCATTGGAAAGGGTTTTATATAGTCAAAAATAATATGAAAAAAGATCCATAAAGAAGTTTGAGGATTGGAAGTCAAGACTATCTTCAAGACTGTATACCTAGAATCCCCAATTGTAACCTATAGCTAGTTCAAAGGATTGCCTAACATAGGAGGGTATGATAGTGAAATAAAATGTTTAAAAATTATTGGATATAATATTCAATTATTTCAATGACATTCAAGAAGTTTGAATATGGTTTCAGCATTAAGCAAGGCTCTTGGAATTCCATTTTATAGACCATATTAAAAGAGTATGTATAGGTAGTTATACACATGTAGTTTTGTATAAGAAACTAAAAGAATATATCAAGACCTAGGAATAATGGAGTAAGGTGTTTTTAAAATATAAAAGGTGATAAAATTTTATAAACCATATGAGATCAGGGTTCCCAGGTGATTAAAAACAAAGAGAGAGTAACAGGGGTCGCACAATCCTACTTTGCTAAGTGTCTACTTATTTAGAAATATTGAAAGGCCTGTAGAATGAACTAATGGAAATTAAGGCACTTTAATAGTTTTTTATGATGACATATCCTCACATAATTCCATGTTTTTATTGAAGATGGATAATTACTAAACACCCTACACAGACCTAATTGTATACATAGGCCTCTATGAGGTAGGAAGTCTTGAAGAAATGGTTAGGGTATATCAGTAAAGTGAAGTGGAGAGGATTAAGAACCCTACTGAGATGTTTAAAATCATACACATACACTTCATGAGGTTATAAACATATGACAATTAAAGGAATGCATTCATGACAACCTTCAAGTAGTTTAATTCACACACATGCCTGCACAAGACAACCAACCTTAAAGAGTTAGTCAAGTTAGAGTAGAGTGATCATTGGGAGTCCTAAGAGGATAGTGAAAGCATATAAAAACCTTCCATGGAATTTAATAACCCTAACAATAAGAGAAATGGGGCATATATAGGCACTAGGGTATGAATGTCAGCTTGATCCAAGAACGCTAAGCATAAGATAGTGGTATATGCAAGGATTTTGATGAAATATTGTGACCATATGAAATTATAATATGTGAAGGAATATGTTTCAAACTTAATTAAGGTCATTTAAGATCAAATAAATTTTCAAAACATAACCTATAGACCTAATTTTTTCTTAGACCCCTCAAAATGCTTTTTTTCAACCCAAGGGTCATCAACTTTTGCTCACACATTTCTTAAGGAGATGCATTGGGTTGAATGGTTATTTGAGGTGTTATAGGGGTCCCATAAAAAAAATATTATGGCATTATGGGAGAGATATGGGGGTTGTTCTTTATGAACAATTGTTAAGACCCCAAACATTTCTTAAAACCCAACAGTGACCAATTTATAGAGATGGACTTATAAAGCACACATAATGACTTATTTTTATCCTAAAACCTCTTGGATATTGTTATAGACTCTAAGTGGCTCATCCACATGAACTTGAGCTATATATTGCCATAAATGCATTATTTTACATGTTTTTTTAGTGTTTTATAGGGATTTTAGAGATATGGGAACTTGATAATAATTGGAATAGGTCCCCTATGACTTATTACATCTCCTTAAATCAAAAAAAATTCTTAGGAACCCTTGGAACCGCCTAAACAAACTCCATTTTGCAAGGCAATCCAAACAGGCTTATGAAGGGCTTATTTTTGGCCATTTCATGGCTTGGCTATAAGAAAAATGTTACAAAATCCTAAACTTAACATGGAGGTTAATATTTTAATTTTTAAAGTTAATCAAACACTTCATAGAGGTTTCAGATGTGCGTGAGGAGTTTAGAGCCAAAATCCACTTTTTAGGCTTAATTGGTCAAAGAGAAAGGCAAAAAAATTGGCCTTTCACTCAAATTATGAATGTTAAATTGAACATATATATTTAAGATGATATATGGTCCTATAATATTCCCTTATTTTGTGAATATCATCCATACAACTCCCACACAAGGAGATTTATAGGAAAAAAAGGCTACAAGGAATGAGACCTAATTGAGGCTTTTAGTATAGAATGACTTGTTGGAGCTAGTTTGAGGCCTCAAAATGGATTTTTTTAAATAAAAAATGATGTCAATAAGTAATCCATTAATTTTTTATGACCTAAAGTAATTGAAACCAAGTTTTGACCCTTGTGTGCAAAATAAGCCTAAGGAGATGAAGAGCCCTCTAGACACCTTACATGAGAAAGAGGTGATGTGTCAAAGAGAACCTATTTGGGTAAGACAAGAGGTGTCAATATCAAAGAAAATATTCATAATAAACTAATATGACCATAAATAAGGCCGATTTTCCTTCAACATTTCAATAAAAAGAGTTTCAAGAAGTTATTCAAGGTGTCAAGCAAGCAATTCAACTCCCACACCACTTGGAGGGTTAGAGCATATAAAGAGGGGATACACATGGAATCTTGGACCTATTTAAATATTTATATAACTCATTTTCTTATTTTAACCTACATGACACTTGTCTACTTTATCTCTCTCTCCTACACCCTTCTTCTCCTCCCTCTCACATTCTCTGTATATTGAGCCACTTTTGGCTAATTTTGTATCCTTCACTAGGGTATGGTGAATCCTTGCCCATTTTTATGCCTTTGATAAATGATAAGTAACTATTTTTCCTCCTCTTATGACTGTACTTAGTGTGCATATGATAATAGTTAATCTTGGCAAGTGAAATTTACTTGTTTTCCTTTGCATGTTGTCCTTTCCTAACACCTAAATGCAATTTGAAAGCTTCTTTTACAAGTCATGTGAAGTATATGAGTGTGGTTAAAGAGTTGAGTGAGTTTTTATATCTTATAGTGTCATTCAAGACCTCTTATTTAGTCCTCCTAACTTAAGCAACCATCACAACCTTCACATTAAAACACTCATGTGAGAGATTGAAATTAAGAGTAGTGTATGTAAGGTTACTTTTATTGATTTACAAGTGCACATGAAACTAGTTAGTAGTGGTCAAAACATATTTGGTGCATCACATTATTATATTAGGTTTATATCCCTTTTCCTATCAAGTGATAGATTAGTGTGTGATCCTAAGTAATTCATCAAGGGGAGCTAACCCTTCAATCTAGAGGTCTACCTTTATTATAGACAACTCATAGGTCTACGAGTAATCCATGTTTCACCAAATTTAGAGAGGTTTGAACAAATTTATCTTAGGGTACAAAATTTGGTGATAAATTTTTTGGCATACCTGGTGAGACTAAGGTCCAAAATAGTGGAAGAAATTTTTGGTGTGTTCTTGTACCTATCATATTTGGAAGCATTCAACAAACACTACTGGAAACTTTGAATGCAATCAACTAGTTATAAGCATGTTAGGTACTTATTATGATTTTTTTTAATCATATCTTGTGTTCTCATT
Organism: Torreya grandis; assembly: GCA_037957365.1. Classification (NCBI taxonomy): domain Eukaryota; kingdom Viridiplantae; phylum Streptophyta; class Pinopsida; order Cupressales; family Taxaceae; genus Torreya; species Torreya grandis. The sequence continues at coordinate 270,436 of JARHVA010006241.1, forward strand.
TGAATAATGAAGTTGGTGTGGATGGATATGATGAAAGATTTGATTATACACTTCTTTATCATCTTTGTCATGACTCATACTAGCCATATAGCCTTCTTTATCAACCTAGTTATGACCCAAACTATGTGTTTCAACATCCTTATCAATCTTGTTACCCTCCTTATGAGTCATATTAGTCTTATGTTCAGCTTATTTCTCCTCTACATGACCATGTTGTTGCATGCAAGAAACCTTCTCAAGCTTAAGATGTCTCTTGTTGTCCCTCAAATAATCCATTTCAAGTTTTAACTAAACTCTCTTAGACTATGATAAATACATGTTAGACCTTCATACTTAAAGAAAACATGGGCAAGTTATTCCTATCCATCTCATTCATGACATGAGAGACTCATTGAAACTATTGAAAGGAGAATGGGTACCTTTTGAGAGAGAAAATTAGAAAATCCTCTAAAGTGAAATGTTGGATGTAAGTGGTTTCATTCAAAGCATAGAAGATATGGTAAAAGTTTATGAAGGACAATATGTCCAATTTCATCAACTCTATATGTCTTCTTACACTCTATCTCAACTATCATACATGCCACCCATTCTTCCATAAAATACCTTTCCAAGTAAATCTCCAAGTTTTCCAAGTCTTCCATGTGTTCTTGAAACCTTCCCTTATTGGAATTAAATCCAAGAGGGTATTGTAAAATAAAAAGAGATTGTTATAGAATAACCTATTGATTCAAGTTAGCATCCCACTTCTCTTCCTCAAGGAACTCCCAAGGAGTCTTCCAAAATTCTAAGCTTGAATCAAGTAGTAAAGTCTTGGAGTGTCCAAGGTGAAATAATTATAGATTGGGGAATTTAATAAAAATAGAAATATAAACCTATTCAAGTCTCTCCCACCCCTCCTAAAGAGATATCCTATACTCTATATCAACCTTTTTATGATACTTATCCTCATGAGGCCACTAATCACCATCAAGAAAAGCTATTTCAAGAGGATATATATAGGCAAATCAAAGATTTGGAGTTTAAGATAAAAGGACTTGAAGAGAGCCAAGATCAAGATATGGAAGACAAAGAAAAATTTGTGCCTAATCAATCCCCTTTTCCCTCTCCCAAATAACCTATAGATTGTCCATCTTGGAGGTCTATCTAATAGTGTATTCAAAACATTAATGAGATTATAGTTGAGAAGGTGGAAGATAAATTTACATCTATTTAAGAGCCTCAAAAAGGCTCTGAAAAATGTGAGGTTCTTATTGAAGAAAATGAAATGTCTATAGCCCAATTTAGCATGCTTTCCATTCAAGATTTCCTTCAATAATCTCCCATTTTGAAACCCCAAAATTTCAAGTGTATTATATACATACCTAAGCCCATTAATGATCCATCCACCACACCTTATACTCACTCTCAAACCCATGAACTTGTTCATCACCCTCCCACCTTATCCCTTCTTGAAGGATAACCCATTCTATGGGAGATAAGTGAAGAATATCAAGCCAAAGTAACAACTAATCAAGAAGATAACTTAAATGCCTATGATGAATAGTTCACTATAGGGACTCCTGTTGGCTAAGACAAGCATAAATCAATCTTATTGAGTGAATAAAAATATGATCAAGATCCAGTTGCAGATGTCAATTAAGATTTTGATCAAGGCATGAAAGAGAAGGTGATTGAAAGAGACATCACATTAGTTGAGTTGGTTGAGACTCATGAGCAACATCAAGAGGTTAGTTTTGAAAAACTAATAGAAGATAAAGTTGTTAACTCCATGGACCAAGATGATTTGTGGTTGAATTTCAATGATATTTATAAAAAATTTGAAGGTCTTTAAAATACTACACCTTCTTCTATTCAATTTGAAGAATTCTTGTAGATGTATTGCCTCTTAATGGACAATATGATAGATTTAAAAGTACCAAAATTGAACACGTTATAGATAGCCTTTAGGTTGAAGACTCTTCAAGCAATCAAGATGAAGTTGATCAATTACACAATGAACAAGAAGATGAAGTTTAATAAGTTGTGATTATTGAAGATAAATAACACAAAGATGATTGGAAATAGCATATTTATCTCCTCAAAGAGCTTGAAGGTCTTTAAAAAGTTGAATATCATGTTCACAAAGATTTTGTTCAATATGTCTTCATTGAGGACAATGATAAGGATTGGATTGAGTATGCTAATCTCCTTAAAGATCTTGATGAGATTGTAGTATTTTATGGGAAGCCTAATCTCATTAAAAATACCATGGAGGTCAAACAAACATGATTTAGTGAAGAATTATTGGATAAGGTTATATTTGAAGAGTCTCATGAGAAGATTGGGATTATTGAGCATAAAAATAATTCACCTTTATAGGTGATATATTCTCATCTATTTTTGTTTCATTGTAGATCATGCCAAGAAGATTAGTAAGAATAAAGGAGTTAAATACATAAAAACCAAATCTCAAAAATCAATTTGATTCATGTTTTATTTCAACTCATGGAGTAAAGGATGGTGCAAGTTTCCCATTTGATCCACAAGGAAGAATTTGTCTTCAATTTAGTTGTGCATAGCTACTTATTTTCTATTTTGTTGTGTTCCCTAAGTGTTTTTTTGAACATGTCTATGTCTTCCTTTATTTTCTTTTTTGTGTTGTTGAGATAATCAAGATGTCTTGTTAGTCAAGTGTTAAGTTTTGATCTTGTTATCTCAAAGTGAAATTGACTCCATATCCCATGGAAATACAATGCTACTAGTCTAGTCAACATAACAAGATCTTGAGTATTCATATGTCTCTAATCATAAAATAAATATTTATTAAATCAAAGTGGTATAAAATTTCAGTTGTTGCCCACATTTTATGGACCAATCAAGATCAATAAGAAAAATAATCTAGTAGATTTTCCCCATAGATAAATATATGATATAATGTATTTTCATATATACATTTCATTTCTCTATCCCATAGATTTGGGATGTCCTTAATTAAAGTGTTAAGAGATATTGGACATCTAGTTGGAGTGTATAAAGTCATTTTTTTAGAATGTTTAAAGAGTGTTAAGTAAGACATCTAGGTGTTAAGGATGATGACACATTATGCCTATGTCTATGTAATTTGAATAAGGGAATCTAGTTAGGATGTTTCAACATTATAAATAATACATGTTAGGATGTCTTCCTGTAAATCCCAAAGAATAAATAAAAATATATTTAGTTTCAGGAAAATAATGTTTCTTGCTTTTATATCCTTGTAAGGGATGGTAGTTTTTTCTGAAAAACCATTATTGAATACTTTCAAGTGAATAACAAGTTTTGCCTTCATATGGAAAAGAAATTTGTTATGGGAAAAGAAGTAAAGAATCCATTAAGAAACACATTAGAATTTAAGGCATCAACACTAAGGATGAAATCAATTAAGAAGTAACATTAATGAATGAGGTAAGATTAGCATTAAATTTGTTCAAATATACTACTAACCTAAGCTAGGTCCCCATTGGAGTTAAAAACTTGATCAAGGCAATAGAATTTAGTGTAAATAATAAAACATACATGTTATAATGTGTATGGGTTATAATTCATATGTGTTATTTCATAACCAACATAACACTTTCCAAAATTTATATTTTACCTCTTTCTATATTTCTATCCCCATTAATATTCTTTCCATCATTTTTTGCCCTACATAGTAGAAGGCAAAAGGCATCAAGTTATTTTTTGGGTCCCCACCCTCAAAAACTATAAAATTTGTCTAGTCATGGGTGATGAATTTCATTCAAAATTGAGGAAAAAGTTAAAGCTAAAAACATGAGAGTAATTACAAGTATTAAGAGGAAAAAAGGGAAATAATGTAAAGATTTTGTTCAAGACAAGGTACATATACTATCCCCAATGAACCAAATGTCATAGATAATGACAAAATTGATAATTATGAAATGAATAATGATGATTAATATTACCAAAAAGTCCAAATTATTTTGTAAGTCCACATTCAAAGTATGATTTTTTTAATTTTGTTGATGATGAATTTATGCATGATGATTTACCCCTAACAATGAATAAAATTACATGTAAACACTCAATAATTAAATTAATAAAGAAATAAACTATAGTTAATAATAAAATGAATAAAATAGTAGTGAATATAATAATATGGAAACATGAAGTAATCAAACTATACCATTATTAACATGTCCCAGGATTTTATGTAGAAGACCCACATACATAACTAAATTTGATGAAAACATTTTGAAACCAATGCCTAAGAAAATATTTGACTATCATTCAATAAGAATGGATGAAAGATGCTGGGATAATTACTTTGAATAAATAAATGATAGTTGAATATGTCAACTTTTTTATCTCATTGATGACATTAGTTGACATAAAACCTACAATATATGCCCTAGGACTAAGAACATTTGATATTGATGGTGAAAACAAAGTAATTGTTCAAAATCTATATGATGCATACCATATTGTAGGTCTGAAAAGACACTCAAAATATATTAATATTACATAATTCATAGTTACAACTTGTAAAGTAAGTGGTAAAATAAGAAAAAAACATTTGATTAGGAAAACAAGTAGGGCACCAAACATACAAATACTAATGAAATTAATTAGGATACTTAAAAGACTTAATGATGCCAATAATAATGATCTTTAGGTGTTATTTGGTAGACTTACACAAAAATACAAGACTATAGTCTATGCTCTCAAAGTTTACTTACACAATTTTATAAAGATAACACAAAGGTTTAACCCAATACAAGAGATGTAGAGAAAAGAAGAGTTGGTTCTCGTAACCATGAACTGCATCTAAAACATTTATTGGATATGAACCAAACAAAATTTTACTTTAGGATTTTATATAAATATCTACAAATTTATATTAGTCAAAGATATTTTGAGATGATCAAACTCTTCTATGTCAAAATAAGTCACCCACACACCACTTGTTGTAGGTAACATGTTGAATTTTTAATGCATTGCAATGTTTTTCATCTTCTATGTTTTAATTTTCATACTAAAAATATTTTTTAGGAGTTTGGTATGGAAGTTCCACCAAAATCAGCAAGGTAATTTATTCTAAACATTTTTTTTTGAAATACCAAATGGACATTTTTTTTATAATAAAACATGTTTGGATGGAACTTGCAACAGTTGTGGTGGATTTCCAAAATTGAAAAATTATATACATGAGGAGAGTAAAAGTGGAATTAGATAATATTTAGTTGGTTTTAGGAAATACAAATGTGTGACATATCAACAAAAATATGGAAAGAATATAAAAGGCATGAACTTGTTACAAAATAAATACCTATTTTAAAATTTATGGTCAAATTCAAGGATGAAATTATTTATGAGTAGGCAAAGTGCACACACAAATCTAGATGGTTAAATGAAAAATTCAAGTTAAGCAATGTCATATTACCACTTGGTTTTATTATTTCAATAGTTTATTTTGTAGATAATTACTCATTCAAAACACAAATGGAAGTTTAGTCATAGTAATATAACTCATTAAGGGTTTCCATATTCATGCATATAACATTCATGGATGTATCTAATAGTATAGAAAAATATTGAAAATATTTAAGGGAGTAAAATTTCTATGTCAATGATGATCGATCACATTATACAGATTACGTACAAGGTTGTTTTAAGAGGTTATATATAAAGTTGATCGAGAGAAAAATTAATTTAAATCAACATTATATTTTTTCAGACAATTACACATCATATTTACGAATGCACATATGTTTTACTAGTTGATCATGATGCATATTAGCATTAGCATAGAACATATTTGGAGTTTCACTAAGGCTACCCATGGAGAAGGGTTCATAATGCTACCAAAGCATGTGTGAAAAGATTTTTTTCAAGAGAGGATTTAAAAGTTAGAAGATGGTGATAATTTTTCTAATGCAAAAACCATTGTTGAATGGTGTAACAAGAAAATGGCCCATGGTTCTCATGAAAACTCTATTGTTTCTAGAAATTTTTATTTGATGGAGAAATAAAAATTGGCAAGGTATGAGGATTGTATGAATGAAATGGGAATAAGTGAGCTCCACTCATTTTTTAGTTCAAATTCAAGTTCTTAGATGGTTAATATGAGGCACATGGAATTTTTTATTCTAAATGCATGGACATTGTTTGGAACAAGTGAAAGTCAAAAGAGTGGATAGATAGATGTAACTATAGACCTCTTATTCCAATTTACACATATTAGGTTCCACCAGATTTACAACTTACATATATGATATCATGACATGATTTTGACCATTTATATGATATAGTGAAACCATATACAAGATTAATTATTATATACTAAAGTTGAATTATCTATTGACATCATTATAATTAAAAAATGATTTATTTTATGATGCATGGCATGTTTTTATAGTTATTGTGGATGAGGAAAACAAAGAGGGGACAAATTAATACTTATGTTGGTGTGTAAATGAATTAAAAAAATTAACTTCCTCAGTAATAGATGGGGCAAACATTGACTATCCCACTAAGTATGTGGTGGTTAATGGAACTTGGATTCGATGATATTCTATCAAAAATTTGAATGTATAATTATTTGAAGACTATTAAATACATAAGAAGATATTACACTATTTAAATTTGGTTATTTTAAAAAATATTAAATTTCTCAAATATCATGGGAGGCCATTAAACAAGAATTTATGAAAGGTTCTTGAGTTTGACCATGAAGCAATTCTTTCTAATATCAAGATTAAAGCAGATCCTAGTGGTTTGTTAGATTAAAATACAAAGGTATGTTGAGTTCTCAAATGTAAATGTATTTATTTTTATCCAATTTTATTAATTTTTTAGATCATACATATAAATTTCAATTTAATTACTTACTAAGATACTTTTTTAGGTTAGTGGTGACAAATAAGCTTCCAACTTCACATGGTTGGCATTGTTAGTAAATAGTTTAATATTATTTAAGATAAAAAAATCATTGATTATTATATGGTTTACCACAAATTTGTCTCTTATGTAGTGGTCTAAGGTGAAAGTAGAGGGATTCAACACATACATGAGGTTTTTTTTGGTTCATGAGAGTGAACACATTCTTGAGGTCAGAACATGTACTCTATTTATGCAACAAATGAAGATAAATTTATAACATATCATAATTAGTAAATCTATGTTGTGTTGTGGAGCCTATATATAAATTACAATGTATTTTCAAATATTGTATATTTTAATTGTAGTGTACACTCTATATGTTTTTCTAGACCCCTTTTTAATGGAAAACTATTTTTTGGGTTGATTCTGCCCATGGTTTTGGTACCCATTATTTTTTAATACCACTTTGTTGATGTATTATTTATTTATGGATATTTTTTAGGTAATAGATCATGGGAACAAGGGTTTTGATAAGTAATAATTGAGTTTGTGAATTCAGGTGTGAATTTAGGAGGGTTTGGTGAGCACAACTCCAAATAATATTTATGCATTGTAATTATGAGAAGATTGTTTTGAGAGTGGTTTGTACTCTCATAGCTTGTAATAAAATCTAAGCAATTTTTTTCAGTGGATGTAGCCCACATTAGGTGAACCACACTATTATGTTCTTCTTGTTGTGCATTTTATTTTTGTTCTTTTTGCATCCCTATTTATATTTATTATTGTGATTTTATGAAATTATTCTGCATTGATTTTTGTATTTATTCCTAACAATTTGAGCTTAGATAAGGTAATATAATAACATCTATTATGACACTTTATATATCAAGGGCATGGCCAAATTGAATTTGCTAAACCTAAATAAGAGATAAATTATCACACAACACTAAAGGAGAGGTTTCGAAATCCCCTAGTCAAATAACACTATGAAATAACCATAGTTATGACTTCTAATACATAAAAATTAAACTAATCTAGTGATCATAAAATATCATGGCATAAATGGGGATGATTTAACATCAAAAAAAAAGGGGGGGATCATAGTAGGCAAATGGGGCCCTATATCACCTAAAGTGGAAGATGGAAATAAAAAAAGACCCTATAACTATACTAAGTTTAAGTATATAGGTAATATAATCAAGGATTTATACATTCAAAACCTATTAATTCTTACAATATCTATCTATAAAATGAAATATAAAAGTTAGAGATACTTACCTTTGGATAAACCTTTTGAGTCTCAATCTCTCCCTTGAAAAATTGTGCCTTGCAAGAGGTTCTTGTAGATTTGTAAGGATCACACTCTATAAATCAGATCTAAGCTAAAATGTTCTTACTTTTCATTTAAGACTTCCCACAAGACAATATATCTTCCCTTCAAGGAAAAATCTAAGCAATTGTTCCTTCAAATGTATATGGAACATAATTATGAGCTATAATAATAACAAAATGAATGTTCCTCTCTATTGGATTGAAATGAGCCTTATATTTATAAGAATGGATAAGCCCTAACCCTTCCAAAATTATAGATGATAAGATTAGTCAACATGACCCAATTCCAATAAAAAGTTACTGTTAGGAATTAAACTAGATCAACATAGTCAGCTTAGTTTTATAATATGCACTTTAACTTTTATAACATGGTTAACGATTCTGACTTAGTAGGAAAATAAGGTGTTTACTTAGTTAGGGGCTATTTGAAAGGAGAATTGCTTAAGGAAATGGATAAAAGGGGTTTGGTTTATTGGGAAGTTGGGTAAGCTATATTTTTAATGGGTTTATTTAATGATATATTTGACCAAAAATCTTGCAAAGCACCAATGGTTTGCCCATCCCTTTTCAATGCACCTTTTAAGGAATGTATTTAGAGAGATTAAAAATTAATAGGTTCTTACAAGAGAGGAAATTTCATTAAATGATAAAGTTTAGAAATATTGTGTGTATAAATATACCCCACTTTAATCTCATCACATGTCACATAAGTGTATCATGGGATGGTGCTTCGATAAATAACATAACAACACACAATGTTGAGGTAAAACATTATAGTAGAAAATAAAGAATACTTGACAACAATAAAGTTTGTAAATAATTGAATGTAACATATATATACCTGAAATTACATTTATTATTGAATAGTTGTCTTCATTATTTTTAGTCTTGATCATAAAGAGGATAATCAATGTTTTGGATAAACCCTAAGGATACAAGACTAAGGAGAAAAAATAAACAATTATATGAAAATAAAAATAAATGAGAACTTTCATAATTTAATGAGTCACTTGAAACATTGGTAAGTTAGTATGATAAAAGTTAAGTTATGACCAAAATAATAATAAAATTATAGGAAAACTAAGTAACCAAAAATCCAAGGCTACTAAATGACCGATAAACCCAACAACTGCATCTTAAGGCAAAAAAGTAACAATCAAAATAAAACCAAGGACATATGAAACTAAAATAATGGAACCAACATCAATCTAAGAGTAGTAATAATCCATTCTCAAAAAAATATGTAAAAATAATAGAAATACAAAAAACATTGATGAAAGATAAGTAAAAATCCATAATCAATAATGGAAAAACATAAAGTAACTTGAAAAAAGAATGAAATAGGCCACAAATGTGTAAATAACAAGACTCGGAGTCTCAAACATAACCAAGGGAAATACAATAAGGATAAGGTAATGATTAATAAAATATGTCATAACCACTCAAAGATGTATCTTTAATTCTAATGATATATGAACCAAAATAATCATATTTTAAACATGCCTGAAATAGATGAAGAATTAGGAGAAAATAAATCAAGATATTTAAAAAATAAAATTACATGTCAAGGGGGAATATGAAATGGGTGGTGGGGGGGAATAGAGTTGACATGAAGGTGAAAATATAATTCTTATTAGAAATAAGACACTCAAATCAATTTAGCAAGATAGAGAGGATTTTGACATTAAGGACTCTAGAGAACACCTCCTATCGATGAAAATTTGGGTTAATGAGTGAAGTATAAATATCATATTATGAGGTAAATATATGCAAGAAAAATTAAAATGGAATTACCTTCCCACAATGTGTTCCCCATTCTTTAGGATCCCTTATAGAGTTATTGGTCTACCATGAAGATTGGGTACTTACGTTAGAAAGTAGGTGGCACTATATATATATATATATATATATATATATATATATATATATATATATATATATAGACACACACACTAGCCTATTTCACCCCAATGGAACTCAAGTCTATTGTGAGACCAAATATTGAGTTTGATCTTCTAGTATGATTGGAAATGTGCATGATAATAATCATGTCTCTTAGTGTGATTTAGACTTTTAAATAATCATTTTTGACTTCTGATCATTGGCTTTTATTTTAATGATTTGGATATTAATTTTTATGGATTTTGTGTTTTCCTCATCCCTAAGGATCCAAAAGAACCAATATGGGTTCTTAAAAATGACTATCGCTATATAATTTACACTTGGTGGCTAGGAAGAACATAGATAACATGGTGTTTAAGACTTTTGTACTTGCATGTTAGATAAAAGTAAAATATAGAACTGGCCTTGGTGTGCCCATAGTGAGAAAGAATAGAAGAAAGGATGAAAGTGAACATGGAATGATTGAGCTACCTCAAATCATAAAAAATGTGTAGTTTTAACATGGGACAATGATAAGTAATTATGAATCATCATCATAAGGAATAGTGTATGTGAGTGAAACATGAGAATAAGTTATTTAAATTTATTTCAATAAAGGAATATGAATAAATTTTAAGAGTATGAAAATAAAACTATTAAACATTACCTTATTTTTTTATGAAGATGTAATGTCTCCTTCTCAAACCTGATCTTCACAGTGACCATTGACCTCTTTTTGGAAAACTGAAGGCTAGTCAGAAGGTACAAATTAGGGTTTCCTAGTTTTCAAGATGTCCTTGCTCAGAGTTTTGATGGCGGATTCTTTCTGGGTTTTTAGAGAGCTTCGCAGGGGTATGTTCGTCTCGGCTTTCTGAGCATTTCCAAGAATTTACTATTTTTAGTAAATTCTATTTTTGGCAGCTAATAGGTTTGTCTCAGGTAGTTGACTTTTCTTTTCAGTTGACTCATTCAGTTTCGGGCTTCAGAATGCGGTCTTGGAGAAATAAGTTTATTTCACTTAAAAATAACATTATATTTTAATGTTATGACCTTGGCCTAGTCGAATAACTTAAAGTTATTTTAAAAGGTGGACTTGAAGGGGGGGCGCCATCATTGCTTGGAAAAGGGTGCCACTCTTGGAGTTAGGGTTTCAAGGGAGGCCAACTGAAGTCTATAAAAGAAAGCCTTGAGTTCTCATTTGATCATCTTTGTCTACATGAATGTTATGCTGCCAGATTGGCTTTGGGATCGCTTCGAGGAATGAAGGCCTCCTAGCTCGGGCATCACTTCTTGCTTGAAATACAGTGACTAGTGGTGATTTAGTCTAGTTTGTGAGTTTTCTTTGAGTTGTGTGCATTGTAATCAGCTTGTGGCTGCCTAGATCAGATTATAGCATATTAGTTATTTTTTGGAAATTGCATTTTAAGCTACAGCAGATCCGTGTTTTCATTGGTAAATCAAAAAACAAAAATAATCCAGTTCTAGGTATTGTGTCATTGCATCTTATTGGTAAGGCCACCCCTTCATGAATATTTGAAGATTTTAATACGAAGCTTATGATTTTATAATGCAAATCCGTCATTCCTTGAAGGCCGTACTTTCTAGAGTGCATTGGGATTCATGTCAGTAATTAATAACCATTTTTAGATGCCATTTCTTATTACTAAGTTAGGTGCCATCATTTTGAGGGTCTATTGCATCAGATTTGAGATCATTTGGGTGAGAAATGAGAGATTTATGAGCATATGAGTAAATTCATAGGTTTCTAGTTTTTCAATTTAAAGTGCAGATTTGTAAAAAAAAAATAGAATTATTATTTGGTCACTGAGAGAGTTATTGTTTCGGCATCTCTAATCAAGCCAAGGAGAGTTCTTTATATGATGTAATGCTAATCTTTCAATTCCTATGCTCTTGGCAAGCGAATGAGTTTCATTTTGTAAACTGGCAGTAGTACTGGCAGTAATTCTCAAACTTGTTCAAATCTGATTGTAATGTTCAGTTTCAACTAAAGTCATTGTATTAGTTATAGCTCCGCTCTATGGTAGCTACTTTCCCTCTTGGGGAGAGAAAGCACATTTTGGGTGTTGAGCTCCACCCTATGGTAGCTACTTTCCCTCTTGGGGTTAGCAAGCACATGCTAGGTGTGGAGTAGTTTCATCTTTCAACATTTCCCTTTCAAGCAATTTTATTGTAATCACTCCGTCATATGGTTGCCCCTTACTCCACATTGGATTGGGTAGCACATACTTGACATCAAGTTCCTTTTTCAGCTTTTAGAGTAGAAGATCCTCTGACCAATGCTCGCCATCATCGGTGCCATTCTAGTTAGAGTTACAACATAAGTAATTTGTTTTAGATCCTCTGACCAATGCTCGCCATCATCGACACCATTCTGGTTAGAGTTGTTTTAGTACGTTTGGGTTTATCTTCTAACCTTAATGGGTACTTGCTTGTAATGTTGAAATTTGATATCTAAAACATTCAAAAAAATTGGCTCGAGATATTTCAGTGGTATCAGAGCTAAGTATCCTACCATCCTATGAACAAACCATCTATGAGTGACAGAGAAAAGAGATACATAGCAAGAGAAGATAAGAAAATTGCAAAATAGTTCCAGTGGTATCAGGTTCCTGAAGGTCAGACAACTTCAGAGGTCTTGAGGGCTCATTGGGAGTCTTCTCAAGAAATAGATATGGCAGAAGATGAGAGATCATTCAGGGGTAACGAGAGGTTTACCAACACCAGAAATGATAGTGGGAAGGGAAGAGAGAGATCGATACGTCCCGAAAAGAGATTTGAAAAGAAGATGGATGCCTTGATGGATATGGTATCTCTCATGTTGGGGAAAGTGGGCCAGAACCCAACTCTACAGAATAACCCCAGATAAAGAGGAGAGCCTAGTGCCTCAAATCAATTTGATGGAAGTGTTGCTCAGCCTGTTTCAAACAACACTTACATTTCGTCAAGGCCCTTCAAACCCACCTTCGTAGCACTAGTAAACACCCAACCTGATCCTGAAGAGAATGCTTCATTTTTGGAACAATTGAGACGTGGCCATGCAGAGTATGATTCTCTCCCTGATGACATCAAAATGGACATGTCCTATAATGAATTTATAGATCATAAGAGAAAGAGTAAGGGACAAGGGAGAAATTATGACCAAAGAATAACTCCAACACAAGGAGACTTGCATCAAGCTATCAACAAGGTTATGCTTTCCCACTTTGATGGAAGTGATAATAATTCTACTCGAGCTTGGATTCAGAAACTAGACAACTATTTGGCTCTTAGGCCAATGGTTGAACAAGATGTGATTAAATTCACTACGCTACACCTAGATGGGGTGGTGCATGAGTGGTGGTACCATGGCCTAGTCACCTTGGGTCATGGGTCTATCACTAGCTACGATGAATTCACCAATAGACTCATTAAGAGGTTCGAGAAGAAGGACCCAAAAGTACATTTTAGGGAGTTGGCCCAGTTGAAGCAGTATGGCACTGTTGATGCTTACATAGCTGAGTTTTAAAGACTTTTAGTTATGGTCACAAGAATCACCGAGAGAAGATTAGTGATCCTATTCAACGAAGGTTTGATGGAGCCACTCAAGGGATGGATCAAAGCTTTTGATCCATCGTCCTTACAAGAAGCAATGAAAAAAGCTAGAAACATGGAGTGGACTGCTCCCAAAGCAAAGTTCCATTCCAAATCATCATTTCACAAGAAGGATAGAGGGAAAAGGTTTCATCAAAAGCCTTACCATAAGGAGTTTAAACAATAGAAACCTCTTGGCACAAGATTGGATCCAGAGACTATCAATGAACTTCGAAGAAAGGGGTTATGTTTTCGATGTAGAGAAAAATGGTCTCCAGAGCATGTTTGCCCAAAGGGAGTCAAATTTCACCAAATTGGGTACTATTCAGCTGGTGAAAGTAACTCTAATTTTTCAGACCAATAGTCTGATCCAAAAGACAGTGAAGTGGAAAGAGCTCCAGAAGAGTCCAAAAGTGAAAAAGAAAGTGGTGGTACATTGGCTCAACTTTTGAGCTTCCAAAATAATGAGTCTTTCAAAATTCGTGGTATGATCAAAGGGCAGCGTATTGTTGCTTTAATTGACACTGGAGCAACCCATAACTTCATAGACGAAGCTGTGGTGGCAAAGAAAGGGTTGCAAACAGAAGATTTTGAAGGTTTCAAAGTTATGGTTGTTGATGGGTTTCACATCTCATGTAATAAGAGGATTCTCAACATGTCAATGCAATTGGGCAATTACGAAGTCAAGGATGACTTCTATGTGGTTAATATTGGAGATACAGATGCTGTCTTTGGCATTCAGTGGTTGCAATCTCTTGGAGAGATCTCTTTAAATTTGCAAACCATGGAACTCAAATTTTAATTCGATGGAAAGAAGGTGGTGTTGAGAGGAATGTCAAATGGTGGCCCTCGGATTGTGTCATTCAAGAGGATGGCAAGGTTGATACATCATGACCAAGTGGAGTGGGTTGCGGAGTGCATGATTCTTCCAGCTAGTCTAGCTGAAATGAAAATTGAGTATCCTCCTGATATTCAGTCTTTACTCACCAAAAAGAGTAAAGTGTTTGCTAATTTACCTCCTAGACCACCCCTTGATAGAGGGTCAGAACACATCATAGAGCTCAAGGAAGGGGCTAAACTGGTGATCATAACTCCATATCGGTATCTGAAGAGGCAAAAGGATGAGATCGAGAAGAATATTCAAGAACTCTTGAAGATGGGTTTCATATGCCCAAGCAAGAGCCCCTTTGCTTCTGTAGTGGTTCTTGTGAAGAAGAAGGATGGTACCATGCACATGTGTGTGGATTATCGTTCTTTGAATCAAAGCACCATCAAAAATAGATATCCCATACCTAGAATAGATGAGCTCATTGATGAGCTACATGGGGCCAAGTTCTTCTCAAAGATTGATCTGAGATCGGGTTACCATCAGATTTGAATGAGGGGATCAGATGTGGAGAAGACAACTTTTAGATGTCACTATGGCCATTTCGAATTCTTAGTCATGCCATTTGGGTTGACTAATGCTCCGGCTACCTTTCAGTCTTGCATGAATCATATTTTTCAGAGTCAGTTAAGGAGGTTTGTGTTAATATTTTTTGATGACATTCTGATTTATAGCAAGACTTGGGGAGATCATCTTAAGCACTTGGAGGAAGTGCTTAGTATCATGGAATCAGAGAGCTTGTTCACAAAAGCTTCAAAATGTGAATTTGGGATGGAGGAGTTACTATACCTTGGCCACTTAGTCAGTGCTGAGGGAGTGAAGGTGGATCCAGAGAAGATCAAAGCAGTAGTTGATTGGCCACCTCTTGAGAGCTTAACTCAGTTGAAAGGTTTTTTAGGTCTTTGTGGGTTTTATCAGAGATTTGTAAAGGGGTATTCATAGAATGTTGCTCCCCTTACTGATCTCACCAAAAAGGGAGCCTTTGTTTGGTCAGAAAAGGCTCAAATTGTTTTTGACAAGTTCAAGGAGATCATGAGCTCGTGTCCAATTTTGGCAATTCCAGATTTCTCCAAGCCATTCGAGTTGCAATGTGATGCATCAGGTGAAGGAGTTGGGGTTGTCCTGATGTAAGACAAACACCCTATCATGTTTGAGAGCAAAAAATGATGAGGTCTTAAAAGGACATATTCAATCTATGACAAAGAAATGCTTGCCATTATGCATACATTAGCCAAGTTCAGGCAGTACTTGGTAGGGAACAAGTTCGTGGTTAAGACTAACCACAATAGCCTCAAGCATTTCATGCACCAAAAAGATCTAAATGAGAGGCAACAGAAATGGGTGAGTAAGCTTCAAGCTTACAACTTTGACATTGAATATGTAAAAGGGAAAAATAATATTGTGGCCGATGCTCTCTCCAGGAGACCTCATCTTAGCTCATTGTGTGAGCTTACTACAGATTGGAGAGACATGTTGCTTGCTGATTATGCTAAAAATTAGTTTGCAACCAGCATTATTGAGGGTACTTTTCATGATGAAAGGTACAAGATGGTTGAGGGATTGATACATTATAAGGGAAGAATCTTTTTGGTGGCTGATTCAAAACTGAAAAAGAAGATTCTTTTGACTTTTCACGATATTCCTATTGCTGGTCACCAAGGTTTTTTCAAGACTTATAAGCAGATCTGAGAAAGGTTTTCTTGGAAAGGTTTGAAAGGAGAGGTACAATGCTACATTTAAGAATGTCTTATTTGTCAAGAAAATAAAAATGAGCATACATTACCAGCTGGTTTGCTACAACCACTTCCTATTCCTAATCAAAAATGGGAAAGTATCTCGATGGACTTCATCACAGGGTTGCCCAAGGCCCAAGGGAAGGATTGCATTTATGTAGTAGTGGATAGGCTAACCAAATTTGCTCATTTCTTCACCATTACCAGCACTTTTTCTGCAGCCCAAGTTGCAGATCTATTTTTTTGAGAAGTGTTTAGGCTGCATGGATTGCCAAAGAACATCGTGAGTGATAGGGACAGTAAGTTCCTAAGTAAGTTTTGGCAAGAAGTCTTCAGAATGAGTGGTACTGTGCTCACCCCAAGCACTAGCTACCATCCCCAAACAGATGGACAAACTGAAGTGGTGAACAAGTGGTTGGAAGGCTACTTGAGAAATTATGTGTCAGAACAGTAGAGAACTTGGATCAAGTGGCTGCATATAGGCGAGTACTGCTACAACTCTACTTTTCATATGTCAATTAAAATGTCTCCTTTTTTGGCACTTTATGGGTATGAAGCACCTAGTTTTATAGATTTGGTGTTTGGTGATAGCAAAGCACCTATAGCCAAGGATTTGTTGCAGCATATTCAAGACATAATGAAATCCTTGAAAGATAATTTACAGATTGCACAAAATCAGTAGAAGTTGTATGCTAATCAGAGGCATGTTGAGCATTCTTTCAAGGTTGGGGATATGGTCTATCTTTGATTATAACCATATAGACAATCTACTCTCAAGAAGAGTGGAGCTGAGAAGCTCAAACCTTGCTTCTATGGGCCATTTAGGGTCTTCAAAAAAGTTGGGGTAGTAGCTTATGAACTAGAGCTATCTTCTGATAGCAGAGTGCATAATGTCTTCCACATGTCTTGCCTCAAGAAGGCACTTGGACTTAATGTGGTTACTTCATCACAGTTGCCACCATTGGATGAAGAGGGATAGTTGGTTCTAATACTAGAGGAGATACTTGATGTCAGAGAATGTTCTTTGAGGAAAAGAACCATCAGAGAATACCTGGTAAAGTGGAAGAACCTGCCTATGGAGAATGCAACTTGGGAAAATGATGAGATATTGTAGCATCCTAGTTTGAGATTGCTTGAGGACAAGCAATTTTAGGGAGGGTGGACTGTAATGTCCCCTTCTCAAACTTGATCTTCACAGTGACCGTTGGCCTTTTTGTGGAAAATTGAAGGCTAGTCAAAAGGTACAAATTAGGGTTTCCTAGTTTTAGGATGTCCTTGCTTAGAGTTTTAATGGTGGATTCTTTCTGGGTTTTTAGAGAGCTTCACAGGGGTATGTTCGTCTCAACTTTCTGAGTATTTCTAGGAATTTACTATTTTTAGTAAATTCTATTTTTGGTAGCTAACAAGTTTGTCTCAGGCAGTTGACTTTTCTTTTCAGTTGACTCATTCAATTTTAGGCTTCAGAATGCGGTCTTGGAGAAATAAGTTTATTTCACTTAAAAATAACATTATATTTTAATGTTATGACCTTGGCCTAGTCGAATAACTTAAAGTTATTTTAAAAGGTGGAATTGAAGGGGGGCGCCATCATTGCTTGGAAAAGGGTGCCACTCTTGGAGTTAGGGTTTTAAGGGAGGCCAACTAAAGTCTATAAAAGAAAGCCTTGAATTCTCATTTGATCATCTTTGTCTACAGGAATGTTATGCTGCCAGATTGGCTTTGGGATCACTTCGAGGAATGAAGGTCTCCTAGCTCGGGCATCACTTCTTGCTTGCAATACAGTGACTAGTGATGATTTAGTCTAGTTTGTGAGTTTTATTTGAGTTGTGTGCATTATAATTAGCTTGTGGCTATCTAGATCAGATTATAGCATATTAGTTAATTTCTAAAAATTGCATTTTAAGCTATAGCAGATCCGTGTTTTCATTGGTAAATCAGAAAACAAAAATAATCTCATTCTGGGTATTGTGTCATTGCATCTTATTGGTAAGGGCGCCCCTTCATGAATATTTGCAGATTTTAATACGAAGCTTATGATTTTATAATGCAAATCCGTCATTCCTTGAAGGCCATACTTTCTAGAGTGCATTAGGATTCGTGTCAGTAATTAATAACCATTTTTAGATGCCATTTCTTATTAATAAGTTAGGCACCATCATTTTAAGGGTCTATTGCATTATATTTGAGATCATTTGGGTGAGAAATGAGAGAGTTATGAGCATATGAGTAAATTCATAGGTTGCTGGTTTTTCAATTTAAAGTGCAAATTTGTAAAAAAAAATAGAATTATTATTTGGTCACTAAGAGAGTTATTGTTTTGGCATCTCTAATCAAGCCAAGGAGAGTTATTTATATGATGTAATGCTAATCTTTCAATTCCTATGCTCTTGGCAGGGGAATGAGTTTCATTTTGTAAATTGGCAGTAGTAGTGGCAGTAATTCTCAAACTTGTTCAAATCTGATTGTAATGTTCAGTTTCAATGAAAGTCATTGTATTAGTTATAGCTCTGCTCTATGGTAGCTACTTTCCCTCTTAGGAAGAGCAAGCACATTCTGGGTGTTGAGCTCTGCCCTATGGTAGCTACTTTCCCTCTTGGGGTTAGCAAGCACATGCTGGGTGTGGAGTAGTTTCATCTTTCAGCATTTCCCTTTCAAGCAATTTTATTGTAATCACTCCATCATATGGTCACCCCCTCACTCCGCATTGGATTGGGTAGCACATACTTGACGTCGAGTTCCTTTTTCAGCTTTTAGAGTAGCAGATCCTTTGACCAATGCTCGCCATCATCGATGCCATTCTGGTTAGAGTTACAACATAAGCAGTTTGTTTTAGATCCTCTGACCAATGCTCACCATCATCGGTGTCATTTTGGTTAGAGTTGTTTCAGTACGTTTGGGTTTATCTTCTAACCTTAACGGGTACTTGCTTGTAATGTTGAAATCTGATATCTAAAAAATTCAAAAAAATTGGCTCGAGATATTTCAAAAGACACCTAGTTAAATAAAATTAAGATTTGTGAGGAAGGCCTAGTCATATCTGAGGTCTTATAACGAAACTCATAAAAGGCAAACCAAAGAGGTGTAAAAATGAAATATGTTTTTAATAAGGGTATTTTGTGAGGAAGGGTTGGTCCTATTTGAGGTCTTACAATACATCTCAAAAAAGGCAAACTAAAGAGGTGTAAAGCATAATTAAGTTTATAATGATAAAATCCAATGACTTGAAAGGGACTTGAAAGTTGACTAACAAGATTAAAATATAATAATATTAATGAGTATGGTTGGGTCTTGTTGATGCCTAAATGTGTACCATAGGTGACCAGAGTGTTTTAGAAACACTTCTCATTTTATCATTCTAGAAATTTAGTGCATAAGTTATAGGTTGTGATGATCATGTTATCTATTGGTGGAATAGAGGCATAACGAGTGACTATTTCACAATATTTATAATGTTTGGTGGTTGGGAGCCATTATGGCCAAATGGTAGATCTATGCAAAATATGAAGTATCTATGCTAAGAATAGTGAATTATGATCAAGAATTAGTCTAAGAACTAATCTTAGATGGATTTTTATAATGATAATTAAACTAATGTGATCTAGTTAAAAAGGAAATAAAAGGAATGGTAGGGTAGAAAGAAATGTTGCTGCTCTTCATTCCAAACATCATGACAAAGTTCAAATTTCATCAAAACATGCACTTAACCAGTGTGTAACATGAAACAACTTAAGCCCAAATCCTATCATACATCAATAAAACTCCTAAGGAAGGTGGAAATAATGCAAATTAGAACTTGGTTAATTTTAAATATTTACCCCTATAAGCAAATAACATTGCCCAAATGCAAGAATAGTAAGAAAATAAAATGAACCTAAATAATTTCAGTCAACCTAGCGTTAACACAAGTTAAAAAATCTATAATTAAAGGTGAATACCAATAATTCATGAGAACCATTCAAATCTATAAGTCATAACAAACAAGTGAGAGAGAAGCCATGATAACAATAAACATAAGCAAATACTAGACAATCTTTGTATAATTCATTGCTTATAATAATTGCTCCAAGTTTACAAAGTAATTTAGCTCTAATAACTCCCTCCCTTATAATTGGAAATACCTATTTATATACACTTTTCATGAGGTATGGTGGTTATTCCTATCAAGTATTAAGGACAATTGTCCTTTTTGTTACATTCTAGAATAAATGTTCTTTTTTAATGGATTGACCTATAGATAATGTGCTCATGTAAATAACAGATGTCTATACAAAAAGAATATCCTATTTCAAAATATTATATAATGATGGTTACAAAAAGAACATTCTTATTTCATCTAACGTTGGGACCCACTGGCTGATTATAAGTTGAATCATCTTCATATAGGTGACAATTCAGTTCCCTTTGGGTTAATCATAATGCCCATAGGGTTTGGTTAGGGTCCTCATGCCTTACCAAGGCATTGGTATAGGTTTAAATAATTCTTCAATGGTGGTTGTGAGCTCAACTTATGGGATTTATGATTTAGAATACCCTTGGGTTTACCTATTTGTACCTCTATTTCTTATAGATCCATGGAATCTTTAGATTGATCATGTTTTACCTATGTGGTATTACCATGGCACCCATGCTCACCATCATTAAAAATATGACTGTTGCCTTTGAAAATTCAGATTTGATCATGCACCATCCAATCCTTTTGTACAAATCAATGCAAACTATAGATCTTCAAATTATTTGGATCTAACCAACTATCTTAAAATTGATGTCCTCACAACTATCATTTGATATTTGCATGGGTGCCATTGATGGGCATGTGGTCATCAATTTTAAACATGTCTATAGGGATATTTGATATATTAAATTTGATGTCCATGCGATCATCATTTGATGTCTGCATGGACATCATTGATGGGTACATGACCATCAATTTAAACATATCTTAGGGATTATTTTTCAAACCTACCATTTGTCATTTTTTGGTTCTCTCTATACTCTATTAGTTCTACTAGGAAATGTATTTTCACCATGTGGTTATCCCATGGGCCTTCAAATCTTCATTGAAAATTCTTACTTCATCTCACTCCATTGGATCATGTCCATATAAGTGAATGTGAGTTGTTCATCCTACATAGATGCAAAAGGTTTAAGTTAGGCTTGGTCATAAAATTTTATAGACTATGGTTTTAATTTAATGTTAATAAACACAAATTGAAACCTTAGGCTAGGAGCATTTAATCTAAGTTTTGATACATAACAAAGTGGACCCCATGAATAATAGGACCTAGCATAAAGACTCTGGCCTAAGGTCTTAGTTATATTATAAAACACAATTAGGACCTAGATTTAGGATATATAAAAGGGTCTCTAACATTAATAAGTCATATGAAATATAATTTACCTAGAAAAGGATTTTTAGCCTAAGCTAGGAACATAAAAAAGGACCCTCCAAAAAATGACTTAGCATAAGGTTTTAACCTAGGGTTTCATTGCATAAATAAATATGATAGAACTTTGGGATAAGACCTTAGGATAAGTATTAAAAGTGTCCTTGAATTTTTAGTTGGACCATGCTAAGATAAAAGGGATCATGGATTATGAGATATAAAAAGGAACCAAGCATGAATTTTAGAATAAGGTTTGGTTATGTTAATAAACACGACCAAGCCATTGTATAAAAAATAGACTAAGTCCATAGCATTTTAAAAATATTCTTGTGGAAATTATTCCCATCACTTTTGAATTCAAATGAAGGAGCCTAAGCTAGGTTTCTTGACCAAGGGTTTTAGGATGATCAAAATGGATTCAACTTGACCTTTAAACAAATGAAAGGCTAGTAAAAAGAATAGATTGAGATAAAAACATGAAACCCATACATTTTCTATTCCAAATGGACTCCATTAGACTTATAACTAGAAAATATAAATATTTTATGACAGAAAAATTAAACAAGGTTAACGTAGAGCCATGAACAAATAATCTAACCAAATCAAGGTGTGGATGATCTTTAATACAAATAATGTGCAAACATGTTAATGATACTCTAATCAAGTGAATTTTCAATTTCAAGGTACAAATTTTCTAAATTTGACTAATGGGTCCCTATTTATCAAAAATGGGGGTATGTTGACCTTAAAAAATGATAACTTCTATGGGAACATAGTAATATGTCAAAATTTAGAGACTCTGGTTTAGACTAATAATTAAGATACTTATTCCATTTGATCAGGCACCATTATTAAGATCAGTTCATGGTTAGAACAAATCTTGTATATGCAAAATTAGGATCAAACATCAAAACTCAATCATGTTATGTGTGTATTTTAATTCCACTTATTTATTGCTAAAGGATTTAGAGAACAACTTCTAGGTTCATGACTTGAATTATTAACATTTACTTTCAACAATTTGAATATTCATTAAGAACCATGTTTTAGCTCAAGGAAGGCTTGGGCATTGCTTTGACACTAGCCAAGCATCTATAACCTTGATAGAGATGCCTTTGGATCTACTCAAGGCCTTATTCTACTACTAGCCAGGCATCCATATCCCTGATAGAGATTACCAGAATCACCTCTGCTTAGAAATCTCTTTGAATTTTGTAATAAAGGATCTTATTTTTAGATTCTTTCAAGTCATTTTGAATATTTAGAAAACGTTGGGAACCAAGTTAGATAGGTTTAGGGATTTGATCAATTGTTTGATTTTTAGGCAATCATCCTTAGCTAAACTTTGTCCCAAGTAATTAATGTTTTTTAAGTGCAATCATGAATATGTCCTAATAGTTTAAGATTTCATCCTACATGTGTAATCCTTCTTAAAACCAAGCTTCGATCTGAATAAGGTTTAGAATCTCAAGGAATAGTTAAATTATCCATCAATATTTGATAGTTTCTCTAAACTACAACATCAAGCTCATATTTCAATAATCCATGATCAACCAATGTTGAGAAGTCATACTTGCATTTCTAAACTGTGAATCTTTTAAGCAATTAGATGAAAATTGAGCTGAGGGCTGTCTAAAGGACTTTATTATAAGCAAGGAACAAGGAATTAAAAACAAATAAATATAAATAGACATTATACAAAAACAAGGGACAAGAATGAAAAAAATCAAGACAAAGAATAAGAATGAAACTAAACTAAGCCCTACACTAACTACATAAAGTACTTACCTCCAAGATCAAATGAAAAGTTATTTAGTCTACTATAAAAACTTGAAACATGAATGTTTTATTTTGATGGCATCATGAATATGAGAGCACTTATGTGTTCATGACTTTCATATGATGTATCTTGACTTCTCACCTCTATTATCCATTACATGGATTGAAGAAATAGGTTTAAAACCCAATCATATTCTTCCTAGATTCTTCTACTTTATAGGAGTGTTAGTTATGATTTATCCATAGACATATAGTGGCTTATATCATCTTCACTCAATAATGGTAGATTGACTAGCATCCTTAGATTGATGTTTTCATTGGGTTCTTTCTGACATGGAAACAAACTACCAATCTTTGTAAAAAAATATTACAAGTCATCCCAAAAGGCTTCTTCATCCTAGTCAATTGAATCAATCTCATTTAAAATCTTACCATTAGAAACATGTTGGTCCCATATTCCCAACCTCCTAATGAAGTCATATTATAATTCTTGATTTTTCATGTTCACCTCATTTTCATCCTTGGTGAAGGTATCTCTTCTACCCAATTGAGTTCTAGCTCATCTAGTTTTGGGACCTCTATGACATCACTACCTTCTTAGGACTCTTCAATTTATTTCAAGAAATATTGGTGTAATTGCTACCCAGGGTCATCTTCTTCAGTAGTATCCTCTATTCCATCAATGACTTCATATGAAGTGTCTTCATATCTATCTTCTAAATAGAATCCAACTTACATCTGATCTTGTTCATGGGGTTGCTCATCTTGAAGAGTTTTTCCTTCTTCTAGAGTATCTCAGGTTCACTTTCCTCTTCAAATGGAAAATCAAAAGCCTCTATCATGAAACCTTGAGATGTCCTTGCAAAGCTAGATGTCCCTAAAATATTGTCTTGGTTGGGCACAATTTTAGTTGTATCCCTTTCACATTGAGATGATTCAAAAACATTTTAATGATCAGCCAAATCTATATCACAAAACTCATTTGTATATTTTCAGATGATCCATTATTACTATTATCATGAAACTTGTTTGGAGGCCTATTGGAACTTTGAGAAGCATAATTTTTCTTAGAGTCCCCTTTTGTATTTGCTACTTGTTTTTGCAACTAAAGGAAATCAATGCTCAGTTTTTGGACCATTTTTAATATCAAGTCATTTGAATTTTCTAGTGTCTTAGGCTCATGAACTAGAGCATTACTACTGGTTGTGCGCACTAGAGTTATATGATTTTGTGGATGAAGTCCACTATCAGTTCTATCTAAGAACCCTAGGTTTTGGCCAAGATATGTATGACTCAAGGTTAATTGGTTCAAACCTAAGAGTTGATATAGAACAAGTGTATTTTGGTGGGCAATCAAGATTGCATTCAAAAGGGGCCAATTTGGATTGACATTGGGAATGGAATACACCATCTAATATTGAGGTTGTATTTAGTCATTAATGATCATGGCTTTAAAATAGGCTCAATTCAATGTGTTTATGATGAGAAGAGACCTTTTTAGGAACATGGAGGTCACGAGATCCACAACATCCTTATAAATTTCTAAGGCTAAAGCCTCATTGGGTCTATAAGGGGCTATGGTTCTATTGAACATTTTTTGTAACCTAACATTAAAGGCTCTGATGGTCTCATTAACATCTTTTTTAGTCATGGTGAACTATTGATATAAGACATAGGGACTAATGATTTTTCTAAATTGATCAATGAAGACATTGTTAAAGTTATCCCAACTAGCAATGTAGTTCTCTAGAAGGTTGAGAAACCAATCATATGCAACATCTATGAAAGTGAATGGGAATAATATACATGCTACATCTTCATGAACTACATTTAACAATCTCAAATCCACATTAAATGATTTAATATGTTATTTAGTAGTGATAACATTATTAGGATTGAAATAAGTCAAATACCTTTCAAGATTTTGAGGAAGATCATGTAATATACTTGGCACATTGATTGAAGAACCACCTAGCTAATATATACCTTGAACACATGACTACCTTAAACTGGTGAAGTGTTTGAGACTTTTGGAATTTCACTCACCTAAGTCTCACCTTGGGAAATTCTATCTTGTGACCATGAAACCTATTTAAAATATGATGCATCACACTACTATTTACAAAGTACAATCATTAAGTTTGCATGTTAAGCTAAATTTTCACAAATATGTAAAATGTAATTATCTTTAACTAAATAAGATCAAAGATACATCTAGAATGATGAATGAGAGGGATATTTACATTTCTAATCTTGAATAAACTCAAATTTGCAAAGAACTAGTCAATTTTTGTACAAAATTGCTATTACTAACCTTAAACATGGGGAATATAGAAAGCATGAACTACCTTGGCATGAATATCCATAGATCTTCAAATAATATCAATCTTTGTCTAGAGAAATCCCAAATACTAGTCTAAAACCATAAATATTGATGATATTACATAATTATGCTTAAAGTAACACAAATATGCAAACAATACACCAATCTTGATCAAAACACACCAAAATTAACAAAGAATCTATGAATTCATAAAGATCTAACTAACCCTCTTTCTAGTGCCAATGAAGCTTCTCTTGTTGATGCCTAAATATGTGACACAAGTGCTTAGAGTGTTAAAGAAATGCTTCTCATTTTAAAATTCTAGGAATTTAGTGCATGAGTTGTAGGTTGTGATAGTCATGTTATTTGTTGTTGGAATAGAGGCAGAACAAGTCACTGTTTCATAATATTTATAATGTTTGGTGTTTGGGAGCCACTCTAGCCAAGTATCATATCTATGAAAAATATGAATTATCTGTGCTAATAATAGTTAATTATGATCAATAACTAATCTAACATGGATATTTACAATGATAATTTAACTAAGGTGATCTGGTTAAAAAGAAGAAAAAGGAAGGGTAGAGTAGAAAGAAATGTTGTTGGTCTTCATTCCAAACATCGTGACAAAGTTCATAATTTTTATACATGAACTTAACCAATGTGTAACATGAAATAACTTAATCCAAAATCATATCACACATCAAGCAAACTCTTAAGGAAAGTGGAAATAATGCAAATTAGAACCTAGTTCACTTTAAAGATTTACTCCTACAAGCAACCATCATTAGCCCAAATACAAGAAGAGTAATAAAATGAAATGAACCTAAATAATTTAAATTAACCTAGCATTGAAATAAGTTAACAACTCTAAAATTAAATGTGCACAACAAGAATTCATGAGAACCATTCAAATTTGAAAGTCATAACAAACAAGTGAGAGAAGACATGATAACAATGAACACAAGAAAATATTGGACACTATTTGTAGAATTCTTTGCTAATATTAATTACACTAAGTTTAAAAAGTAATTTGTCTCTAATAACTCCCTCAATTATAATTGTAAACACCTATTTATATAGATTTTTCATGAGGTATGTTGGTTAGTCCTGTCAAGTATTAAGGACAACTATCCTTTTTGTTCCATTCTAGAATAAATGTTATTTTTTAATGGACTGACCTATAGATAATGTGATATTGTACATTGCACATGTATATACAAAAATAATATCCTATTTCAAAATATTATACAATGTTGGTTATAAAAAGAACATTCTTATTTCATCTAATTCTGGGACCCACTAGCTGATTATGGGTCAAATCATCTTATACAGGTGACCATTCAAATCCCTTAGGGTCAATCATAATGCCCAAAGAGCCTAGTTAGGGTCCTCATGCCTTGTCAAGGTATTTATACAAGTTTTAATAGTGCTTAAATGTAAAGGTGAGCTCAACTTATGCGTTTCATGCTTTAGAATACCCTCAGGTTTGCCTATTTGTACATGTATTTCCCACATATCCATGAAATCTTTAGATTGATCATGCTTTTCTTGTGTAGTATTACCATGGCACCCATGCTCATCACTATTCAAAAATATTATTATTTCCTTTGAAAATTTAGTTTTGATCTTTCACCATCTAATCCTTTTGTACAAATCAACACGAATAGTAGATCTTCAAATTATTTAGATCAAGCCAACTATCTTAAAATTGATGTCCCCATGACCATCATTTGATGTCTGCATGGAAATCAATTTTAAAATTATCCATGGGGATATTTTATATATTAAATTTGACATCCATGTGATTGTTATTTGATATCCAGATAGACATCATTGATAGGTGTGTGACTATCAATTTTAAACACATCTTAGGGACTATTTGCCAAGCTTGCCACTTGTCATTTTTTGGTTTGCTTTGCACTCTATCAGTTCTATCGATAAATGTATTTTCACCATGTGGTAGTCCCATGGGAATTCAAAACTTTATTTAAAAGTCTTACTTCATCTCACTCCATTTCATCGTGTCCATCTAGGTGAACGCAAGATGTTGATCCTATATAGATGTAAAAGGTTTAAGTCAAGATTGGTCATAAAGTTTTATGGACCATGGTTTTCATTTTATGTTAATAAACACAAATTGAAACCTTAGGCTAGGAGCATTTAAACTAGGTTTTGAGACATAACAAAGGGGACCCCATGAATAATAAAAGTACCTAACATAAAGAATCTAGCCTAAGGGCTTAGTTATATTATAAAACATGATTAGGACCTAGGTTTAAGATATATAAAAAGGGCCCTAGTGTTAATAAGTCCCATGAAATATAATTAACCTAGCATAGGATTTTTATCCTAAGCTAGGTACATTAAAAAAGACCCTACAAAAAATGACTTAGCATAAGGTTTTAACCTAGGTTTTCATTGTATAAATAAATACGATGAAACTTTGGGATAAGGCCTTAGGCTAAATAATAAAAGTGACCCTACATTTTTAGTTGAACCATGCTAAGATAAAAGGGATCATGGATTATGAGATATAAAAAGGGACCAAGCATGATTTTTTAGACTAAGGTTTGGTTGTGTTAATAAACACGACCAAGCCTTAGTATAAAAAAATAGACTAAGTCCATAGCATTTTAAAAATGTTCCCACATAAATTGTTCCCATCACATTTGAATTAAAATGAAGGATCCTAAGCTAAGGTTTATTGAAGAAGGGTGTCAGGATGATCAAAATGGATTCAACTTGACCTTTGAACAAACTAAAGGCTAGTAAAAAGACTATATTGAGATAAAAACATGAAACCCAGACATTATCTATTCTAAATTGACTCCATTAGACCTATAACTGAAAAACATAAACATCATATGTTAGAAAAATTAAACAAAGTTAAACTAGAACCACGAACAAATAATATAACCAAGTCAAGGTGTGGATGATCCTCAAATAAAAATAAAGTGCAAATATGTTAATGATACTTTGATCAAATGAATTTTCAATTTCAAGGTTCAAATTTGCACTATTTGACACATGGGTCCCAATTTTTTAGAAATGGGTGTATTTTGACCTCAACAGGTCCTATCAATGGTATTATGATGTAAACTCATGAATTAATATATAATTTAAGGAAGTAGATAGACCAAAGGACCAATAATAGGAACTAAGACTACTAAAATTGATGTAATGTTGTAACTTAGAAAGTTTTAAAGAACCTGAAAGGATATTTATCCCCACAATATATAAATAGATAAAGGATATGTAAGAACATAAGTAACTTGTTAAGTAAAATATTTATTAAAAATTGAGCATTAGTGGATTGTTTTTAAATATGTCTTTCATTAGTTTGTAATCTATAGGTTATAGGACCAAGAATGTCTTTGACCAAATAATGACCCCACCATTTTTGGACATACTTGCCTTCTTTATCATGGGTACACTATAATTAAGGACTAAAACACTGATATTGAAGGTAATAACTTTGACCTTTTTACTCTATTGTTTGGAAATTTAGGATTTATATTGGCATTTATGTTGTAAAGCACCTGTATGTCACTCATCAAGAAGGTCTAAAGCATGAAGATGAACCTCATGAATTTATTCATTAGGGATAAGTCCATGAAGATATATACATAAATATGATAGTTTAAATTCTAAAGGTAAAACAAATTTGGAGTCATAAACTAAGGAAAAATGGGTTGCCCCAGTAGTAGTACTAATGCTAGTGCAATAAGTCCAAAGTGCTAGATAAAGTTTGAGATATAGTCAAAATGAGAATCTCAAATTGGATTTTCTAAGATTTTATTAAGTATTTTTTTAGTGGCCTATACTTGGCCTTTACATTGAGGATGATAATGTGTGGATAATTTGGGCATGATTTTGAATTTATTACATAATTATTTTATATCTTTATTTTTGAAATTCTAACTATTGTCATAAATAATGGTGTGGGGATTCCAAATCAATGTTTTAATTAATAATTGATTTGAATATAGTGATACCCATGACAATAAAAAGGGGCATAACTGTTTCCAAACAAGATTTTGCTTTTCACATTCAGAAAGGAAAATGAGAAACTAAGAAGAATGGATGAGGGTTTGTACGTACCCAGATATAGTCTTGCACACCAGATTCAGATGATGGAAGGAACTCCTCTTTGGTTGTGGAGGATGACACCTGTGGAAGAAAGAGACTAAAACACAAAAATTGTTAGATGACTAGAAAGTGGACTGCCAAGTGAAAGCTTGATCCTAGAAGCGCAAAGACTTCTTGGAGGATGACAGTCCACTGTTAAAAAATAGAATATTGACAGAAACAAAAATGATAAAGATAGAATGAAGAAATAAAAAGCAAATGCATACCTATTTGCAGCAATCTACTTTGCACAGTCACTGATGTCGGTGATTCTGTCGATGTCGATCAAGGAAGGTCTCCGACGTCAGTTAGGCTATCAACATCAGTAGGGGAAATGGTCGAGGTCGGTCGGGGTAATGGCCAGGGACAAGTTTCAGGTCTGGTTTTTAGTCTACAGAGTGGTCTGAGATTTCACTTGAGGGTCAGAGAGCCCGTTTGAGGGTCAAAGGGACTGTTTGGGGGGTTAGAGGGACTGCCTAGAGGTCTGTGAAGGACTGATTAGACTGAGAGTATGGTCTAGGAAGGGACTAGCTAAGTAACAGAGGCAAAAGGGGGATAATAGGGAGACAGGGATTAGAGAAGGCCTTTCAGCCTCTCTAAGAAGGACAAGGAAGGTTGTGGGCAGTGGTCTTGCTTAATAGATGAATTCAAATAAAATTGAAATGAAAAACAATGAAGTATTTACCTCCTATTTGCTGAAGGAAGAATGAAGGAGACCTGTTGCTAATGCTATTGACGGACCTGCAAATGCCTTTGATCTCACAATCTGGAGTTGTTCTATAGAGTACCTGTAGCTGGTGAAGTTTGTTATGCGAGAGGGAGAGAGAGATAGAATGCCAAGTGCAAAAGAGTTCATGTTCATGGGGGGGAGAATAGTTGCAAAAATGTAGTTTTAAGGGTAACCGACGCTGGTAGAATCACCAATGTCAGCCGAATACTGACCGACGTCAGTGGCAGAAGAATGGGGACAGAGGCTAAAATTAGCCTCTATCCATTCTTACACACTGCCAGGGTCAAATGGTCATTAAAAAATGGTCGTGAGGGGCTTCAATAGACGCAAGAGGAAGGGTTAAGAGGGGATTTGGGTCATTAAGGCATGGCATGAGGTGAGGGGATCCAAGGGAAGGAATCTGAGGTGGCATGGGTGAAGTGGCAAGGGGGCAACCAAATTAAAATATTTGATTATTTTAATTTGATAAATGAGGGGGCTTAGGACAAGTGTTAGGAATATGGACCAAGGGGACCAAGGGGGGAGGGTGACCAAGGGGTAGACATAATTTCGGTGTCTAAAATTGCCCCTTTTTGTCTTGTTGGTTGTTCTTGACAAACTGCAAGACAAAAATAGGAGTCGATTGCCCCAGGTATGGGATGAGGTGTTCCCCCCTCAAAGTAGGAGTCGAGGGAAGGGAACTTGAGATCGAGTGTCGATTTGATAGAGAGATGGATAAAGAGGGTGAAGATCGAGTGTGAATGATGCAAAGAGTGGGATTGCACGTATACCACACCATGCGATAGGTAGGCCAAATTGTCATGGTCAAAGGTTGAGGAGTGTCAAAATTGAAATAATCTGGCCCTAGCATTTGGTCATAACTGATCGGGTCATTCAATCTAAGCTGAAGCTCCAATGGTCATCATGTTCCAGGTATCCGAGGCTCAGGAAGTGCTCCTAGAAACATGAAAAAAGGCACAAGCAGTAGGGATCAACTTGCTCGCGATCCAATACTTGTGAGGGTCTGGACAATTTGCTAACTAGGCGTGAGGTAGCAAAGGCAATTAAAACAACCAAGGCAGAGTTGTCTCAAAAGTGGTCAAAGGAGATAGTCATGATCTCCAAGGTCTAGTGGTTGAGGGACAGAGGTGAAAGTGATCTCAAGTGTGCCCTAGGAGGCTAAGATGACTTTTACTATGAAAGCTGACTGATTAGGGGCATGATTTTGGTCATGGCGAAGAATAAGGAGGTTTGAAGGCCACTGATGTTAGTGATAAAACTAGCTTCGGTGGCCCAAGGCATCCGATGTCAACATAAATAGACCGACATCGGCAACCTAGGGCACATAGATGCCGACGTCGATGGCCGGCCAAATCTGACAAAACTAGATTGGCAGCCCACCAAAAGTCATTTGTGAGTTGTTAACTGAGAGAAAAAAGGGCTTTGGATTGATTGAGTGTGATAGTGACTTATTGTGAGTGTATTAGCGGTGTGAGGTTTTAGAGTGAGATTGGTGGAGAGAGTGAGTGGGTTGGAGCTAGAGAGGAGGTTGTAGAGTCAGTTGTGGGCCAGTAGGAGCTTGCAAATAGAGAGACACAGAGGAGATGGTAGAGGGTAGTAGAGGACCTGTGGGAGGTCCACCGTCAGTGGCACCCATTGTGCCACCACATCAGTGCCGACGGGATGAGGTAGGAAGCTTTGTGAACTCAATTCGTTTGGTTTTAGTTTTTGAAATTTTGATGTTTTTAGCTAGAAATAGAGGGGGAGGGATAGCTAGGAGGGTGGGAAGGGTAGGTAGGTCAGTTTAGGGTGTTTTAGGAAGGTTTATGGGGTTAAAGGGTGGTCAAAGGGGGAAGCCCTAATTTTTAGGGTTCACCCCATTCGGCTCTTGGGCCGAACCAGTCGCCAGTGTCAGCAGATTCACCAATGTCGACCGACCATAGATCGACATCGGTCAGTTTCCTGCCAATGTTGGTCATTATGTGACTGACGTCAGTTAGGTAAATGCCATTGTTGGCATGCAAATTGATGTCGGTGGATGCCTAGTCAGAGAGAGGTTAGAAAATTGCCAAGTCAAGGGGTCAAAGCTGCGCCAAGGGCTTCCCGGGTGTCAGGATAGCCATAGACGGTCAGGTAGAAGGTCAAGTAGATAGATGAAAGGGCAAATGGGTGAGCTAGGTCTACCAAAATAGAAATAGAGTCATGGAGATTGGTAGTCGCGTTGACATGAGTTTGACTATTGGATGCAGGCGAGGCAGACACTGATGCTATGGGATCAATTGTCGCCATTGCTGATGCAAATACATCAGGACATTACCAGGGAGGAGTGGGTGCAGATGAGCGTAGTGGGACTCAACGGGCTATGATGATACTATCGGGTGGTGAGGGATGTGAGCCTGATGGTGGCTCTGATTGAGTAGTGGGATCATTCCACCAACACCTTCCACTTGCTGATAGGGGAGATGATAGTGACAGTCGAGGATGTGTACCAAATTTTATGGCTGTCAGTACATGGAGCAGACTTATATGCGTGCTCGAGAGAGGTGCATGATATACACATGGTGACATTGTTTGGTGAGCATGTAGCTGAGGTGAGTTATCACTCAGCTAGTTTTGCATATGAGCCATTAGATGTTGTAGATGAGGATGTGCATCGACTGGACATCTTGATGATGATCGACGTCACAGTCTACGCGCTGCCAGATGCAGAGGGAGGTAGGTTTCTAATTTCTATTATCAGAGTGTTGACAGAAATGATAGAGCAGTAGATAGTGTTTGCTTGGGTGCCTATCTTTTTGGCCCAAGTATATAGAGAGCTGTGGGGCATCAGTCAGTAGTGGCAATATAGTTTGTGTGTGGGCCACCTCTTGCACTATTGGGCATATGAGCATATTGTGGTTACTCGACCTCTCGGCCTCCCAATGGTGATTCAGGCTAGTTTCAGGGTTGGCTTCAAGTGATGGCACGAGGTCATGGCATAGACTCAGACAGATGGGGTGGTCAGAGATATTGAATACTATAGAGGGGTATTGGAGGCCCTGATCCTTGTAGATATCATCTGGAGACTGTACTTGGTGTATCCAGCATTCAAAGACTAGGGAAAGTAGTTAGTCAGGGTACAGAGCCTGAGATGGGTCAGGGGCAGGTGAGCTGGCAAGCTTGAGAGGGTGCCAATGGAGAGAGTGTGGCACCAGTATGGGCTACTTCAAGATGTGCCACCCACCTTTCCACTATATAGATAGGATGACATTGAAGCATTGCTCCCATTTAGAGGAGACAGAGGGACCAAATTTTGAGGAGCTACCACTAGGCCCTGGGATATCAGATCCAAGATGCACAGAGGCCTACTCAGCATGGTGGGTAGGAGAGTACACAAGGATACAATTAGGACCACAGCTTGATCTATAGGTAGTGATCAAAGAGAGAGATGCGGTGAGATAGGAGAGGGATGCTGCTAGATAGGAGAGGGACGCTGCCATCCAGGAGAGGGATGCAACATGAGGACAAGTGACCATTTTGTAGGGTCAGTTGGCCACAACCCAAGCACAAGCATTGGTAAGATAGGGTTTTAGAGGATAGGGCTTGATGTAGCATCCACCTTAGCAACTAGTTCAATAGCCCACATAGTCAGCGTCAGTGTAGCCAGGGTTTTCACAGCTGTAGGGTTCAGTGTAGGGCATGGCAGCAGGTCTGATGGGTCCACCACAGACTGTATCTATAGTTAGATACAATGATGCACTAGATGAGATCATGTATTATGAGGGGGCCATCAAGGGGTTCCCTCAAATACAATGATACTCTGAGATGAGGGCAGAGCTGAGCCGACATCGGTCTATGTCGCGAGCGACGGCTTCAGGGTCACGCAGGCGACGCAGATCAGAGGGCGGAGATGATACAACATCTTCTTGGCTGCCACCACCACCATAGCCACAACCTTGAGGGCAAATTTTGATATGATGTATATACCAGCTTGTGAGCCATTGATGTGAGATGTACTTGATTTTTTGAGAGAGAGACAGAGGTACAGATTATGTCATTGTAAAACATTGATATATATATATATATATATATGATGTGATTTTTGTTTTATTGATGTGTTATGGATGTTTTGAATGTTAATGTTTTTAGCATTTCTCATATGTTTTAATGATGTATGATGAGATATGATGTGATGATGTTTTATGATGATATAACGATGGTTAGGATGTAAATGATTAGATGATGATGTTTTGATTTTGTTAATGATTATGAAAATATGTGATTGTTTGTGATGTGATTGGCAGGTGACGAAAGAATGTGATAGAAGAAATGTGATGAAGGAATGGCCGAGATAACCCCAAAAGACCCCATGTCAACTGAGTGCTGCCTACATAGCCCCTATTGTTAGGTCCTTAGGCCTATGTAGTTCTCCCTAAAAGGGAGGAAGAGAGTCGAAGTTATGGATTGCTTTGTTCAAGGTCAAGTCATGGTCAAAGGGAGAATGGTTTGTCCATCAGGTAGATGAACAAATGAGGGTGGTTGAGCTAACCCCAGAGGACGTCATGTCAACTGAGTGCTACCTATATACCCCAGTCTTAGGGCCTCAGACCAATGTAGTTCAGGCGAAGAGTCAAAGTGGTCAATGATTGGTTTGGTCAGGTGTTGAAATGATGAGGAGAAAAAGATGTTACAGCCTTTTCCAAATGGTGTATTCTGTAACATTGTTCAAGGCTTTTCATCCCTAGCAACTATCCATATTAGGTGATGGATGTTTGCTAAAAATGAAATGAGTCTATTTATGCTTCAACAAGTAATGGTTTATGCTAGACATAAATTGTGTAATCAATAGTTTCCATGTGTATTGGTGTCCATAGAAACTAGTGTGAGCAGGCTATGTAAGTGGTCTAAAAAGAGTCAGATTGAGTTTGATTTGATAAATGATGTGGTTGAATGTGACCAAAGTGTAAAAGGAAGTGAAAGGCATATTCACCCTTTCATTAACAAAGACCAGAAGGATAGCATAGATAGGGGTTGTTAGAACCAAGAGCCCCATTAATGCATTACGCCGTTGACCATGGGTTGTGTTAGAACGGTAATCGAATCACTTTGAAATTAAAGTGAGCTCAAAGTCCCTTGAGTAGGTGTTATGATAGGTGAGGATAGGGTAACCCATTTTAGAGTAGAGATAACCTTGCCCTTTTTTATAGGAGACCCTGAGACAAGTATAAGCCAAGTCCATGACCCATTTTTTTTTTGGCCCAGACTGATCAATGCAGGAAGTCTACATAGAGATGTCATTTTGCTTTGTGGTCATTTGTGAAGCTGATCGATGTGGGAAGCTTCTAAGAAAGTGCTATTTGTAGCAAGATTTAGTCATAGCCATCCTTTGAGGGAGTGGTCTATATTCTGCTTTATATATTTAAGGGCTTTTGAATAGCTGTCCTTCAAGGGAGCAGTCTATTAGCTATAGAAATGATAGTACAGCTATCCTTCGAGGGAACAATCTATCTTTTAGAGTTTGTGACCTTGGATATTTTGACATCTTGATTTATTTATTTTTTTGACAGAATTTTGAGTCATGGACAAGACTATAGAAGTTCAAGGGCTCCCTTTTATTAGGACAAAGCATCCATACTGTATAAAAGGGTTATAGAGGATTTATTTAGGGGAATAGGGTTGAAAGGAATGAGGATTAAGAGGACAGGGATTGCTTAAGGGATGAGCTCAAGTTAAATGTCAAGAGGATGAGTACTCGACTAACAGTAGAATGGTCACAGATGCAACACACTAAGAGGCTCAGGTTCTGGCCGTCCGTCGAGAGAGGATAGACGATAAGTCCCTGACCCATACTTGTGTGTGATGATGAAAGGTTCAAGCCAATTTTGAGCAAAATTTCCTCATTTACTTCACTCCATATTGGTCACACATTAGAGATGATTAAGAAGTTGGTTGATGCTTGGTTGAGGTCATGATAGGTGCCTGGTTGGTTGATGTTGGGTCATTATTTGGTTAATTGTCTGGTCGGTGCTTGGTTGATTGATATTTGGTCAATGGTCTATTGAATGTTTGGTCGAGGTTGGTTGAGGTCATGATTAAAAGGTTTGGTTGAATGTTCGGTCGAGGTTTGGTCGAGGTTTGGTCAATGGTTAAAAGGTTTGGATAATCGGTATAAAGTCAAACTCCCCCCAGTCATTTTGTGGTAGGAAGAATGTCTAACACCTAGTGTGGATGATTAATGGGTTAGATAAATGAGATGGGAAGGAGAGACCTGGGTACCCCACCTAGTTTATAGGTCAAGGGTTCCAAGTAAATAGCATTTAGGCAGTGAAAAATCTAGAAGGGATGGAAACCACCGACTCCGTAGGTGAAGGGGGAGGAATAGGTGAGCTTGGAGCAGATTGGTCGATGGTGGGTTTGGGGCAAAGGTCTGTAGAAGCCTGAGTAGGGTCTTGGAAACCCAGGCCATATCATTTCTTGGCATTGTCGTCATTAAGAGGTTCGATGGGCTGATGGGAGCCTTGCTCATAGCGCCTAAAGCCAAAACCCTTCCAAGCGCACCTATAGAGGTAGGTGTGAGCCAAGGTGGGGTTGATAAGAAATGAGAAGTCTGATGTGAATGGTTAAGGTGAAGAGAGAGGATTCCCGTTAGTGGGAGCTTGATTGAGCCCTCATAGACGAGATTAGTTTGAAGATGAGGAAGACCATAAGGCACGACCATCCTGATCTAATGGTCGTAACTGGGGCTGTGGTGAAGCTGTCCATACTCTTGCAAAGTTTGTAACATGTCTAAGGCAAGCAAGTGATATTCCCCAAGTGAAAGTTTTTGGAAGATGTCTTCCATGGGGTCTTTGGTTGTCACTTAAAGAGGTGGTGTGAGGGTGACCACCGGTTGTGAACTAGTTGAAGCTTCTGCAGATAGAAGCAATGCTAAGGTTGATGGCTTGATAGGAATGAGAATGTCATTTGGCCGATAGGTCATGTTATAAGTTTTGAAAGTTGAGGGGTCGGTAGGAATGATGTGGACTTGCTCATTGTGCTCGAATTTTACACAACGGTGCAAGGTAGAGGGAACACAAGCCATGGCACGGATCCAAGGTCAGCCTAGCAACATGTTATATTAAAACTCTCTTTTGATGATATAGAAGAGCTCCAAGACAGTGCACGGGCCAATGCGAATATGAAGGATGATGGTGCCAATGGTTGTGGTAGTGGTGTCATTGAAGGATAGCAACATTGCGTCAGTTTTGGATACACAATTCTTGGGGAGGGCCAATTGATCGAAGGCATGGGTGGAGATGATGTTAATGCTGGCACCTTCGTCAATCATAATATGCTTAATGCAGGTTCGATCAACATAGGCAGTGATGAAGAGAGCAGCATCCTGATATTTCATGTTAGATGTAGGAATTTCAGAATCACTGAAAGTGATAGAGGCAATGGGAGATAATGAGTGGACTAGGGTAGCAATTGGTTGGGGGTCCTCGGGTTGGACCTCCACTACCTGCAAGGTTCAGATCAGAGCTTGATGATGCTGGGGTGAACTTTAGATAAGGTCATACAGGGTCATCTTCACGGGCGTCTGGTGAAGCTATTTTAACATGGAGTCATGGATTGCCCCTGAAGAAGAAGAAGAAGAGGGTTGAGATGCGCCAAGGATAGATATTTTAGGCTTTGGTAGTTGAGGTGGCTTGACAAAAGGATAGGTCCAAGGAATGGCAGCTTTTTCTTTTGCCTTGTCCTTTTGTGACCTAGTGGTTATGTGGATGGCATTGATTTTGAAGATAGGGGTGAAGGAGATGAAGGGGTCATGGCCTGCTGATGAGATGTCGATGTGGTTGAAGAGGTTAGAGGGATATGGGAAGGCATCAGGGGTCTATCAATAGTGTCCTCAAGAAGAAGAGTGTCTTTCTCCATGTAGCGGTGAATGACGGCCTTGAGGGCACAACAGGTCTCGGTGTCGTGTCCTAGCGTACGATGATATAGGCAAATCTTAGTATCGTCAAACCAGGAAGGCTTTGACCCGAGGGGTTGGAATGGCTTGATGGGTGAAAGGGTTATGCTAGAGGTCTACAAAATTTGATGCAATATTAAAGAGTATGAGCCCACTAAAGGGTCTGTGCTCGTTGATGTGTGAGATGCTGGTGACTTTTGCTTGGGTAGGGTTGAAGGAGGCTTTCGTACCACCTTGTGGGTTGATGGTGCGGCCACATGAGGAGACGACACTTTCTTCGTGAGAGGTGCCAACTTTTTTGGAGAGGGTAGGCTTGTGGTAGGCAAAGGAAGCAGAGGAGGCAAGTTGTTTTGATTAGAGGTTGGAGTGGGGAGGACTCTGATTATGGTCGAAGGATGAGGGCCCAAAATGGAGGGCAATGGTGATGGAGGAGGAGGAGTTCACCACTGTGGTTTAGCAGTCTTCTTTGATTTGGTTTGAAGACTACTATTGGTTGAGGTCTGGTCTAGGTGTACCTTCACTTGCGGGTGAGTGAGGTTAGGGACAGGGTGAACACCAAGTGACTTGATTGGTTTTGATGAGGTGGATGAGGGTTTCAGTCCTGATGTGGTTAGTTAAGGTTTGGAAGGTCTAGAAGTGGAGGTTTGGTCTTGGTTGGAAGTCTTGGGAGATTTTTCCATAGGAGGGTCATGAGATGAGATGGCACGGGCATGCTGAAGAGCTTTAAGTTGCTCCCACAGTACCTGATGCTCCACTTTCCTTGTAGGGAGAAGTCTGAGTTTCTCCACTAATCAAGAAAATGGCTGAGAAGATATTGGATGAGGTTTGGGTCCTCCAAAAGATGTGGATAGTTGTGGGGCTGAAAATGAGATTGGTGTAGCAGTCTCGGACCCAAGGCATGATGAAGTCACAATGGGTTTGTCTTTGGTTGGAGAAGGAGGAGAGACAGGTTCTTCCCTTAGTGGGGAAGAAACTAGAGAATGAGGCTCCTCAAGAGGGTAGAGGACAGGGATGATTACACCCTCCACTTGCGGTTGAGGAGTAGGAAGGGTAGGGTCCTCCATAGGTAGCAAGAAGGAGGATGGTGAGACTAGTGGTGCCGGTATGGTCGAGGCATCCTCCAATATAAGGGAAGTCGATGGAGAACTAACGGGAGACAAAGGTTCATCCACGTGTGATGGACTAATGGGTTGACTAACCTCTTGAGTCAGTGAGAGAGGTTGGTCAGGGATGAGAGGTGAGACCGTATTTACTATGCGTATGTTATGTTCGTGAGTGTCATCAGTCATAGTCTGCACATTGTTTTGGGTAGGAGGATGATTGGGGAATGGTTGTTTGAAAATGTCTATGCCTTGATTGGGTGGCACATTTGGATTGTCTAGGATGAGGTCACCCTTTTCTAGCATGTCTTAGATGATGTTTTTAAGAGTCTTGCAGTTGCCCATGTCATGGCATTTAACACGGTGATAGTTGCAAAATTTTTTTTCCCTATACCACGCAGGGATGGCGCGTGAGGGATCAAATTATGGAGGTGGTCAAATTTGGGGGAGATTGAGAACCCCCTGTTTGACAATTTTATCCAGCACAGATGCGTATGACTCTCCAATGGAGTATATTGTCACTACACATACCTTTACTAGAATTGGCAGGTGATGCTTTGGGACGTGGATGGCTCGAGCTGGTTGGTTGAAGGTGAAGATGAAGGTCTAACGACTACAACATTTGTTGATGCCTTAGATTTGGGATTAGATGAAGAAGGCTTAGAGGAGGAGTCATTGGTCTTGGGGTTCTTACTCCGCAACTTGACTTTGTTCTCCTCGATGGCATGTAATTAAAGCTTTCGGGCCATTGTGAAGGCTTCGTTGAAGGTGTGGAAGGTCTAAACCCGCAAGGTAGAGGAAATATGCTTGGCACAGGCCTGAGAGAAAATTTTGATAAGCTTGGGTTGGGGCAAGGAAAAGGAGAGTTAGTTGATGAGGCCTCTCTAGCGAGCAACAAAATCGGCTATGGATTCATCCTCAAACTACCAGATAGAATAGAGATCTGTGATTGAGACCTTTTTGGTGATATTGATGGAGAAGCGGTAGAGAAAGAGTTGGGCTAGCTGGGTGAATGTGAAAAGGGAATGGTTGGCAAGAGAGCTATACCAGTTGAGAGCAGCACCAGAGAGCGACATGGGGAACGTGTGTAGAAGTAATGCATCGTCATGGGCTATGAGATAACAGGCATGTTTGAATGCCTGTAGGTGCTGTTGCAAGTCTTCCTTACTTTGGAAATGAGAAAATTTAGGAAGCTCCCACTGACTGGGATACGACCTAATTGGGATGGAGGGATGGATGGGTTTGTTGCAAATTTGCTCATATGAGAGGGCATTGCATGAACCAGAAATAGAGGTCTTGAGACTAGTCATTTTGTCCATCAGCATTTTGATTATGTCAGCTAACAGATTGGCAGGTGGAGCACCCCCTAGGTTGTAGGGCATTTTAAAGGTATTGAGAGGGGCATATGACATGGTTGGTTGTGCTTGTGTAGGCACAACATATGGGTAGGCACAAATTGGATAGGGTCCGTCAAAGATGGTTGAGGGGTGGCCACACTTGTTGAAGGGTAGGCAGTTACTCTTGTGTTGATAGGTGCAAGAGTAGGGGGGATAGAGACCACTAGGTTTTGGAAGGGTGTAGAATTTGGTTGAGTAGTTTGAGGTTGAGGGGGTGCCAAAACCCCCATGGAGGTAGGTCTAGAAAGAGAGGCTAAATTTTAAAGATAGGACACAGTCGGGTTATTAGTCGAGGTGTTGGCTTGATTGTCTATAAGTTGAATTGTGGACACTGTTGATGTGATCGTCATCTCAACTAAGGAAGTTGGCATCCCATAAATTGGGTTACCTAAGGAGTCTCGTGTTCGGCTTCATGAAAGATAATGTTGAAGGGATCTGCCATTGAGGTCCAAGAATCTTTCAAAGTCTTGGTCCCCTTCAGGGACAATGGGAGACTGAGTTGGGGTCAGTTGAGTAGGAGTTCATTCAGCCTCTGAATGAAACTCCATTAGGGGACTGGTTAGGGACAGTGAAGGCAGAAGCGGTCGATGTCTCGCATGGTCAAGAAAATCCTTGGTTTGACTACGTGTCAAAACCATTCAAGGCAAGAAGGGTCAAGTTCTAAAAATTGTGTTTTTCAGTCTCAGAACACCAGAATGGGGTTTTGGCAGAAAAGGGGTAGGTTTTAAGGCTGTTGTTTTTGGAAAAAAGTTTTGGACAGAGACCGACGTCAATTTAAAAATTGATGTCAGTGATATAGGCTACCGATGTCGGTCAGATGACCAATGCCGGTGAAGAAAGTTACCGATGTTAGTGGAAAAACTGATGTCAATTACTGTGTTTTCTAGAAACTTAGAAGATTTGACAGTTTTTGGAAAGAAGAAAATGTCCTCACTAGCTCAAACAAGCAGATAAGAATAGAAAAGATGAAGAACACAAGCAGATCCTAAGCGTTAAATCCCTAGAAATAAATTATTAGGATCGTGTTGGCTTATGCCTTAAAATGTGTTTAAGAAGATTGGCTTTTGAGACGGGTCCTAGAAGAAGTAGTCTATGGATGGTTTCAAGTTTGTTTAGGCACTCAAGAGTCTGTGTTAGGTTCCGTACATGGCCTGGTGCTAAAGAGCAAGCTCCCCTCACTTCATGAGCCCAGTGATAAGCTGGTCTCGCTTAGCCAAAATATACTTTCCCTAGAGATTATCCTCTGCCAGAGAATAGAGTGGGCTTTCCCTTTAGTGATGAAATCCAAGTGGGATTGCTGGGATGGGTAAGGTATCCGCTGGGTGATGAAATCCTAGTTGGGCCTTGTCTTAGGTAAGTTTTGATGTTTGATTTGTGCAAGTGATTTGGTTGTGTAACATAAGGTGGACTACAATTAATTCATGATGCAGTTTTTAATTACTAGATGTGGACTAAGTATGTAGTCAAGAAGAAATGAAATGCAATGTGTTTTAAGCCCAAATTGAAGTGTGAGTTTGGATGAAAACATGTTGAGAAAGGGTTGAAGAGTATGACTTGACTAGTCTAAGATGCAAGAAAAGAAAGAAGAGTCCTTTTTAATCCTGCTTATGATGTCTTTTGGAAGAGATAGAAGAAAGATGTGAAAAGGAGAAACCTAATGCACCCTATATGAAAAGAAAGAAAAGAACCCAAGGAAGACCCTAGGGTCCCACTGGGTGTGCCAGAATGTCTCCAAACAAGATTTCACTTTTCACATTCAGAAAGGAAAATGAGAAACTAAGAAGAATGGATGAGGGTTTGTACGTACCTAGATATAGTCTTGCGCACCAGATTCAGACGATGGAAGAAACTCCTCTTTGGTTGTGGAGGATGACACCTGTGGAAGAAAGAGACTAAAACACAAAAATTGTTAGATGACTAGAAAGTGGACTGCCAAGCGAAAGCTTGATCCTAGAAGTGCAAAGACTTCTTGGAGGATGACAGTCCACTGTTAAAAAAATAGAATATTGATAGAAATAGAAATGATAAAGATAGAATGAAGAAATAAAAAGCAAATGTGTACCTATTTGTAGCAATCTGCTTTGCACAATCACCGACGTCAGTGGTTCTATCGGTGTTGGTCAAGGAAGGTCACCGATGTCGGTTAGGCTGTCGACGTTGGTAGGGGAAATGGTCGAGGTCGATCAGGGTAATGGCCAGGGACAAGTTTTAGGTCTGGTTTTTAGTCTACAGAGTGGTCTAAAATTTCACTTAAGGGTTAGAGGGACTATTTGGGGGGTCAAAGGGACTGCCTGGAGGTCTGTGAAGGGCTGATTAGATTGAGAGTATGGTTTAGGAAGGGAGTAGCTAAGTAACAGAGGCAAAAGGGGGATAATAGGGAGACAGGGATCAGAGAAGGCCTTTCAATCTCTCTGGGAAGGACATGGAAGGTTGTGGGTAGTGGTCTTGCTTAATAGATGAATTCAAATAAAACTAAAATGAAAAAAAATGAAGTATTTACCTCCTGCTTGCTGAAGGAAGAATGAAGGAGACCTGTTGCTGATGCTATTGATGGACCTACAAATGCCTTTGATCTCATAATCTGGAGTTGTCCTATAGAGTACCTGTAGCTGGTGAAGTTTGTTGTGTGAGAGGGAGAGAGAGAGAGATAGAATTCCAATTGTAAAAGATTTCACGTTTGTGGGGGGAGAACAGTTGCAAAAATGTAGTTTTAAGGGTAACCGATGCCGACAGAACCTCTGACATTGGTCGAATATTGATCGACGTTGATGGCAAAAGAATAGGGATAGAGGCTAAAATTAGCCTCTGTCCGTTCTTACACTCTACCAGGGTCAAATGGTCATTAAAAAATGGTCGTGAGGGGCTTAAATGGATGCGAGAGGAAGGGTTAAGAGGGGATTTGGGTCATTAAGGCATGGCATGAGGTGAGGGGATCCAAGGGAAGGAATCCGAGGTGGCATGGGTGAAGTGGCAAGGGGGCAACCAAATTAAAATATTTGATTATTTTAATTTGATAAATGAGGGGGCTTAGGACAAGTGTTAGGAATATGGACCAAGGGGACCAAGGGGGGAGGGTGACCAAGGGGTAGACACAATTTCGGTGTCTACAATAACTTCAACCCACTTAGTAAAATAACTAGTGGCAATGATGATGAAGACATGAACATCTTGAGAGTGAGGTAGTTTACTAATGAGATATAATCCCCACATGGAAATAATCCATTGAGTTTCTAGTGTTTGGAGCTTGGTTGGAGGAGATTTAATATGATCATCATGTAGTTGGTAGGGATTACAATTTTTAGAAAATGTGATAGCATATTTTTCAAGTACAGCCATAAGTATCCCATGCATAGGCATTTATAGACTATAGTGTTCTCTTTACAATGACCACTTTAGA
The DNA here is from genome assembly GCA_037957365.1 of Torreya grandis. Taxonomy (NCBI): domain Eukaryota; kingdom Viridiplantae; phylum Streptophyta; class Pinopsida; order Cupressales; family Taxaceae; genus Torreya; species Torreya grandis. The sequence continues at coordinate 314,864 of JARHVA010006241.1, forward strand.
TTCCCCCATGTGCTTGTTTGATAAGAGAATAAAATTAATATTAAGTGATGAAATGGAGCAATGTAACTTCAACATTATGATGATATAGTATTTCATATCTTAAGACATAGTTGTAAGCCTATTTATGAATTCTAGACTTTTGAAAATAATTAGTGTTAGTAAGATAAGTTTGATACTCGATAAATTAGATGATATTATTATACCATAGGATTTATTTAATATTGAAAACCTAAATATGATAGATAAGAGAATCATTTGTGTTTGGTAATGAAAAATTGGTATTTGCATATATTGATGAAAAATTATGGATCATGAAGAACTTTATGAGGGTGAAAAAGAGAATCAAATGAAGTAAGTGAATCAATTATGGCATTCTACTCTCACAAAATTGGTTCAATAGTGAATGATTTGAATTATTTATCAAGAATGGTAGTAATTTAGTGATAAGTGATAAGCTTTTCACATTTTCATTGATATTACCCATTAAGTTGATGGAAAAAGAGTTGTGAATCACCTAAAGAACGTAGATAAAGGATTCCTAAATCGATGGAGGCTTGCATGCCTAAAATGGGAGATTTATACTTATCCATGTTATTAGTAACATTAAAGGTTAATAAAAAATCAATAGGTATTATTTTTCCATGGGGATAAACTAAGATACATCCTATCTCAACTCCTTGAATACATTTATCACCATTCAAATGGAGTGTCCATGTAATTAAATTTCTTCACAATTAAATTAATAAATCATAATATAATTTAAATATAACAAAATATATGATAATAAACTTTGAGGAGGAAACCTCCAAAATCTCTTAATAAAAATGTAATTCATGAATATGATGTTTTGAGTGAGCTACACTCATCCATATATATAAAATTAATGGGGAGAGTTACACCCATTCAGCACACCTTTTCATCTTAAGAGTTGGCCTAAAGCAATAATTAATTAATTAATGTAACTAAAAATGAAGAGTGTGCCATATTTCAAGTCATATATATCCATATGGATCATATAAGTTAATGGATCAACATGCCCTCATCTTCAATAAAATATTGCCCTTGACATTGAACAAATCTAGATGTTGCTGCAAAAATGTGGTATCCTCCCATGTGGCATCCTCATGAGGAAGATTCTTCTATTTGATGTAATACTCTTAATATCTATAGTTCATAGCATTTTAGTGCATGTCTCAAGGATATAATTAGGTTGAATAATGACCCTTCCTTCCTCATCCAATTCATGAAAATAATCCTATGTAGATATGGTATGTCTAACTACCTTATTTAATAAAGAAACATGAAAGGTCGGATGGATTTGAGTAGAATGGAGGAGCTCCAACTTATATGCAACACTGTCAATCTGATGTAGGATCTGATAAGGGCCATAATTCTTAGGTGAGATTTTTTATCCCTTTTTGTTTATTTTATGGATAATTATTATATGGTTGTAGATAGACAAATTTACAATCACTATATTAAAAATGCCTCTCACTATGATGTTGATTAACTTGTTTATTTTGATTATATGTCATGGCTAAATTATCTTTGAGTCTAGAGAGGACTTCTTATTGGTGGTGAATTTGTTATTCCAAGACACAAAAATTGGTCTAGATTCATAATAATTAGGTCATGGAAGGGGATTGGTACCCATAAAGTGCTAAAATAGGAGACATTTTAGAGGAGACATGGAATGAAGTGTTATACCATGGTAGCTAATGAACCCATTTTTCTTATTTATTTAATGTAAAATAATGAAGATAATACTTTAGGCATTTATTGACCAGCTAATTTTTCCCATCAGATTGAAGATGATAGAATGAACTATGAGCCAATTGAGTAACCAAACATGAAAATAAATCAATCCAAAAAATATTGGTAAAAATTGGATCTCAATCACTCACTATGATTTGGGGGTACCATGCAGTTTTTAAATTATATACAAAACATAATTGTACTTGATATGAATGGCTATGATAAGGCACAAAAACATGCATATTTTGTGAGTATATCTACTATAACCATGATGAAAATTTTATTATATGACATAAATAAAATAGTTATGAAATGCATAGATACCTCCTCCCACCACTGGCTCATAATTGATAAAGGTTGGAGAAGACTTGGCATCTTAATTATTTCCACCTTATTTTGTTGGCACACTAGGCATTTAAACACAAATTTATATACATCCCCTTGATTCCTTACAAAAACAAATCTTTCCTGACTCGATGATAATTTAAAAAAAAATTTAAATGCCCTCCTATTGGAGATTCATGAAGTTATGAAAGTATCTTATGCTTGAGGGAAGACTTACTGCATAGGTATAACCCATATTTATACCATAATACATTACCTTTTAACTAATTTTTTTGAGGCACTAGATTCATTATGGAGATTTTAAATTGAAGTGTGTGTATCCAATTATTTTTCCCATTAAAATTTGGTCACTTATACCCAATCATCTTTCCAAATGGTCATGGCACATGAGAATGCCTCTGTGGATTCATCCTTCCTATATAGTGAATCAATGACCACATTATATTTTTTTTTGTAGATTATTTAAAATTCATATGCTAACATTTTATTTATGAAATTTTTTTCTTTAGATGAAATCATTGTTCCAAAAATTATTTGAGACTATCATGATCAATATTTACCTTAAAGTGTCTACCCATTAGATAAGGTCTCAGTTGTCTGATTGCATGAACTATAGCCATCATCTCATTCTCATAGATTGTATTTAATAGATTCTTACCCTTGAGTTTATGGATATCAATTTTAAGTGGTATTCCTTCCTACATGAGTATTATCCCAATTCTAAATCCTGATGCATCACATTTAACAATGAAAGTCTTTGAAAAATCTAGGTTAACTAAAATTGGAGTAGTGCACATGGTCTCTTTTAGATTCTCAAAGGTCATGGTGTATTTTTAATTCTAGTGGAAAGATTGACTATTTAAAAATGATGTTAGTGGGGTTTTTATGCTACCATAAATTTTCACAAAGTGGTGATGTTAACCCCAAAAAACCTTGAAGGTTTTTGATATATTTTGTCACATGCCCCTCAATCATAGTTTTGATTTTTTGAGGGTCTACCTTAACTCCTTCATATGAAATAATGTGACCCAAGTATTCCACCTCTTTTAATCCATAAAAACACTTTTAGAATTTTTTTCATAAATTTTATTGTTTTATATAATGATTAATACCTCATTCACATGTTGGAAGTGTTCTTCCCAAATCTTACTATATATGAAGATGTCAGTAAAAATACCAATGTTATTTTTTTCAAAAATGGCCTTAAAATAGTGTTCATTAGACTCTAAAATTTTGATGGTGAATTTGTGATACCAAAATTCATTGCCAAATATTCAAAATAGCCTTCATGAGTTCTAAAATCTATCTTATGACTATTCTCATCTTTGATTCTAATTTGATGGTAACTCAAATGAGTATTTAATTTTGTAAATTACACAACACCATATGAATCATCCAAAAAATCATTAATTACTTGGATAGGGAACTTAAATTTTATGGTACACTTATTGATTTCTCTATAATTTGGGCACATTCTCCAAGTATCATCCTTAATATGGACCATGACCACTGGGGATGAATAGGTGCTCTAGCTATACCTAATGGTATCAACATCCAACATCTCCTTACCATCTTTTTGATTTCAATATTTTAGGTATATAGGTATATACATGGATGAAATTTGGGTGGTTGAATACTAGGGAGAATTTGAATGGAATGATCATGATCTCTACTTGGTGGTAGTCATTTTGGAATTGCTTTAAAAATGGTTGAGAGGTCAGAAATAATCCTTTGGATATCATAATGTGTATAGATATTTTATGGTTAAACTTCTATGGAGAAAAACCTTGTGATAAATACTTTAGAACCTTTTCAAAAAATCTTATAGATTTTATGAGAACTAACCATGTGTGGAGATTCTGATTGTATTCCCCATAGTTCATAAATCCTTCCTTTAGAATGAAAGTGAATGAATATATCATGGAAATTCATCTCAATCATGCCCAATTTTTTGATCCACTACACTCCTAACACAATATATGATCTACTCATGTGAATAAAAAACATAAGGGAATCAATATTTTTATGTCTCATTTCTACTTTGATACTATGGCATTTACCGGAAGAATTGACTGTACCTCTATCTATAATCATGACTTAGAATTTTGGGGCTGGGTAAATAAAATAGTTTAGGTGCACTACTAGTGTATTATCAATGAAATTATGTGTACTCCTAGATTAACTCATAACATTCAACTTTTGTTTCTTTAGGTAACTCATAACTTTGAGGGTTTGTGGAGTGTTATTACTATAAAGTGCATGGCATGCAATAGTGGGTTGGGATTCTTCTAAATTGATTCAAGAACTTCTTTTTCTTCACTGGATTTTATCTCATCATCTTCTTCATCACTGGCCCCTTAAATGTATAATAGTTTCTTCTCATCACACTTAAATCATTCATGTTGTCATATGAGAGGTCATCCACATTAATAATAAGTTATATATTTTTTAAATATAATATTTAATTGATCTAGTTTGTTGTAGCTTTAAAAATTAGCTAAAGTAGTTTTTTGTTACATAATGATTGTAGTGGATTTGTATCTCATCTGTGAAAATTGACCAAGTAAAAATAAGACCCTTCTTTTTATTTTGAGTGTAAAACCATCTATACCAGATAAAATACTATGGCTCCAAATGAATTGATGTCATTACCACCTTTTTTCCACTAGAGATCTGATATACATCAAAAAATATTCTTTATTTAGTCTATCCAAGTGAGTGGATCCTTCCCATAAAACTTTCACATTTCTTATTTTGGAGTAAGGTTCCTTAAATGTGGTGTGTTTGGATTTGGATTGGGTTGGATAGAAGATCCACCATGGTTGGGTTGAGCAGTAGTGATTTATGTCTAGTTTTAGGAATGTTGATGAACATTCAAATTTGGAATGAGTTTCTTCATGACATCATCCAAATGATAATTGATTTGAACTACTTTACTTGTCATCTTAGACTATATGCCACACATATCATACTCAATTTGGCTCACCTTGTGATTCACCAAGGAAAAACTTGGACTAAAAGGTCCATCCATTTTCATTTCTAAATCCATCTCCTTTTTTCTAGGGGTTTTTCTTGTAGCTTCAAAATTATTATTTTTACCCCTAGTTTGTGGTCCTACCATAATAAGATTGGACAAAGCCAATTTGATTTTCACATTTGACCTGAATTTGACCAAGTAATTTTTATATTATGTAGGTCTCTAATAAAAAAACAAAAATAGTGGAACCAATCTATATTTCTTCAGGATTTCTATTTTTTTTTTAAATTTTAGATTGTAGAGTAATTTTATGAAAAACATAAAAATGTGATAACTCATTTAAAATTAATTTTAAAATCTCAATATTTTAACTATGGATGCCTTATATGATGCTTAAACTCTAGTAAATAAATAACTAAAAAATTCACAATGGTTTTTGAGATATAGTGGAAACAAAATTATTTTTTGAAATTGATGCTCTGATACCACTTGTAATGAACTTTATACAAAATTAAAGTAATAAATCACAATATAACTAAAATATAATAGAACATATAATAATCCAATTCAAGGGGGAAACCTAAAAAATATATTAATAAGAATATAATTCATGAATATGATGTTGTGAGTGATCCATACTCATTTATATATATAGAATGAATGGGGAGTGTCACACCCATTCATCCCACCCTTACATCTTAAGAAACTAGCCTAAAGCAATAATTAATTAATGAATGCAATTAAAAATGAAGAGTGTGCCATAGTTGAATCCATATATATCCATATGGATCACATAGGTTAAGGTATTAACATGCCCCCCTCTTCAAAACAATGTTTCCCTTAATGTTGAACAACTCTAGATGTTGTTGTAGAAGGGCGGTATCCTCCCATGTGACATCCTTATGAGGAAGATTATTTCATGAAATAAAATAATCCTTAATCTCTTTGGTTCGTATCATTTAATGCATGCATTTAGGATATACTCAAGTTTAATAATGACTCTTCCTTACTCATCCAATTCAGGTAACTCACCATGTGTAGAGATGACATGTCCAATTACCTTCTTTAATCAAGAAACATGAATACTATATTGATGTGAGTAGAATGGGGGAGATGTAGCTTATATGCAACACTGCCAATCATTTGCAAGATTTGATAAGGACCATAATACTTAGGAGAGATTTTGTTATTTTAGGGATAATTGCTACATGGTTGTAGATGAACAAATACCCAATCACCAAATTCAAAATACCTCTCACTACAGTGTTGATATGCTTGTTACTTCATTTGATTCTATGCCACAGATAAAATTCTCTCTAAGATTAGTAAGGATTTATTATTGGTGGCATATGTGTTCTTATAAAATGTGAAACTTAGTCTAGATCTGCAAAGATGAGGTTATGGAAGGGGGTTGGTACCCATAGTATTCTATAAATGGAGACATTTTGGAAGAGACATGGAATGAATTGGTATGACACCATTCAGCTAGTGGTAGCCAATGAACCCATTTTTATTATTTTTCTAATGAAAAACCAAGAATATAATCCACTAAAGTTTTTTCAACCACGTTAGTTTGCCCATCAAATTGAGGATGATAGGATGAACTATGAGCCAATTGAGTACCCAAACATAAAAATAAATTAGTCCAAAAATTACTAATAAAAATGGATGGTAGCTTGCATTCCTAGAATAAGAGATTCATACTCAACCATGTTATTAGTAACATCAAAGGCTAATAAGTAAGAGGTATTACTTTTTCATGAGGATTAAGTAAGACACATCTGCCCCATAAACTTGAATACATTTAGCACCATATAAATGGAGTGTCTAAGTATCTTCATGTAGATCAATTATAACTTTAGGTAATTCTTTAATGATTACTTTAGATTTTGGTTTAGAAATGGAAGTGTTTGGGGCATCAAGATTATTTAATCTTAGGTCAGATGTAAAATTGTGAAAATAATCTTTGATTGAAATAGGTTGATTAAGACCTTCAATGTACAATATTGCTTCATTAGGAAGAGTGTATTAGAGGTGATTAGTGGCTGTTATAGGATTTATAACAATTTTATTGGTAATTACTTGGCCTTTAATGTATATTTTTTCAATAATTCATTAATCAAATTCCATCAAGAGAACCATCCATTTTCTAATTTTATCACTAGGTAAGAAATCTTTGGAGAAAAATGACGAAGAGGATTACAATGGATGATGACATAAGTTATTAGATAAATCATGTGATGGTATAATTTTTTAGCTATGAAATAAATGGAAAGATAATCACATTCAAATTAAGCATATCATGTCTCATAGTCTATTAGAGCATGACTGATATAATATATGGAATATTCACATCTTGTTTCATCTTATTGGAAAAGCATTGTCCCAATTGATATGGGGTAGAGGAAGTGTATAAAATGAGAGGTCGATCAGTGAAAGGATGCCAAATAATGGAAAGATGTAATAGTGATTATTTCATGATATTGAATGATTTTTTACATGAATTAGTCCATCCTCTAACTATGCCTTTCTTGAGAAGGGAGTTAAATAAATAAATATGGTAAGACATCTTGAGAACAAATTGTTAGATTTCTGCAAGTTTACCAAGGTATGTTAATATGTCTAGAATGGAACAAGGGATAGGCATGTTAAGAATATATTTAATTTTAGTATGATATACATCAATATCATGTAAAGAGACTAAGAATCCCTTTTTTTTTCTGAGGTGACACTAAAAACACATTTTTAAGGATTTAGTCTAACTTTATATTTAAAAAATGATAGCAAGATCATGAAGATAATTTTCATGATGCTTGGATTTAATGATAAGATCATCTACATAAGTTTCAACTATTTTATGTAAGATATCATGAAATATATGGGTAACTGCATGTTTATAAGTGGCACCAAAATTTTTAAGACCAAAAAGCATTTTAATGTAACAATAGGTCACCATTTTGTTGTGAAAGTGGTTTATGTTATTCCTCAAGATCAATATAAATTTTATTATATCCTAGGAAACCATCTAAAAGAGTTAAAATTTTATAACCAGTGGTGGAATCAACAATGACATTAATTATAGTAAAGGAAATTGGTCTTTAGAAAATGCTAAGTACAAGAAAATTTTTGGAAACCCATTCAGATTAATCTACATGTTTGATGAATTTAGCATCTAAGAGCTTGATGATATATTTATGACATAAGACAAAAATATTAGGAGGAAATTTATGTTACTTTTGATACATGAGTTTCACATTAGGATAGGTACCTATATTATGGATCACAATACTAAGATAAATGCCAAGTAAGTCTTCATATAACCATGCAAAAGCTTCATGATATTTATCAAAAAATAGGCTAAAGTTATCCTATTTGGTAGGAAAAAGTTCTTTGGAGACAATAATAGGTTGAGGGATAATAGTGGTTCCATAATTAATTGAAAAAAAATCCTCAATAAGCATAGCATTTTTGTCTTAGAAATGATATGGATTAGGAGGAAGTGAGGAAACATGATGTGTTTTGGCATCGATACTAGTAATGAAATTATTGAAACAAGGAGCCTTTTTATCAAAATGACCAAGTTTATGATGTTTGTGTGGGACTTGAGGCTCACAATGTGGTTTTTGAATGGTGGTAGCTTGTGTATCCAAGGTAATTTCAGAAGTAAGGGCATGAGATTATTCAATAGAACCTAGTATTAAGATAGTAGGAAAAACACTATCCTTAGTGGTGATTGAATTGCCTATATAATTGGTTTATTTAATAAGATAGATTGGAGGTTGGATTATGTCAAATTGGTCAATTTATTGGCTGACCCATGGAATATCTATCAAAGGTGCATTGATAAGTGGGAAATAGCCTTCTAGTTATGCTTCACTATCAAAGGATACATGAATGACTTGATCATAATGATTAAAGAAATGCATTTTTATTAATGTTTTTTTAATAATTTAAGATGTTTAAATCACGTTATTAAGCTTGTGCCATAATGTAAGTATCATTATAGTATGGAGATATGGCACATGTTTTGTTTCAATAGGAACATCTGTAGTGGAGATGCTCACACTAATGAAAGTGTGAGGAGACATGACTAAAGGATATTGAAATATTTTGGCCACCCCATCTTCATTACAATGGAAATCAAATTTTGTGTAAGAGGTTTCATGTGCATTATATGGGGTAGGACTGTTAGTGGTATCATATATTAAAGGAATGGTTCTATCTCATAGAAAAAGAAAAAGAAAAAGAAAAAGAAAAAGAAAAAGAAAAAGAAAAAGAAAAAGAAAAAGAGGGAGACATTCCATGATATAAGGAGGTAATAAGGTGGTATTATAAATGTTTTGTAATTTATTAGGTTCATCATCATTTGAATATTTAAGAGTTACATTTAGATCTAAATACATATTAACAAATTCAAGAAGAAGAGGAATAGTGATGTGAGCAATAGTAAGAATACGATATTGAGATTTAGGATTTGGAAGTTGGACACTCCAAGGATTAGGATTAGCCTCATATTTTTAACACTTACCATTATGTATGAATTTGATACATTGGATTCCATAAGATGCAATAACTCACATTTTATGAGTCCATGGATAACCTAATAACATGTTGTACAATAAGGGAAAATCTAGGACCATGAGATTGGTGTAGATTATCTTGGGTTAAGAGGGATCCAAATGCAACCAATGGTTTTTTGTTAATTTTATCAAACTTTAGCACCTGATTTATGTTTATTTTATATTTTATTTGAAATATTCAATTTTTTGAATTAACTAAAGAGAAGTAACATTGATACTAGATCCTTCATTAACTATGAATTTTCTAGTTAGAGTGTATTTGATACCAATTTTGATAAAAATAGGTGGGCCATCAGCTTGAAAGATAATTTAATCATTTATCATATATTATTATATAATTTTATTAATATTATGCACTTATGTAAGTTGATTAGCATCAAGAGGTAGTTTTAATTCATTAGATGAGGGTTATTTTATGTATTTTAGTTATTGCATAAGGAGCTTGTGATGATAAGGAGAAGCTATTACTAATTACATGAGGGGAACTTTAAAAGTCATATAATTAAGTTCATCTAAGAAATTCTAGTGAGGTTTAGAAGAAGAGTGAGCATGAGGATTAGGTTGATTAGGTAGGGTAATCATTAGAATTAATTTAGGGTCCATTAGTGGAGATGGATCATCACTAGTGGATGGTTATAAAGATGAGGGCTGAAAATGGTAGTTTATTTAAGTAGTTAATCATCGGTAGATGGTTTATTTGGTTTGGTAATATAATATTTGTGTGAAATTTTGTCATGATAATTGAATTTAGTTGGGTTCACATATTGAAAATTGGTATAAGATTGATCATAATTAGCATTAATAGCACAAACAGTATCATTAGATTGTTGTGCATTGGGATTTGAATAAATTTTGTGAGATTTTTAAAGTTTTAGGTTTGGAAAAAATTCTCTTTTGAGAAGATTTGAGGTATTTAGGATGACACAATTTAATCATAGACTCATGATCAAATTCATCTCCCCACATGAAATAAACTACAAGTTTTATAATCCCAAGACATGTCTTATGAGAGTAACGAATGTCAATGTGAAACCAAAAACAATTATTAGGATCATACCATGATTGTGGGTGGTGGGGGTAGTATTTTTATATATGAAAGGTTTAGATGGAGATGATAGTTTCTTCATTTCTAACACCATCAAGGGTGGGTGGGAGTGAGTTTGAGTATTTGATTTGATTGTTCCTATTTTTATTGGAAGGGATTTAGATTGAGAATGTATATTGGTTATTACATTAGTTGAAGTTTGGAAATATTTCTTGATTTAATTTAAAGATGGTTCAAATTGATTCATAAGCAAATATTTCCTTTTATGCTTATTAAAAGGTTCTTCTAAGGTTTGAGGAGAAAATATTCATACCTTATATTGAAAAGGGGATTTAAGGGATATAATGAATAGTTTAAAAAATTTTATCATCACTCATGTTATGATTTGATTTATAAGATATTTATTTCCATATTTTGATAAAATTATGATAAAATTTAGTAGGTAATTTTTTGGCATTGATGCAGTGACTAAGATAATTTTTAGGAATATTATTTTGTTTAAATTCTTTAACTAGAGTATTTATGAGATCATCTAGTTTCCATATGGAATGTTGGGGAAGTTGATTATACCACTCTAAATGATCTCCTATAGGAGTTTTATAATAATTTTAGTGGTAGTACAAGCATTGGTTTAGGCCTATTACTTATAGATATTTATAAATGATTTAAAGAAGATAACATGGTATTTATGTCATCATACTTAATGGTTGGAGAGATATTGTAGATATATATAGATACAATGAATGGGGTAAAGGTTCATTTTGAAGATGTTGAATCATTTTGTTATGCATGATAGGTTGAGGGATGATATTCCCATTGACATCTATAAAGGAGGGGGTAACAAAATTTAATTACTTTGAGGCATGAAAATAGGGTTTTGACATGCCATTTGTAAGATATGATTTTGTATTTGGAGCATTTGAGAATTTTTAGTTGTTTGCATAAAATTAATTTGTTGAACCATTTGAGAAAGAATTTGAGTTGTATCTATATGTGTTTTTTGATTTATAGTGGTAAAGGGTAGAATTTTAGTGTTGGTAGGAGGAGTAATCCCAAGATTAGGGATAATCATGTTCCCTATGAGAGGGTTTCCTATAGGAGAGTAGATTTTATTAGTATTAATTACTCCAATAGTAAAGTAGGAAAGTTTAGATAAGGTACCGTTTAGGGTAGGATCATCTATATCATTATTTTGAGTGATGTGGACCATGTTGCATTTCATTGACCTCAAACAAGGGTTGGGAGTAGTTACACCATGAGAGGATATCTTTTTGGGTTACCAATGTAGATAAGAAAAAATCACCCATGCAAAATCAGAATGGGTTGAGACTATCAAGGAAGATCCTAATAGGTGTTTTCATGATGCTAATCACTGTGGAAATAGAAACAACAGTATGGAAGACATAAAGGTACAAAGGCTAATAAAATAAAATACATCAACCATGAGATACAATATCAACCGGGATGATATATTGGATTTCATGAGAGTTTAAAATTATATTAAGTCATCTAGGACCTATAGATTTAACCAGGTCAATCTTGTGTAATTCTATAAATATGGAACATTAGTTAAAAATTATATTATGTTGGCCATTACCTATATGGTTAACCAAGTTGATCTAGTGTAATTTTAGAAACCTATAACAATAGTTAAAATTTTGACTAGGTCAGCTAAGACCTATAAGGTTGACCAAGTCAATCTAGTGAAACTTTGGAAATTTATAATAGTATTAAAAATGGTACTAGGTCAGCCAGGACCTACAAGGTCAACCAAGTTGATATAGTGAAAATTTGGAAATATGGAACAAAATTTAAAAAAAATTAGTAGGTCATCTATGACCTGCAAGGTTGATCAAGTTGACCTAGTGAAAATTTAAAAGTATGAAATTTTTTAGAGACTTACCAAGTTTATTTATTCTACTTAGTTAGACAAGGAAAAATAATTAAATAAACCAACTATTTCAAGTTGGTTGACCTACTTGGGTAGATGGGGAAAAATAATAGTATAAAAACCTACTAAGTTGAGTTGGTTGACTGAGTTGTGTAGATAGGGAAAGACAAAAATTTGACAACTTACTAGGTCGAGATGGTTAACTTAATTATAGAGGGAGGAAAAGATAGAGGTAAACTAGATCGAGCTGGTTGAATTAGATGATAATATATATATATATATATATATATATATATATATATATATATATATATATATATATATATATATATATATATATATATATATATATATAGTTTGGAAAAAGACAAAATATTGATTTGAGGCTGGTTGACTTAGTTTGTTCACACAATTAACTAGGTTGATGTTGGCTGATCTAGTTGCTACACTAACACATAACTCTATTAAATCTAATTGATAGTATCTACAATACAATAGGTAATACCAAAAAATAAGAAAAAAAAATTATTTTGTAACTACTAATGCTAACTAATTATCTAAAAATAAGATTAGGAAGTTGTAATAAAAGGCTTTGATTGATTTTTAGGCTCCTAAATATGCCTTTTTTTCCATTGGATAGTGGTAGTGAAATGTTTCATAGTGCTAACTATGGAAGAAGTACCATTCCCATATCCCCCTAAAATTGGTTTCAAGTATAAGTTGGAAGTAAATTCTTGGCACTACCCACTAACGAATGCTTCACAATATTAGATAGATGGTTGGTTCTTAAGGTTCAATACAAAGGAAAATCCTAGGCATTTCTAAAATATAGTGAGGTACATAAAAACCAAAGACCGTGTTCAGCTCTATACCATGGCTATGATTATTGGGGAAAGATCCTAATAACATGATATATATATATATATATATATATATATATATATATATATATATATATATATATATATATATATATATATATATATATATATATATATATATGTATATGTATATGTATATATATGATAGAGAATTATTATAAATAGGGTATTACATAACCCTTCACAATAGTAGCTAAGTAGTTTTTAAAACTATCAATACACGACTTAAAGGGAAATCAAGACAAACTAAAAATAAAGGTGAAAATCAAGAGTCAATAACCAATTTGAAAGTAAATAAATAGCCAACTCTTTTCAAATAAAAAGTGATATTAATTACTAGGAAAAGAAATTAAATTTCCTTGCTTATGATGAAATTGAACTCACACAAATCAAGGTCCACCAAGATGATCTAGTCTATTGTGAAAATAACCTAAAAATAAACACAGTTGGTCAGGTCAACTTAGTTTATTTGGGAGAATATACAAACACAAAACTAAATCTTCTAAGTCAACTTAGTTGACTATGTGATATAGTTTTAATAGAGCTAAAAATTTAGAAAAAATAAAGTAAAATTTGAAATACTAAGTAATTTATTGAAAAATAAAAATGACAAACTAAGATTATTAATAAAATTTGAGGTTCAAAGTTGTTAGAATTAACTTGACCAATATAACTAGGTCAACCAAGTCAACTTAGTTGATTGACTAAGCATGTTGAAGTTTTGACTACTGACTGGGTCATTAAGGATTTATTTAGTCCCGTAAAGAGTTTTTTTGAAAAATAGAGAGGTTAACCAAAGTCATCCAGTTGACTTAGACTATATAAATCTATAAAATTATAAAATGGTAAAATAATACTAGGTTGAATAATGAGACCTAGTTATATGAAAATTGAAAAATAAATACTAAAGAAATTAACTAGGTTGACCAGTCTAAACTAGTTGTATATAAATGTAAATTAAAAAAAGTCAACCATGCTACCTAGTTTACTAGATATGAAACCATACAAGAAAAGGATAAAATTAGGTTGACCAACATGACCTAGTTGATTGTATATCATGGATCTATAATCATAGTTTAAAACTAGGTCGACCAGCTTGGCTTAGTTAACTATAAATGAAAATTTTGAAATTCAAGGATTAGATTCACTTTGGGTTCATTATAATATATGAAAAAAATTAAGATAAATATACAAATTGTCCTACTTAGTAAATCCAAGTGCATAGAAGGTAATCAACTAACATCTATTGTGATACTTTTTCTACTAGGGTCATGACCAAATTAGATTAGATAAACCTAATAAAGGGATCTCTTATCACATATGCTAAAGGAGAGTTTTCCAAATCCTCTTATCAAATAATATTATTCAATAACCCTATCTAGGCCTTCTAATACATAAAATGAAACTAATCTAGTACTCACCCAAAGCTTGTGGCACAAATAGGGATGGTTTAATAAAAATAAATAATCAAGGGATCATGGTAGGCAAATATGGGTTAGGATCACCTAAGGTGGAAGATAGAAAAAAAATAAGACCCTATAAATATAATAAGTTTAAGTATAGATATATTCTAAGCAAGGATTTATACATTTAAAACATACTACTTTGTGCAATATCTATCAAATGAAATAGCAAAAGTTAGAGATACATACCTTTGAGTGAACTTGTCGAGTCTCAATCTCTCCCTTAGACAATGGTTCTTTAAGAGAGGTTGTTATGGATTTATAAGGATCGCACTATAGAAATAATATCTAATATAAAAGACTCCTACTTTGCATCCAAGACTTCCAACAAGATAAACTATTTTACCTCCAAGGCAAAACCTAAGCAATTGATCTTTAAAATATATGTGTAGTAGAATTGCAAGCTATAATAATGTGAAAATGTATATTCCCATTTGTTGGAATGAAATGAGTCTTGTATTTATAGCAATGGATAAGTCCTAACCCTTCCATTATTTTAGCTGACAAGGTCAACCAACATGACACAATTTTAATAAAAAGTTATCATTAGGTCTCAAACTAGGTTTGTATGGCCAACTTAATTCTATAATGTGCACTTTAATTTTTTATAACAAGGTTATCCAAACCAAATTAGTAGGAAAATAGGGTGTTTTTTTAGTAGGGGATAATTACTTGGTAAATGGATAAATGGGGTTTGTTTTCTTGGGGAGTTCAGTAATCAAAATTTGTAATGGGTTTAGGTAATGATAGAGTTGACTAAACTATTAAGAAGAGCCGTCCAACCCTTTCCTGATGCACCCTTTAAGGTGTACACTTAGAGAGATTAAAAATTGATAGGTTCCTACAAGATAAAAAGCACCAATAAATGATAAAGTTTAAAATATTTTGTGTATACACTTTGTCTCCTAATTAGGCATGATCAAAATTTAATAACTTGGTCATAGAAATTATTTTCCACCCCAAAGTTGTTGGAAATTCTAGTTTTTATCCATAAATCATTGAAGGTAGAGATATCTAATTGAAAATTCAACATTGAAAACATTTGTTGTAAATGTTTTTATGTTGTGGAGAAGGTGTTAAAATTCAATTCTGGGTGGCTTTAGAGGTTTTGATCATGGGAACATGTGTGATTTTATAATCCAAATATGTTGAAAGTGATGGATTTTTAAGGGGAGGTCTCAGAATTAGAACTGTCAATTAGAGGATAAAAATTATCTCTTGACTACATAAAATTAATATTTTAGCACTGATTAGTATATCATATACCAAAAATTTATATATTATGTTTGATTTACATGGTATAGGGTGAAATTATATGGATTAAATACAAACAAAGATTCTTTTGGTTCATGAGAGTGAGTAAAGTTTTCTTTTTATACATCTTGAATTTGGCCTAAAAATAATAATTGTATCATATTGAGAATCACATTCTTGAGGCTATAAAAAGTAGTTTATCTCCTAAATGGTGTGATTAGAGGAAAATAACTTATTAATAGACATTATTTTCCACCACCAATGTGGTGTTGGTGTCAGTTTTCAACCACAAAGAACTAGAGGTGGAGATATCCAATTGTGAATTTAACTTTACAACATTTGTTGTTAGTGTTTCCACATTATAGAATAGAATTAAAAACATGTATTTGGGTGTATTTAGAGGTCATGGTCATGGGAACATGTGTGATTTTCCTATCCATATGTGTTTAAAGTGATGGATTTTCAAGGGGAGGTTCTAGAAGTAGAAACGTCAATTGGAGGATAAAAACTTATCACTTGATTGCATATAAGTTTCAATTTAGCATTGATTAGTATAATGTTTGCCACATATATTTATCTTATGTTTTATTTTCATGGTCCATATTAAAATTATATGGATTTTACATGCATGTAATTGTTGTTTCAATTTGTGAGAGTGAGTTACAGTTTGTTTATATGTGTGTCTAAAGTTAGCTTAAAAGCAATAATTTTCTTGTATTGGGAAGGACATTTTTGAGGTTATAATGGGTAATATATTTATTAAAAAATCATGAATTTAGGCCAATAAATTATTATTTTATTTTATTTTCCATGCTTGACATGGTTGTGGTTCCAATTTTCAGCCACAAAGTATTAGAGATGGAAATATCTAACTACAACTTCAAATTTGATAACATTTATTGCTAATGTTTTTGTATTCTAGAGTAGGAGTAATATTTCATGTATAAGTGGATTTAGAGGTCATGGTTATAGTAACACATTTAATTTTCCTATCCAGATATATTGGAAGTGATGGATTTTCAAGGGGACATCGTGGAAGTGAAATGTTAGTTGGAGGATAAGAACTTGTCTTTTGACTGCATAAAAGTTACATTTTAGCACTGATTAGTATATAATCTACCAGAAATTCATATATTATGTTATATCACCATGGTTTGGGGTGAAAATATAGGAATTTGATAAATACATGAGGGTTCTTTTAGTTCATGAGAGTGAGTTACTATTTTTTATGCATCTAAAGTTTACCTAAAAATAATAATTTTCTCATGTTGGGAAGCACATTATTGAGGATATAATGGGTACTCCATATCCTAGTTAGGTGTGATCAAAGTCCAAGATATTTTCCATAAATGTTGTTAAACACACATAATGTGGTGGTAGTGTCAGGTTTTATCCATGAATGACCACAGGTGGAGATATCTAATTATGGGTTCAACTTTGACAACATTTGTTGTTAGTGTTTCTATGTTCTAGAGCAAGTGTAAAAACATGTATTTGGGTGGCTTTATAGGTCATGGTCATGGTAAAACATGTTATTTGACTATTTAAATGTGTTTAAAGTAATTTATTTTCAAAGATTGGTATAATGTTTGCCAAAAAAATTGTATCTTATGTTTAATCTCTATGATTTAAGGTGAAATTAGAGGGATTTAAAATGAAAATTAAGGTTCTTTTATAATTTTGAGAGTAATTTATAGTTTTAATTTTATACACATTTCATTTTGGCCTAAAAATAATAATTTCTTATATTAGGAAGCACATTGTTGAGGCTAGAACATGTATTTTGTCTCCTAACTGGGTGTGATCGGAGGCCACAAACCATGTCCTAGATGTTATTCACCACCCCTGACATGGTGTAAATTCCATTTTCAACCACAATGAAATGAATATGGAGATATCCCACTACGAATTCAACTTTGCCAATATTTGTTGTCAATATTCCCATGTTCTAGAGTAGGTGTAAAAAGATGTATCCATGTGGCTTCAAAGATTATGGTTGTACTCAGGGTCTCTTTAGGTCTTTCTATAGGACCCATCAGCATTGGATTAAAAATTATCCTTGATTATAGCAAGAATAATAATAGTCATGTAGTAGGAAACCTCCTTGTAAAAGAACAAGTCAAATAGAAGATAATGTCATTCTTTCAAAAATGGAATAGTAACCACTAATAACATGTAAGAAATATTAGGTAAATTCATGGGAAAACCATACTTGGGTATCCAACTATACTTTGATATCCAAATATTGTAATTTTAGTGTATGATTTCTTATCCAAACATATATGGATAATAGATATTGTTGCTAATGTTATTCATTTAGTGAGCCATATCAAATCATATGCATAAGTATTTGTTATGGATCTTGTCAATATAATTAGAATTTATATTTATGTGATATTTTCATTAATTAAAGATTCAAATCTCAATGTTTCTCAAATACATGGAAATGAAATTCCTATAGATGAGATCTATGAAAATTTGGAGGAATTGTCTTTAGAGATGAAGGTTGTAAGTTGTTTACCTAGATTAAACATGTATTGAATGATATCAAGGAGAGGAAATAAATATTCATATACCATCATGAGTTATAATTTGATAATTACCTTTGGATTGTTAAATTCACCCTTGGAACAACTATTATATTCATTAATAATCTTTGACTATATGTTGAGTACCACATTGCAACCAAGTTTATCTCCAAGATAGTTGCAAGGAATTTGTTTGTGAGAGATGTAAACCTATTATATTATTTCAAACAAAGAAAATTTTATCATTTCCAACCTTTGATGCTCCCCCAATTCCTTCACATACCAAACTATCTCTCTTTTTTCCCATGAGCTTCTTAGCCTCTATGCCAGAAGCGATTAAATTTCAAATTTTCATGTTGTTTGTAAGACCTTAGATCATATAATTCAAATACTTCATGAATAAGAATACTAACTAATGATGAAAATAATCATATCAAAATAATTAAATATTTTTCCTTTTACATATTGGTATTAATAACAAGGCAAAGAGATTTACCTTA
The DNA here is from genome assembly GCA_037957365.1 of Torreya grandis. Lineage (NCBI taxonomy): Eukaryota > Viridiplantae > Streptophyta > Pinopsida > Cupressales > Taxaceae > Torreya > Torreya grandis. The sequence continues at coordinate 334,083 of JARHVA010006241.1, forward strand.
AAAATAACACCCTAAATCATTTGTTACTAAGGGAACCCAATTAAAAATTTAACTAAAAATTCCCATGGAACCTTAAATTACTTTAGTGTTTTAAATGTTTTCATAAAATTTTCTCAATAATTAGACAATCCTCAACCCTCGTGTTTATTTTCACAAAAATACACTATACATAACCACTAAAAATACAATAATTATCATTCATAATAATTCAAAACCATAAATTTATAATCTTAATATATGCATATAAATTGTCATTAAAATAATAATATTATGTAATGTGTAATGTAATGTACATAAAAAGACACTTTATAAAATTAATTGTATAGTATGTAATGTGCATCAATGCCTATATATATACTGATTGGGACTATTTTTAAGACCTATTTTATGATATTAAACTATTTTTAGGAAGCCTACACATGCCTAAAATGAAAAGGTAAAGGCAATACTCAAAATGCCCATATAACATGAGTGGATTCCAAGCCACAATAGACAATAATCTTCAACAATAAGGAAAATTTTAGTAGATCTATTTAACCCTAAATTGAGATGGATCAATATAGTATAGGGTGAGAATATATAAATTAGTAAACACAATGGTGATAAATAGATCTATAGAAGGACAATTAATTTTGAACTCAAATAAATAATATTCTAAATTTAATTGTTGAGATATGTGAAAAATAATAAATACAACTATAAATTGATATTGAAAAAAATAAAGTAGACTATATTTGGATTATGGATCAATCATTATATTTTATAAATTTTTATTATGTGGCCTTGGATTCTTATGTTAGATTTAGATAGTTATGTTGACACACCTATCTAACTTGGACACATGTGTCTAGTAAAAAATATTTACTAGATCTAGAAGTGACCACCTAGAAAATTTTAGGTTTCCTATCATCTTTGATCTGGTGTACTCAAATTTCTCTCATAGGCTATTGCTCCTTGGCAAATGATAAAACTCTAATTATTCATCTTCATAGTGATTATGGGAAAAATGGGTTAGTGGTCTCATAGTGTCAAGCTAACCTTAAATACCCCTATATCAATGTGTGCTACCTAAATAACCAATATTTTAAAGAGGGCCTTAGACTAATGAAATTATCCTCTAATGTGTTGTTTTGTGTGTGTACATGGGTGTAATATGTGAAAAGTAAGTACATACAGTGACCTAGCTTATAACTTGGAAAATATGACTCATGGGCCACTCCTTCAGTAATTCAAACCTATAGATGGGTTGTCCCTATGTGATATTAAAATAGGAAAGAATAAAGAATTTTTACTCATTTGAATGCTTTATTGAATTATTTTGGTAAGTTACCTTGTGAGAGGTATGAATTTTCTATGTGAGGTATGAATGAGGATTGATCATGCATATATAACAATACTTTTAGGAAATATCTCACATTAAAGCACTTAGGTTGATCATAAGGACATGTTACAATTTAAAATTTGATGACTTTAGGGCACTATACACTTAGTTTGGCATATAACATTTACGTCACCATAGGTGTTTAGATGGGATGTAAGTGTTCAAGAAGTAAAAAAACTAGGTACATGTCTTAAACTTGTAGAAGATGATAATAATCATGTTTATTATTAGCAGAGGTTCCTAGAAAACCCATTAGAATGTACTAATATAGGGAGAGTTGTGTGATAAGTGAAAAAATTATAGAATAGATGACAATTTATACTGAACTTAAAAAATTATTAATTCAAATAGATATAGATACATATAAAACATAGACTCGTAAGTTTTAGAACATTTAGTATAATCTACACAACTAATAGATTTAGAAAATAGAACATTCACTATGTACATAATGACCATAAAATACATATAGGAAAAACCATTTTAGAGTTATATATTAATCTTTATCACATCAGAACTATTTCACAATACAACTGAGTGCTATATAAAAAGTGTTTATAAAGCATTGTTGCTTCATATTCTAACATTTTACTACATCCAAAGGAAATACTCTTCACATTATGTAGACTATTACTATACTTTTAAGAGTTGAATACATATAAAAATATATAAAAAATAAAAAAATGGTGTGAGACACACGTGTCCACCAATTACACTCTATGATTTTTATTGCCATGTCATACTCCCAACACTTTCCTAGACTTAAATAATTGTCTTATCTTGAGATAAAGTCGTAGAAAAGGTGTCCTAAGTTAAAATTGAAAATTTGACTATGCTGATGAATTTTTATCAAAAACCAAATTTATGATGATCACTTAAGGTGCCATTTACTAGTTTTCACCCCTTACACACTACTTAGCTTCCATTTCATGTTTTCAACTAAGTATCATACTAGTATACCACCCTTATAGGTTCTTAATAGACTAGCCTAACTAGGTTGCTTCCCTGTGTAGGGGTTCAATCAATTTGGCTTCACTCCTAATGCTTAAGGTGGTCCTAATGAAGTGCAAAAAAGTTATTCGAAATTGAAAAATTTGAAATGTGTGGTAAATACTGATAGTGTGGTGGCATTCTCTATGTTGATTGAGTAGTAGGTTGTTATGATGTTGATTCTAATTGAGCCATGAAATAAGAAATTAGTGCTTCAACATCTAGTGGTGGAAGTGTTTTCTATTATTGGATCATTGGATAATAAATTATAGCTATCTTTATCTAATGGAACACCTATTTTATATATCGAGGAGGAATAAATTATGGATCTTCAACAACTTATGAAATGGAGCTATCTACATGTGATAAATCATGTTTAAACATTTTCTAGTCAATGATAACTTCCCAACCATAGTGATCAATGTGTATAGTAGGAAATGGGACACCATTAGATTATAAATAAATTTGAATTATATGATAGTGATGAGTTCCCTAGTATTTGAAACTTTGAGCTAGATATCCTAAGAGAGCTCCTCCAATTGATCCGCATGCCTCTACATTTGAATGCCAATAAATGTACCACATATAATCTCATTTTACCATGTATGTAGCTTCTACATAAACTATCATATGATTCAAAAAACTTATTGAGTGTAATATATAATTATGTAGATGTATTTAAATGATCTTCCATCATAGCTTTGATTTGTCTACCTTATTCAACTCTAGTTTAATCTCAAAAAATGAATTGGTGAGTTTCTTCTTCCAATTAAGCATGCATTATGTGATTTGTGATTAGCTTGGTCCATAACCATTTCTAAGACTTGATCATATTATTACAAGATATCAAAAATTAAATCTATCTCTACTTTTATGTTCTTCCCTTAAGTGTGAAGTGATTACAACTTGTGTGTATTAAGCCAATCCTTTGTTAGATGTGATAAGAAGGTTGATACCTACTTATCTTCTGACAATAATTGGTCATGTAAGGTTTGAGTGACCAACTTAGGGCAAGAATTTTCAATGAAATAACATGCATTAGTAAACTAGAGGTGTAGATATATGTTGTCCTCCTGAATCTACAATAATTCTTACTCCAATGGTGAAGCCTTCTACGCTATTGATTCTTGAAAAATAGTTGCACTTTAAATATACTTATCATGTGGAAGTTGGGAAACATCCAAATATTGTTATGTAATATTGTATCCAAATTCATATTAAGATTGTAGTTGTCAAAGGTGTCTTCTTGATCTACACCATGGGAAGAGAAAATGTTGTGCAATGGGTGGACAATGTAGTGACATCCCATAGCCATTGGATAACTATTTGAGGCTTGAGTTAAGATGCCTCCTCCTACACACCTCTTCAAGTAGATTCTTAGTCTTGAGATGTGGGTAATGTATATTGGGTGTCAGTTATTTCCACCATCATAGTGGTTTCTATTTACTATTTTTTTGAAACTTCCATTTGTATTGTTTCCTCTACTTCTACCTTGGATTTTACTTCTACATTAGCTTTAGCTTTGACATCTATTTTATCTTTAGCTTGAGCTTCTACCTCATCCTTAACCTTGGCTTTAGATTCTGCCTCAACCTTGGTTTTATATTTTAACTTAGCTTTGGCTTTGGTAGGTTACTGTTCAACTTACCTCGTATCTTGATCCTCCTGAGTGTGCAACACTTCTTTAAACTTTTACTCTTCTTGAGCCTTTATAGCTTTGCTTCATCCTTACTTTATTATGCTACATGTACTTCTTGGTTATATCTTTATTTATTATTCCTTGCTTCTTCTTCCTCTTCCTTAATCTTCACCTCTACTTTTTTAACTCTTTTATTTTCTATCTAAAATTCCTTGGCCTTTTTCATGCATTCCTCATCTTGTCATTTCTAGTTCTACTATTATTCCTCCTCAATAGCCTTACACTTTGCTTATTACTTTGTATTCTTATTTTATTCCTTTTTATCCTTCTCTATCCCCTTACTGATGTGGGCTACCAAGTATGGGTGGGCCTAAATCCAACATGATGAAATATTCAAGTTGCTTAGCATCCCTTTTGTTTTTTATGCCTCTCCACCCATGTTGTTGATAGAGTAACAAATAAATTGGGATATTGTATGACTAAACCCTTATCATTAGCAATAAAATTTCAAATATGCTCGAAAGTGATTGTGACCACCCATGTTAACTACTCTTCATGTTGGGTGCCTTCTATGAATTCTTATCAAAAACATGAAAAGCTTCTTAGGGACTTTCTTTGGGCTGATTCTTCACATGGCCATGGCTTCCATAGGGTTTATTGGGAATACTGCTACCTCACCTGGTATGTTAGAGGTATGGGGCTCATTAATGTGGCTTGTCAAGGAGTTACCTTATGTGTCAAATAAATTATGTAGGCCATTGAAGGCATGGAATTTTGAAAGGTGTTGTTTTGACACTACATATCTTACTACATATCTTCAAGCCTTCCCAAAGGAAAAAAAGATTAGAAAGGGCTTGGCTTCTCCAATTTTCTCATCATCAAAACCCCTATTCAAATTATAGTGTCCTTTGTGGTTAAAAGTTTTTGCTTTTGCACTACCTTTGCTTCATCCTTACTTTATTATGCTACATGTACTTCTTGGTTATATCTTTATTTATTATTCCTTGCTTCTTCTTCCTCTTCTTTAATCTTCACCTCTACTTTTTTAACTCTTTTATTTTCTATCTAAACTTCCTTGGCCTTTTTCATGCATTCCTCATCTTGTCATTTCTAGTTCTGCCATTATTCCTCCTCAACAGCCTTACACTTTGCTTATTACTTTGTATTCTTATTTTATTCCTTTTTATCCTTCTCTATATCCATATATTATGCCTTTTATTGATATTATTTCTCTTTGTAATATTATTCTTGCATTGTAACATTGAATTGCTCAGTCCGTTGCTTAGGCTACAATGAGTTGGTCTCTTTAAGCTTTTCCAAAGGAGTTGGTGAAATGAGCACTATGACTGATTATGAATCTTAATAAGAAGATGATCCAAAAATAGTACCTATATTTGTGACAAACTTTTTCCTATAATATGGAGGGGGAATGAGTCTTTTTTTACCTCTTCATAGTTTGGACTGTCACCTATGTTTTTTATTGTGGTCCCTAGGATTTTTACATTTTAAAATCCTTCATTGTATCTATAATTGACACCATATGGTATTTTATTGTTGAAGAGATTTTGGGTGCATAATTATTCCTTGCCCTATGCACTAGGGCTGAAAGAGGTGGAATTTATTATAATGGCAATTTTATTTTATGCACAAAGAAAGATCATGTGTTGGATCTGTCTAGAAAATCTCCACTTGAAAACATTGGCACACTACTTCCTACCTAGAAATTTATACTATTATAGAAATAAAAGTTTGGGTAATATCAATGCACAAGTCTTGCCTCACCTATTTCTAAACCTAGTAGGTTAACACTACCTTCTAAAATAATAATTCTTTTTCCTCTTCTTGCTCATAAACATTGTTATCGGTGTCTACAAGAGTTAACTATAGAAATTCATGTTTTTATACACCTAAATATGTAAGGTCACACTTGATAGAAATATTTAGGACAAGTTTTTTGTAAAATCATGAAATAGTATTATGTGTCTTTATATTTGGTAGAGATGGTGAGGTTCACTATGTTAGTGCCTTCCTCATGCCCTTATCAACCCATAATGCATTTATTTTTATTTATGGTGGTGCTTGAAGTTGAGATTGTGCCTATATATGCAAATGTTATTGTGCACCTAGAATTATAGATTGTAGAGGTGGTATTGATCTAACAACTAGGGTTTTATGCTAGAGTAATTCTACCTGGGCATCCAACATGGTGTTAAAAAAAGGTAGTTAAGCTATATTTGGTTTAGAAAATTCTTGAACTTTGATATGAATCTCATTATGCAACTTTGTAACTGATACATGATGACTTAGGTACTACATAAAATATTTGGGTACTATGGGGTGCGAGATTATTATAGTTTGGATCTAAATCCACCATGCATTAAATATCCTAAGCTACTAGTAGTATTGCACTATATTGGTCCAAATGATGTTGGAAGGTGTAGTCATGGGAAAAAAATCTTCATCAATATTTTTTGGGCCCTTTGGTCACTTCCACTATGTAAAATAGATAAGGAAGACCAAAAATTGATATTAAAACACTTGTGATATTATAGTAATAACTTTTTTAATGTTTTTAATAAGATATAAGGCCAAAACTTTAAGCTAATTTAAATCATCATGCATCTATATCATCTAATTCATATTATCAGTAATGCCTTTGGTTACTTGTTTCACACTTTTGGTGGTCTGCTAAAAGTTTTTGGTGATGCACTTAGAAAGAATGTGCACCAAATTACCTTCCATTGAGTTGATGGGGATCTCCCTACCTACCCTAGTATCTTTATCTTTTATGTCTGATTAGATGTGTGGGGACTTAGTTTTATAAGGCAAAATAGATTTACCTCTATTTAATAATTAACCTTAATTTGTGTCCTTTCTATATTCCTTTAGACTTGTGTGCATTTATTATATTTATAAATGCACTTTATTCTAAAATTTTAAGGTGTTAGTCACCTCTCTAATCTACTTGTTAAATTTGGAGTTAATTACATGTAACTCATCTCCCCCAAAATGTCACACATATCCTACCCACTTATAATAATATTAGAGACACTTGGCACACGTGTTGAAACTTGCACATGTAACTATTTATTTCTTTTAGCTCAATTTATTGATCTCTTCTTTTTCATTCTTTCTGTTGTGCAATATTTTGTTCTTACTCTTACATCCATGTGATTCTCTATTGGATTAATCCACATAGTCATTCTCTTTTCTATCTTATTTTTAATATGTACTTGGAGATTTATTGTTGCAAGACTTATAATAGGTTGTGGGGTTTTTCTCCATTCGATGGTTACCCCACTTGTCAAATCTCTTTTGTTGGATTTATGGTTTGTTCACTTTGTAAAGGTAACATTATTTATTTAAGCACTTGTATTGCTTGTTTTCAATGTTATATTTTAATGTTTGTCAATATTATTTCTTTGTATCAAATCATGTTTCTCTTTTGACATTGAAACTTGAGTTGTGCAAGTTTTTTGGAAGATAAATTCAACTTTTTTGCAAGGACTTTGACCTTTGCATCTAATTTTTAGTCTCTTTATATATTTTTATCATAACTTTTATCATTTTTTCACATCTTTTCGTTCTAATGTATATTTCATTTTTCTCTCAAAAAGAATATTTTTTAGTTTTTTAAGTTGGTTGCACAAATAAAATGTCATTTATTCTATTTTTAAAACCTATCACATTAAAAACCTGTATAAAAAATAGGTCATATATTCTTATTAACAAATTTAGTCTCTATTTTTTTTTCATTAATCTATCTTCTAATATTACACTATATTTTTTTTAGAAAAACCTAGATCATAGTTTGAGAGAAATCATCAAAATCATGATTCTAGTTTTTTACCAAAAAAAGTGATTAGTTGCCTCACATTTTTTTTTGAATTCTTATGACATAGAGTAATGCATTTATTTTATGAAAATAATTTAATCTGAGTTTTATCATAATAATACTTATCTTTTTATGTAAAAAAACATAAAAAATATAAAACATAGACTTTATTATTATTCCACTTCAAAATAAAATCATCTAAAGTATTGATTATAATATTAATACACTTTACTTATTTATAAAAAATTAGACATTTGAAAATTTTTAAACTAATTTTTTAATACTTTTTCCATAAAAATTTTCTTTTACAATATTTTTCTTTTATGATAATTTAAATGACAAATAGATTCTTAATAGTTTGCATGAATCTCTTAAAAAGGGTTGTGTTTTTATGAAAATCTCATTATATATAAACTTTAATATAAGTTTTTCAAACACTTTTAATATCAAACTAAGTTTGTTTTATAAGTCATTTCACCATTTTATATTATAAATATTAAAAAAAATCTCGTCTTCATTTAAGTTTGGAGTTTTGGTGTGGACTTAAATTTATAAGTTAACTGATCCTAGTTTTTTGTTAAAATGAATATTTTTAAATGTTGTTTGGATCAATCTATGTTTTTAATATTGATTTTTTTCAATGATTGATAAATTATCACATTCTTCTCTCATGGCCTTTAAATTGGTCATTTTTTTCTATTTTTATAAAAACTATGTGAATTACTTTTTTTTAAAATGAAGAAATTATTTCACTCAAGAAACAATTTTCATGTCAAAATGATATTTTAAATATTTTAAAAGCCTCTTTTATTAAACAAATGTAAACTATGCAATCATATATTGACACTTTAAATTCTAAATTTATGTTTTTTGAACATAACACTAGCTCTCACATTGGGGAAAACTTATTGTGCTTCTCAAACACCTAAATCTTCTTTAAAAACTTTTATTACAAACCTTGGCTTAAAAATCATGAATAGTTTGGGCTATTCAAGTGATGTACTTGGTAAGTGTGAATATGGTACTATTGAACCTATTTTTCCTACAATGTAAATTATAAAGGTCTTGATTTTGATGATTCTATTGTTTCTAATATAAATTTTACATCTTATTATCCTCTACATTGAAGGATTTATAATGCAACTTATTTTGATTATAATACTTGTAATACTCATGTTATGGTTAAAAATGTTAAACCTTATGTGCATTATGGAAAACATGAGCATCACTTATCAAAATGTTAGAAATTAGACCCATGCAAATCTTATGGTAAATCCACGGAACACTTTATATTGTTGGAAAATGACTATATCATCTACCTCTAAAGGTAAAACTATTTGGATTCCTAAAGAAAATGAATCTTCTAGAGACTTTGATATGTCTTATTGTTATAATTATTATAATGCTTCCCTAAGAATATCTTTTATAAGTGATAAATCTTCTTTATCTCCGTTTTGATTATTTAAATCTCTCTTTGCATTCCTTGCTTTTTATTACAATGAAAATATGTTTTATTTAGATATTTTTTGATGAACTTATTTTAGTACAAGTTTCACACTTTATGGTATAAGTTTTATTTAACTTAAATTTGTCTATTTTCACATGTACTTATATTACATTATTTATGTAGATTATTTTTTTTTCATATTGATTATTTAACTTAAAATATTGGTATTAGCTTTTTTGTCTTGCAGGTCTGTGGATCATTAATCCTTATTGGTATTTGTTCCATTGTGGATTGACCACATTATATGAAGAGTATTATTAGAGATTATTGATGATCACACTTTCATTCTTGTAAATTTTGATGGTACTTTCTCTTCTTTATTCTCTCTAAACTATTATTTTTCCTCATGAAAAAAGTTTCTATTAAGGGAGAGTATTATGTAATTTTAACTCCATTGTTTATAAAAGGTTTTCTCCACTTTTATAACCATAAATTAATTTTAAGAGGGAGTGTTGGATAAATAAATTTAAATTTGGTCCTTCCTATAGTCATTTAGACTTATCCTAAGTCTAATTTATGTGTGTATTTATTGTTTTTATAAATTCACTTTATTCTAGTCTTTTGAAGTATCACTCACCTCTTTAGTCCACTTATTGAATTTGGTAATGTTTGAATGTAACCCCTCTCATCCCACATGTAACACATATCCTCACCAATTTTAAGTGGATTAGGGATACTTAGAACACATGTTGAAGCTTACACATATAACTCCATATTCCTGATAGTTCTATTTATTGAGATTTTCTCTCTCATTCTTCATATTGTACAATCTTGATCTTGTTCTTGATTTTTCATCCATGCAATTCTATTTTGGTTTAAATCCACACACATTCTCTCTCTCTTTTATCTTATTATTTATATGTAATTGGAGATTCATTATTTTAAAACTTCTAATAGATTGTGGGGTTTTTATCCATTTGATGATTTACCCACTTGTCAAATCTCTTATCTTTGATTTGTGGTTTGTTCACTTTGTCAAGGTAACATTTTTTATTTTAAGCACTTACATTACTTTTTTTCAAAATTCTATTTTGATCTTTGGAAATATTTTTTCAACCCTGAACTAGAAGCCCTGTTAGTCTCATCATGGTCATAGGGTTGATGAAGATTATAACATATCATGAGAAATGGATATAACACTCACTATATCAGATAATAAATGTAAGCATTACCTTATATAAATATCCCAAGGTAGGTAGATTGATAAGTCACTCTGCATCATAACCTCATTTATTATGTTGAAGTGTTAGAGCTCCTATTTATGCTACTTTCAGCTGATCTAGGTTGAAGAGATTAGCTTCTATAATGTCAATGAAATAAAATCCATAAAAAAATGTTTTAAATGTGTTGAGTTGGTTACACATTATTTTTTTCTAGAGAAATAATGTAAATTGGTTAATGATGATGTGACTATTACCATTCTACATCTAAAAACATTGATCTATCTAATGGTAGGTATTGATGTGATGTGTCATCTATTTTATTTATGACATATGATCTACTTTGGGAAAGATGAAATATTTTAAGTGCATCATCATTAATAGATTTTAATGACCATTGATCATCCATTCTTCATAATTGGATTGTTATCACCTTATTCTCACACTTGATTGATGATCCCAATGAATCTATTGCAAGTTATCTTTCCTTCAAGATGAAATTATTCACATATCACACTCATTTAACTTAACTTACAACTATATTTCTGATGTCATATAATATGAAAATCACATTATAAAAACACACACAAATTTAAAAGAAACAAAAAAACAAAACATAAAAAAAATATCTTAAACTACATGGTACTACTCAATACCCTCTCTCATTTTTTATGATAAATGATAAATATTATTGATGATAAGGATTAAGCCTAAAACCATTTATACATCCTAGTAAAATAATTCTCTGGAGATATTTTAAACTAATTGTTACCTTCTATGAAATTTCATGAATGATATAAGGTCCCTTCCATCTAATGTGTAACTTGCCCAAAAATGTTCTAAATCTGCTAGCATATAGTAAGAACACTTATTATAGATATAATTATTTAGATTATAGGTTATGATATGTCATGTTTTTTGACTAAACTTGCTAACTTAATATGTCCATTATACTTTTACCTATTTTATTCCATTTTAGTTAAATTTATCAACTATCTCCAAATAATATTGATCCCTGAGCCTCATTATCATAACAATGTGCAAATTAGGAACTATATATGCCATGAGCATTACTATCTAAAGTCCATAGACCCACTAAGATGAGGTAAATATTAAAGCATATTTATATTTTGTTCTATATGCCTAGATAATATTAGTAATTTTATCCTCCTAATCATCTTATTGTACATTGTATATCTTGATTAACAACTTGCCCAAGATATTATTTAAAGCCTCAGCTTGTCCATTTTCCTATGGATGATACACAATAATTTTATGGTGTGACAACATAAATTATTTTATGATATTCCTTATTGTATTTTTTAATAAGTTTATTCCCCTATTACTAACTAATTTGATTAGACACCCAAACCTTATAATGATATTTTCATACAAAATCTTAGTTGCATATTTGGCACTACAACTTGGTGTTACAACAACTTCAACCCATTTTAAAAAGTAATCTATCATAGTGATGATATACCTTACATGATTGTGCTTTATCTATGGATTGATATGCCCTAAAAAATCAATACCCCATTATTCAAAAGGTTATTATGAGAGCATTGGGTTTTAAGGCACATCATCCCTCTGATTAGGCTTACCTATCCTCTAGAAAATATCATAGTGTTTTATGACCTGATGGACATATTAGAATAGAGTAGGACACCATAGACCACTTTTCAATATCTTTCTTATAGTATATTCACCTATGAAATTCCCTCATGAAATTTCTTGAAGTGCCTCTTTAAGAAGTTGATATCACTGATGCTATAAAGTCACTTTGTGCAACACCTCATCTTTTCCCATTTCATATAAAAATCCATTTATGATGGTATAATGAATAGCTCATGTAATCAATTGATTTTTTTCTTTCTCAACATAGTGTGCTAGAAAAATTATTTATTTTAGAAAGTTGGCTATATCCTCCATGTTTTATAAAATCATAGAGATTTTAAAGAGATGTGCATCTAATGATTCATATTACAAATCTTGAGGTTCATCTCCATTTCATATTCTACTTAAGTGGTCAAGTATCATATTATCTCATCTAATTTTAACATTGTTATTGAACTAAAATTCATAAAATAGAATTAACCATATAGATATCCTTCCACCCAACATAGGTTTGTTGACTAAATATTACAAGGCTTGATGATGAATAAATAACTCAAAGGGTGTTTCCAAAAGATAATGCCTAAAATTTTGTAATGCAAACCCATTGATATTACTTCCCATTCTATCATAATATATTTCTTTATGTAGCTGATAGTTTTATGCATGTGAAATGGATAGGATGGTCTAATCTACTATCCCCTAACTATGCTAACATAGATTCCACCACCATACCTAAAGCATCTACATGAGCATGAAATGGCTTAGTCTAGATGGGAAATACCAATATAGGAGTTGGAACTAACCTTTGTTTTAGCTCAATAAATACTAATTAGAAATCATGTGTCCATTCAAACATCATATCCTTGCACAAAAACTTATGTAAAGACATAGAGATAACTACATATCCTTTGATAAACTTCATGTAGTACCTTGTATGACACAAAAATGTTCACACTTCTATATAACTATTTTGAGGTGATATATCCACTATGACTATGATTTTGACTTAATCAACCAAAAATCTTTCACCACAAACTACATGGTCCAATAAAACATAGAATGGTGTGAAAAACAAGCATTTTTTTAAATTAATATAATTTTTAAGAAACTATAGCATTCTAAGATTAGTTATAGTCTAGAAAAGTTGTCTTTGAACAAGGAAAATATAGCCCAATCATCTAAATAAACTTATATAAAATCATGAATAAATTCCTTAAAAGTAGTCACCATAACCCTAAAAAATATAGTTGGAGCATTATTTATAACTTTATATGCAAAATAAATCAATTAAATTATGATTATTATTTTAACCTAATCTTTCTATGTGATGGGAATTTAATGATAGCCACTAAATTTGTTCATGAAGGAATATACTTCATGACCCATAACTAATTCTAGAACCTTATCAGTGAAAGGTATAATAAATGGGGCATTGATGTAAGCATCATTTAATACACAATAATCCTCACATACCTTAATATTATCAAATGTTTTAGGCTACATAAACATGGGACTAAACCAATCTACCTTTTCAACCAGATAAATGGTACCTATTTCTTTCATGTGATCCAACTTAACCTTCACATTTAAATTCATGTTGGGATTCAATCTATATAGGTGCTTCTTAATAGGTCTTGCACACTCTTTGACTTAAATGTGCATCTCCATTAATGATGGATATACACCTTTCACCTCTACAAATTTAGTATAAAAACATCATTATAATCCCTCAACAATTGAAACCCTTATAAAATTTCATTATGAGTCCAACAACCTCCCAAAATCATAATATTTGGCACAGAATCTATCCCAATATTCTCAAAACTTTTATTCAATGGCTCCCAATATATCCTATTAGATTCACTAGGATTGGATTCTCTTAGAGTTCTTTATCCTTCATATTCTAAAATATTGAAATTTTGTAGGTTTTCTTCCTAAGTTTATTTTATAATTTGAGCTTTTGATAGCTCAGTTTATCATAGTCATTCAAGTCTAGATCCTTATCATTATTACTAGACCCTATCAACTCATCTATATTCCTATTACAATGTTATACGAGAAACTCTTCCTTATTTTTAATGACATTATAGTTTTATATAATTGCATTTAAATCACAAGCTACTTCTTATTTTGATGATGAGGTTGTCACAGTACTCAAATATTCTGCTTGTCCATGACATAGAAACATTTTTAATTTTTGTAGAGCACGATGTTCTATAAGACTTTCATCTTCAAAAATAAACATTTGGATAAAACATTATTGAACCTGTGACCAATGCTTAGTTTATTGCCTCCACTCCTGATGCATATACTAATTAGTTGGAAACAATCTAAGGTGTATTTGAAAATATACATCCATTACTTAAGTTCAACACCCTATGTAGACCATATGTCTATGCACTTGTGTATATGAAAATATACACTATCATTATTGAAATAATTACCAATAGGCCTTAATAATGATTGGTATTTGAAAACATGCTCATAGTAAGTTTCACACCTCATCTCATGATAGTTGAGTTTTCCTCTGAAATGGCCACCAAGTCACACTAATTTATTTTAATGCATAATTGAGTGCACTTACTCTCTGTTCCATATTAGGTACATGATACTCTAAAAAAAATGAATTAATTAAAATACTTAGTTAAAAAATTATTATGGTAGTTGTTGTTCGATGGTGAGAACCATTTACAAAGGATACACCTCATGATCTTCCCAAATCTAATTCAACACATGGGTAATTGAGTCACCACTTATATAATATGTTGCTTCCTAAGGCAAGGTACCTCTTAGAGTAGGCTCTATGTAATCCATATTTTTTACACATATATTATAAAATAAGTCTACCTCAGACCTGTTTGGTGATCACACATAGGTAGACCTAAATTTTTCAATCTAAAACTGATGTGATGGTGACTTTATTATAATTAGTCTATACACATATTATTCAAATATTTATGACTATATTTGACATTCTATCTAAGGATTAATGAACTTATATTTAAAAAATCATAGAGTGTTCTTATTGTTATCTACATTTACCTTGAACCAATTTTTATCTCCATAAACAAAAGGTGACTCTAATTCTCTAGGGATAACATATGGCTTATGCTCAGACTTGTTCAAATGTATCATAATTATCTTATCTCCTTGGTGTGCATCAAATTGATTTTTCACTATATTGATAATCTTTGAGCATCATAAGCCCATTTATTACCAATAAAATTAGGATAATGGATCTCATATATTTTCATATTAATTACCTCAAAATATCCTCATAGGCATAAGTCAACAACCTTAATTTATTCATATTCAAGTCCTCCAATTTGTTCTACTCTTCCATAATTTACAAGATTGAGAGTAACAAGACTATAATTCCATAATGGTCAACCGATAACCTCCCATGTAGATCTAAGTATCATATTTACTATGATTCTAAATTCAAATATAATATTAAGTACCTCATACATTACAAGTTTAATATCTTAAGGATTTTTAAGTTTTACATAACATAAAACCTTATTAGTATGTTATTATCCTTATTGTATGAACTCACGTACATTATGAAAAAGATTTGTAATATTATATGAAATGTATTCATTTCATAGAGTGATCAAAATTTTCAATATAATTTCAATGCAATCACTACTTCTTCCTATCACATTATGCTAATAATCTACCCATACATTTGTGCATCAATAGATGTAACATCACCCTATGATGCATTATATTTTTGTATATTCTATAGGACTTATGTTGATTGATATATCAAGCCTTTTTATCTTAAAGGATTAGGATACTTCTTATCCTACTTAACCTTTTTGATTATTTTTTCCAATGACATTTTTAAAGGGGGGAATCCTTACTCTGTGTGTTTTTTCCTTGTGACTACTTGCATGAATGTATTCTCCCTAGGGTTAAATTTTATCATATTTACATTTCATAAATATTTTTATTTCCTCTAATTTTATAAAACTAGAATTTTTTTAGTATGATGTTGTCCTACAACTTTGTAATATACATAGCACATTTGCCTTTGAAGCTTAGTTGAGTAGTTTCATGTAAAGTGGGTATATTTGATGCATAAATAAAATTGAATTGGTTGATAAGCTTATCGATTGTTGTTAGTTTGAACTCCTTAGTATCCAACCATGTATCTTCCTTTATCATTTTTAAAACTAAAACCTTACAATTTTTTCCCCTCAAATCCCTTGACTATTATTGTTGTGCATCATATCTGCCATACTATCATTGAGGTAATGATAGAGAATTTTTGGGGATGAATAATCATAGTGTTTCATGAGGACTAATAATTATAATATCGAGATGATGGTTTATATATAGTTACACCTTGGGGATGATATTTTGGTGATGAAAGCATCCACCAAGGAGCACCTTGTGTTTTACTAGCCATTTCCACCTCTAGGCCTAGAATTCATTACTTCTCAGTAGGTATATACTAACTTATGATTGTGAAGATGTTCTTAGTGATATATTATTTTAGATCTTGTATATAATGGTAACTTATTATTATAATTATTAGTTAACTTACAAAAAATATAATACAAACTATGTGGTTTTTAAATGTACTACTATAGTAAATGACACTTTGATATTGCATGTCCTACTATTTTACATATGTCAAAAAATTTAAATTTAATTTTAGGAGAATCATTCCTATGATGTCCTTCATTACCACACTCCATACACCATAGACATAACTTGGTATTATTTATTTCATGAAGCTCATCCATCATCCTAAGAAACACATCTATTTTTGTCTCAATTTTAGAGTTAGTTGATGGAACATCTCCTTAATCCTCAATTTGTTCTACCTAGAGCACAGTTGCTAGATCATCAACCTTAGTTATAAAATATGACTATGCAATGACATATGCAATCCTTAATCATATAATTTACAAAAACTAATCAACCTTATCTTTATCTTCGATGATGAAATTAATCTTATTCATTATGTCCAAAAATTTGTGATCATACTTTGCTACCAAATCTCCTTAAGATCTTGAGTCATTTAACTTTAAAAATTATTCATATTGAATTATATGATTAAATATACCTTAACTTATTGAAGACTTAGGGAACTAACATCCCTTTTATAAATAAACTCTATATCTCAGCTTATTAAGGCTCTTATTAGTTCACATTTCTTCACATCTTCAATGGTCATTCCCTTAACATGAAATTCATATCATAGGTTAATAAATATTGTTTAGGGTTACAGACCTATCTTATGGAGTTAAATAATTAAACATTCTTGCATTCAATTCCATTCATGGTGCACTTGTAATTAACACTATGGTATTTTGAAAAGTAGTCCTTATGGGTGTCTTAAAACTAGTTTTGAAAGAACCTCTTATTTTCTATAAATTTATTAGTTTCTATGATAAGCTTACCAAATTTATCTATAAATAATTCAAAATAATTTATACCTATCTTATACACTTTCATTTCTCTTCTCTGGTGATAAAATGGGCTTAAAGGATAAGTAATCCCATAATTAATTGATCTATGTATTCAACTTTTTTTATTTGTGACCTTAAACTTGTGATACTTTTATGATTGTGCATAACTTACTATAGATAATATTCCTTCCCTGGTCCAAAAATTATCCTTACATGTAATTATGACCTACCTTATCTTCTAACTGATCTACTACTAATCGACTTTCCTCTTTGCCCTTGCTTTGTTCCATATCATCTCTATTGTAATTTATATCTTCTTCTTTCTCAAGCCCTTCCATTCTTAACTCTACATACTATCCAAATTTTATAATTTTTGTAACTTTCATAGCCTCTCTCTAGGATCCCCTCTCTTCTACATACTCTATTTTATTTTTAATACTATTCATCATTCAATTTGGATTATCAGGTTTGTTCCGCCTTCTTTGTTCAAAACATATCTCTTTCTAATCCCATAATTTTTTTCTCATTATGCTTCTCTACATCCTTCATATTCTATGTTCAGGGTCAATTTCCTATGTTTAACTATGCATCATTCAATCCTACATCACATGTTCCTTCATAATATATAAAGTGACTAATCTATGTTGGTAGGGGTAGACACATTGACATTTTAAAAAATCAACATATTGATCAAAGTAGGTAGTTGCTAAAGGAACTTCCCTCAAATTCCTCTCACAAACAAGTCTTACATAGTTTCAAAAGTTAGGTATCCTTGTAAAAAAATTTTGTGATGTAACCATCGATAATATTCATGATCTAATGATCTAACACATGAGTCTAGTTAGTATATAATGTTCACAGATAATATAATAATCCTTCCATCCAAAATATAAATTCTGTCCTTCTTGGTTTAAAATAATAATACTCTAATCTAAATAACCATGTAGCTAATAATCCATGTAATTCACACCAAAAGATTTCATAAATTTCTCCATGTATGTGCTCCTAAATAACTTATTTCATGATATTTTTATTATTTTTTAAAAAAATTGTGAATTATTTCATCTAACCAATTCTCCAAATCTCTTTATCCTAGTAGCCATTTCAACATGTTTCAAATAAAAGTTTCATGCCCATCGCACTATTGTTGCAATCAATTTTTGGAAAAGCCATCGTAATGTGATAATAAAGGGATAATTGTGATATAAGTGACAAAATTATATAAAAGATGAAAATTTATGTTTAACTGATAAAATTATTACCTAAAATAAATATAAAGACATAGAAAACATAGACTAATTAGGTAAAGAACATTCGGTAGAATCTACATGATTAATGGATTTATAAAATAGATCAATCATTGTTCATAGAAAAACCATAAAAGACATATAGGGAAAACCATTTTATAACTACATATTAATCTCTATCACATCAAAACCATTTCATAATATATATGAGCACTATATAAAGAGTATTTATAAAGTGATATAAATTCATATGCTTACCTTTCATTACATCTAAATGAAAGACTCTTCATATTATGTAAACTATTGTTATGATTTAAAGAGGTGAATACATACAAAAAAGAAATACAAAAGACAAAAATAGTGTAAGTCACACATGTCCACTAGTTACACTCTATGATTTTTGTATCCCTATTATAATCCCAACATTTATATAATTTTAAGCAGCATACAAGGCCTAGTCATCATAATAACATATAGTCAGACTAAGAAATAAGTGTTGATTGTCTGGTTGGCACACTAATGGATAGGCCAAGTGATGGATCACCTTACCTCTCCTAAAAGAATAACTTTTACTCTTCCCCAAGGTCTATATCTACTAGGTCATGATGGACTAGATTTCACTTAGTTTGTTGTTATGATTTGTTCCATACAAGCGGCCTATTTTGAATAAAATTCAAATAAATGAATAAAATATTGCTCTTTTGGGTTTGTTGCCCAAGAAATAAGCAAATGAACTTGGCTTGGGAAAAAACTAATCTACTAAATTTTCATTTCACAAATATTCAATAATACAAAAAAAAATTAAAATATTTTACAATCAAGATGAAACTTATAAACACAAATTATAATTCAGACTATTCTACTTGCTCTAATAGAGATATAAAAAAGAGAAAAAGAGATAAGGTTGGGAGAAATAAAAATAATCCTGATCTATATAATTTTTTTTATACTTATATTAAGTAGATAAATCCTTTATAGAAACTAGTCTCTACTTGGCCATCATAACACAACTAGAAGATATAGATAGTGTAGGGGTTTAAGGAAAATGTTAGCTATGTAGAAGAGGGAAACAAAGTCACCATATACATGTGTAGACAATGAATATCAATTCACATAACTTTAAAATATAAAAAATGTTTATAAATCATGAACATGATTCATAATATACTCAAATGAATTACATATAATGTGTCCAAATAGCTTTGACTCATGCAAAAATGGAAAAATCTAACTAAGAAAGTAGGGAAATACATAAATAAAATGGTTTGGTCCTCTATTCTAGCCTCTAATCCTAATTAACTAGCCCCTTATAAGACTTTTGGGTTGTATTATATAGATAAATAAAGTCCATGGAGTCATTATTCAACTCACTATCTAGTGGTTTTAAGTATTTTTTGAGACACAACTATTTGAGATCAAATCCACTCATTCTAAAGGAAATAAAGATCAAGACCACACCAACTAAATTGGAATTAAATTATGGGTGGTTAAATTTTTTTGACATTTATTAAATAACTTAGTTGACCATAATTTTCATAACAAAGGCCACGTTAATTGAATTTAAAATTAATTTTGGGTGGTCGAATGTCATTGAGATCTTCTAAGGATAGTCAGTTAGCCATGTTTTGTACAATAGAGCCTATGCCTCATTAAATTCAATATTTATCCTTTCTATTTTTTCACTTATTTCCAACTTTCATGTCATGTCCATGATCAATGCCACCATATTATTTGATTTTAATTGTGATTTTTTTAATCATTCTTCCACTAAGGGATAAGATGCAACTTGGTTACACAGGTTGGCTTAGACATCATGTCCACTCTTAGGATTTGATAGTTTTGATGGGTAAAATGGCCATCAAATTTAAGCTATGTGCTAATTAAAAGGATGACAATGTGTCCTTTATAATTAATTATATGCCATATGGTTATTTATCATCTATTAATTGCTCGATTTTGGGCTCACAATACACTAAATGTTCTTTGGTTATGATGCAATGAGATTTTGACACATAGAACCATCTCACTCATTGGGGAGATTGATAGTCTGATCAATGTGTACAAACTACTCTAGGTATATAGTGAAGTGGTATTTCACCATGAGGAATCATCATTCTCACTTACTTGATCTGCTACATACCTAATATGTACCATTTACTCTAAGGTTGAAGAGAAGCAAGATTTCACTTTGTGACATAATCTTATTTATATAGTATCTTAGAAGCTTTGATTGAATGTTTATTTATTGAAATGCTATGAATAAGAGAGATAAATAAACTTGTAAGCATATCACTTATCTAGGAGATCATTGAATCCTTGAAAAATGACTAAGTCTTAAAATCAGTGGGTGATGGCTATGTGGAAAATTTGATTAAAGGATACTTGTAGGAAAAATAAGTAACCATTAGCATTTTGGATTTTAAATAAAAAAGGCTAAGTAAAAATATAAAAATAAGATAATGATAGACATAATTTAATGAATATTAAAAACCCCCTTTTACTAAACTAATAACCAATTTAGTTTAAAATATAGAAAGTGACAAAGTCTAAAAATTAAACCATATAAACACTTAGTCATTTTAATTTAAAAAGGATTGGGAATGGACCAAATTCAAACAAATTTAGTGAATAGAATAATTCTCATTTTATAAACCCTTAGCTAATTTAGTTGAAAATTTCATAAAGCAACTAATCTAAAAGTGAATCAATGTAAAAAAATAGTCAATTTAACTTAAAAGGAAGAAATAATATACTAAATTGCTTAAGAAAAAGATGAAAAAAATCTAAAAATGATTAGATAACTTGCCTAAGTATAATACATATTTTGACCAATAGGGAAATTTTTATACTCTTCAAAACATGTTTTTATAAAAGCTAAGACTCTTTGGACTTTGGCAAATTTAGATAATTAGATCAATAAAATCCTAAATGGAATCTTCTGGAGACCAAGTATATAGGATTAAAACATCTCTTTTAGACTTGGTTAGAACAATAAATCAAGATTAACATCATTATTGCATCTTCCCAAGGACTTTCTCAGTTTAGACCAATAATTTAAGTAGGCCAAGGCCACCAAATATATTGAGGTAAAAAAATAAACTCTATAGAAAAAAGAGGTTTCATGATTTCATAATCAAATTAGGGTGTGTTGTGTAAGTAACAACAAATGGAAACTCTATTGGAAAATAATCCCAAGTATTTTAAATGGAAAAAATATGTCTATAAACCCAAAATGTCTGGCTAAGAGAATATATGTAACATGAAAATATTCAAGAAATGAAAATATGAGAGTAGTGAGGTGACTAAATTTAGTATTGTCATTGACCTGATGTGCAAAAATGAATTGATTTACCATATATTAGGAATTGTAAGGACTAACTACTATGGCTTCAATCATTGGGCTAGTGAATTATACCTTGAGGATATTTATCTAGATATTTCTCTATTACCAACTAGGTGTGCATAGCCTCGATAGAGTTATCTCTAATCTTAATTGTTGATGCCTAAAAAAATCACTCTAGGATATCAACTCTTTATGGGGAAGCTTTATAGATGTGGGACTCAAATGTGGTTTGTAAAGTAACCTCTGAGGTTTTAGAAGCCATCTCTTTGGATCAATTTGGAGATGAAAAGGGATAAGAAAGAAATGCAAAATAACATTGAAATAAACTAACTAGGGTGATGAACTGAGATCTTTAAAGTATTGAACTAAAATTGCTTAAAATAGCTTGAATATTCAAACAGCATAGACTATTAAAGGAGCATATACATGAATTAAAGTCTATAACATAAACAAGAACCAATACTATAGAAGTAGAGAAAGGAAACAACAAATAAAAATAACTTTATACTTAGTTTGACACAGAACACCACATCCTCTTCATTTTTAGGTGGATAAAAAAATATAAAAGGCCTCGAGGACACAATATAAAATATTCAATCTTACTCGTGAGGGACACCTACTAAGGTCGTAGAATGAAAATTGCTAACTGGTGATACTTCTATTCTAAAACTAGATTATTAAAAATGGTTATTCTGTAATAATAGCAAAAATAATTATTCATCTCTTATCCCCTTTCAAAATAAAAGATCTCTACTTATATAGGCATAGTATCCTCACAAGGAAGCAACCCCTAGAAATTGGCACTCATGCTCATGATGAAGCATTTATAACTGAATGAGGAGCTCTAGCTCATGAGTGTAGTTGGTCTCCAAAAACCCAAATATGGTGTAACTATAGTGCCTTATGATTCCCATGATGCTTAGGAGAAGTATGGTGGTGAAATGCGTTTTCCTCTAAAACTACCTTTGGAATGATTATTAAGATAGAGGGACCCACTTCTCTCATCTAATGGTGTTACTTGCAAGTTTGATAGGAAAATTTTTGCCTTATTCAAGTGCCATGATGCCACATGGAAGGTTTTATTCCTCTCTATTATAGCTACTTGGTGGACCTCATTCCTAGCCTTATCAACCAATCGCATAATTTGAGAGCTCTGATAAATAAAGCCTTGCTATTGAGGATCATTGTGATGCCATGTGGTGAATTGGTGCTAATCCTAGGGAAGTCGAGCATTCTTTTCCAAAATTGAGCATGACAGCACCATGTGTAAAGTTTTCATCCCTCTTTATAACTACATAGTGGGCCCCACCCACTACTCCATTAACCAATGGTGTAAATTGAAGTCCTAAAAAATAAACCTACCTTAGGTGAGCACCCAATCTCCACATGGAGAGCTAGCACTACTCATGGGTGAACCAAAAATGTCTTCATGATAAATAAGCATTGGGGTACCACATGGAAGGTTGGAGACTCTACTAGGGAAGTCAAGAACCTGTTTGAGTTAAACAAGCACTAGGCTACCATGTGGAAGAAAGCAGGAGTAAGCTGAGACTTAGACAAAAATAGATAAAGTTACCCCTAAAAAAGAAGGGATCGTAACATAAATTCCAAACTCACTAAGCTTGTCCATGAAAAAAGCTAACTACTCCAAAATATACAAAAAATGGATCACAATCCACACTTCCTGGTGACTTACAGGAGAATCCACCTTGGATAGAAGAACCTAAAATTTTGGTTTCATAAACTAGTTGAAGTAAAATACAAAAAGGGTAAGTCTTACAAAACTTACAAGTTTTAAAGAGCAGCCTTCAAAGGCATCCACTCTTCTTCTTTTCTTAGGTCTTCTTCTTCATATCCTTAAAGGCTCTGTCTAGGTTGATGATCTCCTTAAAAGATATTCTACTCAAACCTTAGACTACTATCATCATCTATAACTCCAGCTGGGCAAAAGGCTATAAAATTATCTCAACCTTAGAGACACTTGGTGTTTGATCAAGATTCATAAAAATGGTTTTATCATTATACTTTTTCTCTAATAGATCTTTTATATTATCCTCTAGGAGGATGGTGTTGTCCACAAGGAAAGTAGAGTGGAGTCTCAACTAGACTAGTTATTTGATGTGCCCCTTCATATCCTAGACTACCTTCTCTAAGGCATTGAGAAATGACTTGTATTTTTTTTGCCTTGTTGTAGCTCAGAAAATCATTTACTTTCACCACCACCTACCTTCATTCATCTACTGCTATTTATTTTAGTGTCCCATCCATTGTGTTGTAGAGCTTTTACATAAGGAGTTATTAATCTTGAACCTTAGGGGACATGAAGGTAAGGACCTAGTCTATGGATTCACTTACCTAAGAGATCAGCTTTAAGTTAGTGTCTACATTATTTATTCTCTCTTAGTAAGATATATACAATTTCTAACCATGGGGAATATCCCTATGGTCTAAGAGCAGGTGGGAAGGTCATTTTTCAATTATAGGATCTCTTGGTCCTTGGTTAAGGACCCCTACTATATCTATTACTATAATTATTTTTATGCACTTGTAGTATCCAAGAGATTCTTATAGGTTTTCATGAGATCTTCTTCTTTCTCATCCAACTTATTCTCTATAGTCTACTTCTCCTTCTTTAGGCCATTAATTTTGGCATTTAGCTTTGCAACCTAGATCCATATCTAGGCCCTTTAATTAGCTTCCACTTAGAATCTCTCACTAATGATATGGATTTGTAAGTGAAACATCATTTTTGTGAGATCTGTGTCTTTGACCTTAGAATCAGTGTTTAAGTGGTTGACCATAGATTTCATCCTTGCAAGTTCTAGCTTTGTATTCTCCTATTGATGGCCTTCTTTGATATATTCTATGGTAATAGACTTCTATGTTTTTTCCATAAATTTAACCATGTCAGTGGGCCTAGCATGGTTGAGGTTGAGGTAGATGACATGTATTGAGTAGTCCCCTAGCTATATCTATTCTTGGGGCTTGACTACTTTGGGCACTATATGTGAAATCATAATAAATTATTATATTGGGTCAAAGAATGACTGTATGTAATGTACTACGAGGGACTTGGCCTATTTTATTCTTTAATTCTTTGCCTAAGCCTCTCAATATTTTCTAGCATCCTCAATCTACTGATGAAATTGTTACTATGACTAGATATTTTCCTTCATGAAGGGGGTTCCTTGTGGTAGCCTAAAAGGAATGGTCAATTTTTTGTTGTAAATCAGTGGATGTTGTTCCTCTAGAGATGAGTGGGTGATAGGTTATGGTAGAAGGAGATAAAGGTGGGAGACCATGAAGAGGGGTGGAAGGTGATTTTTCCATAATGGATGTTGATGAAGTGGATGAGGGTGAAGGAGTGAGAAACAACATGAGGGCTGTGATTAGGTGCATGAAGGAAAGTGACATGAGTGAGGTGATAGGCTGGGTAGTGGAGAGCGATGTGAGCTCAATGGAAATTATGGAGGATGAAGAAGGAGTGAAAAATGAAGCAAAAGTGGAAATAAAAGGTTGATAAAAGTGTACCTTATTTTACAAGGGATTGGGGGGAGAACTAGAGGCTTATGCCCTAAATCTGAGCTAGGATGACCCCACCATGAGATGTCCCGTAGAGGCTTGATGTTATTATGGAGTGATTAGATATGGATACAGAGGAGGGGACTAGGTCAAATGCCTTTAAACCACCAAAACTTCTTATTTTTTATTTATAGGGGCATCCTTCTCTTCCTTATAAGGAGTATCCACTTCTTTTTATAGAGAATTATCCTTCTACCAGAGCTTCCACCTCATGGTGCTCATCCCAAAGGTTTTCAAACTTTTTGTTAGTGTCTAGATCATCAAAATTATGCTCATATTGGCCAATATCTTACCTATATCTCAATAGGAATCTATCTTTTCCTAAATCCAATCCCTTTGGATGAGCTACACCCTCACACCCATTATTATTTTTTTCATGGGGTTGAACTCTTGGACCACTTTGTAAAAGGACTCCCACGGCTTGTGGGTATTAGATCTACATAATAGTTAATATCATCCTTCATTGGTGACCTTAAATATTTGAGGTATGGTTGGGGCTCATGATTAAACTGGGTAATGGTCTTCAAGGTATCTATATGACGAACTGGGTTATAGTTCCATTGGTCATCAATTTGGTTGAGTTCGAGCTTTACAATATTGAATGCAAGTAGGCATTATTATGACCTCTTCACCATCATGATGCCCCCTCTTGAGAAAGGAACATCATATAGGGCCTTATTTTTTTGGCCCATGTCATATAATTATTTGAATACATCAAGTTGGTGAGCTAGCTCTAAGGATAGGGTCTTATCTATGAGTAGGTGCAAGATCTAGAATGGATCCTTCTTGAATCCATGTACCTAAATAAAGGTGAAATGGGTCCTAAAGAACCAGTCAACTATAATTATTCCATTATATAGCCATGACATTTATCAATTTATCATTATAAAGGTGATGGCCTCATAGTTGAGGTCAATCAAAATTGGGGATGGATAGGAAAGATTCTAAAGATTCATAGTAATCCTATGTGGCCAATAGGATGTGTTTCTATGAAATAATTGGGATCATTGTGTTAGGGTGAGTGCTCATCTTAATAAAGTTGAAGGTGAAGTATGAAGATAATAATTGGGAGTTCTAATATAGGATCAATTGGAGGAGGAAGGAGGAATACCTAAAGATATTTAGTGTTGATAAGTTTGTCAGCTCATTATGCAAAGCAACAGTGATGGCATTTATAAAATACATCCTATAAACCTTTCCTTTTCTCACCATATTCAAAAGGAAGACCACCTCAAATTTGAAATCAATGATGTGAGCATCTAATTCCATCCTAAAGATAAACACCAACATAGAAAGGGAATATTTCATGTCCAACATCATAAAGCTCATGAGAGCGATGGGTAAAAGAGATAATTTGATGTAATTACTTTATAAGACTAAATTGATGAACTTTGTCTTATGTACCTAAGTGTCCTAGACATTTTGTAGGCTCTCCACAGATGTTGGTATTGGGGTCACTTGGGAATCAAAGTATCTCCTTTATGTAATCATCACTAATATCCACTTTCAAGTGGTTATTGCCTATAATAATACCAGTGCTAACATCATATATGTCTATACATAAGGCATCAATCTCCAAGCATGGGTGCATAAGAGGTACCATGTATTGAGCTAGTGTGGAGTTCTAAATCATGTACCTAAATGACTCATAGTCATTGCTTTGTACCTTTTCAATCATTTAGGTATGGGCACCCTCCCTTAGGTTCTTTAGGTTCTTTTATAGTTTGGGATCAAAGATCCCATATGCATAATCAAGGACTAGTGAGGGGTCCTTGAAACACCCCTTGGAAATAATTTTAACATTTGGAACTTTAGACCTTAGCTAAGTGAAATCAAAATCAAGTTATTTGCTTACTTCATCTATAGGGGAAGGTCATTATGACCACCTAACCTATGGGTTCTCTACTTCCTTAGATGCCTTCCATTACTGGATGAGGATGTAAAAGTCTCCATTTTACAACTCTTTTTAACAATTGATTTTCTCTTAGTAAAATACTAGATATCAATTTTTACTCATGATCCTGGCACTCTTTTCTCATTTCTTTTAGTTTTATATCTAAAAGCATTCTCAAGACACTTTACTTAATTTCTCAATTCTTTACTCAATTATCTTGGAAAATATTAAGCATTAAACTATTTGGACTAATTGGGAGAGAGATATTTATAGGCTAGTACTTTGAGCATGATCATCATTACATTTTTTAATTTGGGATCCCCATAAATGTTAAAGGTGGTACACACACTTGAGGAGTAAATCACAAGAGATTTTGTAGTGATCTTCATGGGGAATCATGAAACATGGAGCATCTATCATTAATGGCAAGGGGAGTGTGGTAGATAATTGTCTATTGGAGGATGTTTTAAAATTATAAGGACCAAGTTGTGGAAACTTAGTGGTAGGATGAAAAAATTGTGCCAACAACACTTATTCTTGAAGGTAAATAGTATAAAAAGCAAAAAAGAAAGGGAAACATGCAAATGAAAAGAAAACTAACTAACTATATACAAGGGAGAACTATTAAATCAGTTAAAGTGTTTTAAGTCTATTCTATTAACTAGTATCCCTAATGCATTTCTTTATTCATCCTCTAACTCAAATGTGTTACCTTGTTAATTAACCATGATGTAGAAATTCCACCTCCATAGGGAATCAAACTTTACATGTTGTCCTAGCTTTATAGCCCTTTGGTTGTATTTGATGAACCAGTCTCTTAGCTTAAAGCCTAGGTCTGATGATTTCTTATCAAACCATTATTTGACTACTTACTTTTGAGTGACCTTATCATCACTCACTCATTCCCTCACTTCTTAGAGGTTGAGTAATTCTACCAACCTGACCTCCATCGTTCCATTCTCTACCACTTGAACAACTTTCAAAAGTTGTAAAGCAAGAATTTCTATTGATATGGGCATTACCACTTCCTTCCTATACACTAATTCATATGGGGATGCATTTAAAATTTTCTTGGGAGTAATTTAGTTGGCCCATAAATCTATCTTGAGATGCATATGCCACTCCTTTTTTTGTTTTGTGCCCATCCTTTTGATTAGCTTGATTATGTTCTTATTTATCGATTCAACTAACCCATTCCCTTGCAGGTAGTAATTAGATGAAGTCTTTAGGAAAATCCAATTTTGAAATATTAGAACTGAGGAAGGCCTTTACATTATCAAAAATGATAATTTTGGGAGGCCTAAACCATGATACTAACTCCTCCAAAAATTTGAGGATCATGTTTTCAGTTGCTTCCTTCATTGGGGTTGCCTCGGTCTACCTTGTGAAGTAATAAGTGGTTGTAAGTATCCATTTGTAGCCTAAATTAGAAACAATATTGATCATCCCATTGAAATATATGCCCCATTATGCAAAAGGTTCATTAGTTACAATTGGATTCAATGACATGGTTGAATTCTTCTACTTACCTAAAAAGAATTGACATTGTTGGCATTTTTTAACTTCCTAATGGCAATAAAATAACATGGATGGCTAGTAATATCCTATACACATAATTTTGGTCACAGTCATATTTATGGATAAATTCTCACTTAGAGGGGTCAAATAAATATCCCATAAAATATTATTAGCTTGGTAGTTGTCCACACATTAGAGTAGCTCTCTACCAAAATTCTTCTTGAAGAGGACTCCCTACACTAGTGTGTAGCTAGCTCCCTAAAATATATAAAATATTATTTTGTGAATAAGGAGACCATTTCAGTATCGGTTGGTCTACATAAAATGGGTCATATTAGCAACCCAAGACCTTTCGACTTCATATTGACTCATTAAAACCATTTTTTGTGCATCTTATTATTCTACTAGGATACCTTCGCATTGAGCTAGATACTTATCGAGTCCTCTTCCTTAGATAAATTTGGTTGGCCTAACTTTAACATCATATTATAGGATTTTAGTCATCCAATTGGCCCTTTTTTAGTGATCTATCCTTCCATTATGTATTTTTTGACATTAGAATGTGTTATGGATACCATTATCTTTCTCCCCACCACCAAGTGTCTAATTTTTTTGAGACCTTTAATGATGGTGAAGGCTTTTTTTAATGAAATTTTACTTGGTCTCATACCTATGCAAGGTCCTAAAATAGAAAGTAATAAATTGTTCACCTATCCCTTCTTCTACCTTTTGGGTTAGCACAACTGCTAGGCTATGTTTGCTCCCAAAGACATACATGATAAAATATTTAGAGAAGTCAAGATTTACCAGCATGGGGGTAGTAGATATTGATTCCTTAATATTTTCAAATGTTATTCTCCCTTCTTTAGTCCATTTTAAAGTTTGTTACTTCTTCAACATCAAGGTTATTGACCTTACAAATCTTGTGATGTTGGATATGAATTTGCTGATGAAATTGATCTTTCCTAAGAAAGATTGGACCCCTTCTTATTGACTGGTAATGCTAAATCCATGATGGCCTTTAATCTATTGATATTGATAGAGATTCCTTATTTGGATACCATGCATCCAAGAATCTTACCTTGTATGACTTTGAAAACATATTTCTTAGGGTTGAGAGACACCCCAAATTCTTGGACATTTTTTAAAATCTTCTCTAGATGGTTGAAATGGTCTTCCTTCTTAGATAATACAATGAAATCATCTAAGTAAATGAGGATGATTTTATTAATTAAGCCCTGGAAAGCTATGTCCATGGCTCTTTGAAAGGTAGCCCCCATGTTAGAGAGGGAAAAAGGCATCTTTACATATGCAAAGGTCCCACACTTTGTAGTAAAAGTCATCTTGTGTTGGTCCTCTTCATTAAACCATACTTGGTTGTACCTTGAGAATCCATCTATTAGGGAAAACATTTCCACACCTACTACTATAGGAAGATTTTTTCCATAGAAGGAAGGGGATAATGATCCTTTAGAGATGCTTTATTTAAATCCTAGAAGTCCATGCATAGTTAGATTTTTTACATTATTCTTCCTTAGCAGAACTAGGTTGGACACCGAAGTCGAATGCCTAATTGGGTATATAATCCTCGATTCAATCAATTTCCTTAGTTCTTGGGCCATAAGGGACTTGATTTTGGGTTAATTATATTTTATTTTTACTAGATAGGCTTGGATCCCTTAATTAGATTAATGGTATGTTAAATTACCTCATGGTCATACCCTTTAAGGTCATCATAGGTATAGGTCATAAGCCCTTCATATCTATTGCATAAATATACCAATCAGTCCTTGTCCTCTTGGGAAACCTCTTTCCGAATCTTCAATTTCTTCCCTTCTTCAACATTAAGCTCAAATTAGTCACTTTTATCTATGGCAAACTTTCATCTATCATTCCTTACATCATCCAAATCAAAAAGGTTCTCCAAGGTGATTAGCCCC
The DNA here is from genome assembly GCA_037957365.1 of Torreya grandis. NCBI lineage: Eukaryota > Viridiplantae > Streptophyta > Pinopsida > Cupressales > Taxaceae > Torreya > Torreya grandis. Next base: position 365,159 of record JARHVA010006241.1, read on the forward strand.
TTCGATAGCTTATTATATTTTAGTTACATGATCTAAACCCTATAGGCTTATTTGATCTTTGGTTTTAGTTTCTCTATAAATTCACATGACTATTAGAGAAACATAATGATTTGGGCATCACTTTCAAACACTTACTAATTCTAGTTGTTGTTGGGAATGGCAGGTCTCATGATCACCCACACTGCTTGCTCATTAGAGAATAAATATATCACTAGATTAAATTAGGATCCAATCACCACCATTCTATGCACTTGGGCATTCATGGTCTTATGGATGATCTGAATGTTGAAATATTGAAAAGCCTCAACCAAGTCCCATATCTAATGGTGGTAGTATCTCATGTGGACATTTTTGTAGCCATGACCCCTCTCACTTGTCTCACCACTAGTTCAAAATCTTTGAACACTTTTATATTCTCCAAACCCATGTGCTTAGTGAGGCTAAGGCTATGGACTAGTGCTTTATATTTAACTTGATTATTTATGCAAGAAAATTAGAATTGAAAGGCTCATATCATCTCTTTTTTTAGATGGAGACACTAACCAAATGCCTACCCTAGATCTGGTTTTGCATTTCACACCATCAAAATGTAGGGTAAAAAAAATAGACCTACCTTTGGGTTCTTTGCTTTTATCCTCCTACTTCATGACCTCAAGGTTAGCCTGATCTAAATCATGGATTATATAGGTCCTAAGGTTGATGGTGTCAAAATTCATAAAAAGATCATTCTCAATGAACTCATTAATGAGGACCTCTTCCTCTAGGCTCTTTTTGTTGGCCACTACTTCCTCTTCAAGCATTTCTACATATTCCATCTCTTTCTTAGAGAAAGAAATGTGCAATGTCTTGAAATTTACCATAGCCTCTTTAACTATGTGTTTAGGATGTAGAGGCTTAGAAAAAACCTTTAAATTCAAGACATATTTGGTCCTTAGGATAAAATGGGACTAATCTAAAGACAAGTATCTACTTATTTTGGTGGTGAAATCTCTTGATAGACATAGTTTGAAGACTAGTGGGATGTCGACCACACCTCCTAGTGAAATATTATGCTTGGATAAGAGTATAGGGTTAGGGGAAAATATTTTATGAAACCAATGGTTTAAACCTTCTTCCCATGTAATTTCATCACCTCTTTATCTAAGGGCTCATACCATAGTTGTAGCACATCTACAATCTTCTTGGGCATTATTGTGGTGCCTATGCTATACTTGATCATGTAATTGTGTAACAACTTCTTTCCCATAATGAGAGTCAAATATAATAGGGTAGGCTTAATCTTACTTACCCCTATCTGAGAGTTGATGAACATGGATAGCACATGAGGTTGTGCACTATTTTTGGATTCCTTTCCTTTATCTTGTGCCAACTCTATAGTTAGGATAGCTTGTGCAGGTTTCTCCTAGTCTTTTAACACTTCTTTCAATAGGGTTTTTTTCTTGGGAATAGATAAGATGTCCCAAAGGGAAACATTAATGGGAGCCTTCTTTATCTATTCTACTATGTTATACAACCCTAGTGGTAAGACCTTAAGGTCCTTTGCCTTATTTTATGTTATTTCACTCCATTTTTTATAAGTCAAAGGTGGTGGTTGGGATCCCAATCCCTTTTCAAAAGTTACTTTAGGCCTTGTATAACTTCTCTAATGAGATAATCCTACTCATGAGGGACACCTACTAAGTTCATAGAATGAAAAATGCTAACTACTACTACTTCTATTATAAAACTAGATTATTAAAAATGGATACTCTCTAATAATAGAAAAAAACAATTATTCATATCCTAATAATTTTCAAAATAAAATAGATCTGCTTATATAGGCACAATAGCCTCATGAGGAAGTGACACCTAGAAATTGGCACTCACACTCATAATGAAGCCAATGCAACCAAATGAGGAGCTCTGGCTCATGAGTGCATTTGGTCTTTAGAATCCTAGATATGGTGTAGCCATAGCACATTATGATGCCCATGATGCTTAGTAAAAGCATGGTGGTGACACGTGTCTACCTCTAGAACTACCTTTGGAATGCTTTTTAGTAAAGAGGGGCCCACTTATCTCATCTAATGGTGCTTCTTGAAGGTCTAACAATAAAATTTTTGCCTTAGTCAAGCATCTTGATGCCATGTGGAAGGTTTTCTTCCTCTTCATTATAACTTCTTGGTGGGTCCCATTCTTATCCTTATCATCCAATCATGTAATTCAAAGTTTTGACAAATAAATCCTTACTCTTGAAAAATGTCTTGACACCATGTGGAAATCTAACACTAATCCTAAGGAAGTTGAGCATTCCTTTGCAAAATTGAGTATGGGGGCACCACATGTAAAGTCTACATCCCTCTTTGTAATTGCACATTGGGCCTCACCCACTATTATGTTAGCCAATGGAACTACTTGAAGTCCTAAAAAAATAAACCTACCTTGGATGAGTACTTGGTCACCACATGGAGAGTAGGCACTACTCCTGGGTGAATCAATAACTTCTTCATGATAAATGAGCACTAGGGTGCCACGTGAAAGGTTGGTTCTTCTACTGGGGAAGTTGAAAACTTTTTTGAGTTGAACAAGTGTTGGTCCACCATATGGAAGGCTATAGGAGTAAGTTGAGACTTAACCAAAAATAGAGAAAAAGACCCCCAAAAAAGAGGGGGGCATAACACAAATTCTAAACTCACCAAGCCCATCTATGAGAAAAGCTAATTACTCCAAAAATATACAAAACAATATCACAATCCACAATAATGAAGGCCTTTCTTTACTACCATCCAGGTTTCCATAGCCCCAGTAGATATTGCTTTAATCTCCCAAAACTAAGTTTTCTAAATAATATATTTTTCTTTTCTATTTTCTCTTTATTTTTACTATCTTAGTTTAGGGTTGGGTACTACCATGGAAAATGAAATGCATACTATATATTTTTTACCCTATATCTCCATTATAACATGTTCACCCAAGAAAATCCATAAACCATTTAAGGTGTAATTTTGTACTTTGTTTCAAAAGAACATTTTCCATGGCCAACTAGTTTACATAATCTTGTCTAAACAAGAATAAATCCAAAAAACATATGATAGCTTAAGATTTCAAAACTGACTTAGAAACAAAATCTAATACTACAAATTAATTGTTTCATTGAATTCTAGCTTATATTTTGAGAAAGGAAGAAGAAGAAACTAAATATGGGTATGTTTGGAAAACCTATTTGGTTGTGTGTGCATTGAATTAGATGATTGTGAAGAGATATTCTTTGGCTTGAGAGGATAAGCTATAAATAAGACATCATTAAAGCAAATGGTTGGTTAGATAAATAGCTGAGTGGATTGCCTAGTGCTAGCTAGACCTTGAAAGAAGAACTTCCTTGAGGGTTATCAATCCACATGTTTTAAATAATTAAGTTTATAAATATAATGATAAATTACTTGCATCAATAATAAAAAGGTACTAAAATTGAACACAAGAAATGTTTGCTAAAGAAATAGAATAGAAATGACTAATATAGTGATAAACAAGTCAATGGTAGTGCTAAATGGCTCATGTATATTTCCAAAAATCAAGGAGGGGTCTATGAATAGGCAAGAACACAAAAAAAAAGATTTGGTTGGGGGTAGGAGGGTGAAAATAACTTTCTATTATTTCCTACCATAGTGACCATCAGTGATTGAGGTGACCATCAGTGGTTAAGGTGACTGTCAGTAGTCAAGATGACCATCAACATTTGGATAGACCATCAGTGGTCGAGACAACCATTAGTGTTTACTATGTGTAGGATATAGGTAATAAATGTTAGATTGATAGGATCATAGAGTTAGATTTTGAGAGATGGGTTGGTGCTAGGTTAATTATGAAATGCAAATAAATTAAATACATATTAGAAAACAAGTACTTATCTTGTAGAAGGTTGATCAAGTGGTTATTTGAGGTGGTCTACATGTTAGTGGATTTTGGTGAGATTATAATAGAATAATGATACTCAATGCTTTGGTAGAGTGACAGTGGCAAGTCAAATCTCTAAAATGATGGTTAGATTATTGGATCACTAATGATGTTAAACAAGAAAGATGTTAGAAGAGGCTATGGTGGACTGCCAAGCTACACGCTCGATCTCGAAAGCGTGAAGCTCCTTAAGGAATGACAATCCACTATTTAAAGATAAAAGTATTGTAAAGGAAGAAATGATAAATGACTAAAGAAATAGAAAAGTAAATGGTGTGTACCTATTCCTTGTAGTCTGTGTATCTTAGAATGCTATAGAAGGCTAGTTAAAGGTTTTGTCTAGTCTAGATGGGCTGTTTGGATGGCTTTTTGGTTTGCTAGTTTAGAACACAGTCATCGACATCGATTGAGTTGCCAATGTCGGTCTAGCTGAAGGTGCTGATGTCGGTTGGTCTGCCAATGTCGGTTGGGGTCATCAGCCTTGGACAGCTTTTAGAGTATTTTTGGGATAGACAAATGGGTTTTTGGAAGTTTAGAGGTTGGTGCAGGGTTGTGAGAAAGTGAATGAGGTCTGAGGAAGGGTATAGGTAGAGGATTGGTGTGAAAAGGGGGTGAGAATAAGGGGAAGGCCTTTTAGCCCCTCCATAGAAGAAGTCAGGCCTCTTGACAATATTTAGAAATATCAATGAAAACTAATTGACAATATATTCTAAAACACTAAAATGAAAACCAAAGTACTTAGCTTTATAGGGTGAAGAACCAGAGGTGTCAGAATAGTGATTCCCATTATGGCTGATGTGACTAGTGATGTGAGCCAATGAAGTGAACATGGATTGCTTCAATTTAGTAGCTTGAGGTCCTCGTACAATCTTTCAATCTAGTCTCTGAAATGATTTGTGCAGAGCTTCGGTAGCTAGGAAAATGATAGTCAAGTTTTGGTGCTTGAAATCTTAGAGTGTGTGTGCCAATGTACGAAAAGGTAGCCTAGCTCAATGTTAGAGCTTGGCTTATGTAACTGACATTGATGATCTCATCAGTGTCGATGTAGAACTGTTGATGTTAGTTGCGGGTTGACCAATGTCAATGGAGAGAGAATAGGTAAAAGGCATATTTTTACCCATGACCTATTCTCACCCCATCTTAACTCCCTAACCAACTCCCATGCCTCATAAGCCCTTGTTTTAACCATTATCCAACAAAAAAAGGCACTTGGCAGTTGGAGAAATGGGCAAAGAGATAAAAATAGCCCTTTTACCTATTCTTTCTTTACTAACGTTGGTCAACCTATGGTCGATGTCAACAGTTTTGTGCCGATGCTAGTACGATCACTGATGTTGGTTACATAAGCCAAGCTCTAACATTGAGCTAGGGCCACCTTTTTGCACATTTTCATGCACACTCTAAGATTTCAAGCACCAGAACTTGACTATCATTCTCCTGGCTATCGAAGCTCTACACAAATCATTCTAGAGACTAGATTGAAAGATTGTACAAGGACCTTGAGCTACTAAATTGAAGCAATTGTGTTCACTTCATTGTCTCACATCACCAGTCACATCAGCCACAATAGGAATCACTATTCTAACACCTCTGGTTCTTCACCCTATAAAGCTAAGTACTTTGGTTTTCATTTTAGTGTTTTAGAATATATTGTCAATTAGTTTTCATTGATATTTCTAAATACTATCAAGAGGCCTGACTTCTTCTGTGGAGGGGCTAAAAAGCCTTCCCTTTATTCTCACCCCCTTTTCACACCAATCCTCTACCTATACCCTTCCTTAGACCTCATTCGCCTTCCCGTAACCCTGCACCAACCTCTGAACTTCCAGAAACCCCTCTGTCTATCCTGAAAATACTCTAAAAGCTGTTCAAGGTTGACGACCCCAACCGACATCGGTAGACCAACCGACGTTGGAACCTTCAGTCAGACTGACATTGGCAACCCAACCAACATCGGTGATTATGTTCTAAACCAGCAAACCAGAAAGCCATCCAAATAGCCATCTAGACCAGACAAAACATTCAGCTAGCCTTCTGTAGCATTTTGAGATACACAAATTGCAAGGAATAGGTACACACCATCTAATTTTCTATTTCTTTAGTCATTTATCATTTCTTCCTTTACAATACTTTTATCTTTAAATAGTGGACTGTCATCCCTTAAGGAGCTTCACACTTTCAGGACTTAGCGCGTAGCTTGGCAGTCTACCATAGCCTCTTCTAGCATCTTTCTTATCTAAGTTTCATTCTTACTACATGTGTTTCATCCATAGCCAAAGAGGAGCTCCCATAAGGCTTGGATATGGTGCACACTAAATCTGGGTAACATCAAACCCATAACCTCTTAACCTTAATTTCTTTCCCATTTGAATGTAATTAGTGAAAATCTAGAGAAACATTTTGGCACGCCTGGTGGGACCCTTGGAGTTTTCCTTGTGTTCATACTTCTTCTTTTAAAAATCAAATTTTCATGTAGATGCATTAGAAAAATATTCACTTCTTGCATCCCCTCTTCTATCTTTTTGTTTCAAAAGGAAATCATTAGTAGAGGTTAAAAAGAACATCTCTTTTTCAACTTTTTACTTCTTGCATGCATCATAGAGTAGTGAAAAACTCATACTCTTTACCTCTTCTCCATTTGTTTGGATTTAAATAACATATTTCAATTTGGGTTAAAAACTACTGCATTTCATTCTTGCTTGGATGCACACTTATCCCACTTAGTAATTAAAGCATTATGAATGAATCATAGTGCACCAATGTGACACAACCAAACCACAATCACTTCAAATCAAACACATAAACTTACTTGAGACATGGCCCATCTAGGATTTCATCACCTAGTAGATACCTTACCCCACCCGGTGATCCTACTTAGATTTCACCACCAAGAGGAGGGCCCACTCTATTCTCTGGCAGAGTATAAACTATAGGGAAGGTATATTCTAGCTAAGTAGCCCAGCTCGGCTCTGGGTTCATGAAGTGAAGGGAGAAAGCCCCAGCACCAAGCAACATACTGACCCTAACACAGATATCTTTGAGCACCATAACACAACCTAAAACCAGCCATAGACTTCCTCTCTAGGAACTGTTATACAAGCCCAACTCTCAACACATTCTTTTAAGGCATAAGCCACCATGACTTTAAAACTCATTCTTAGGAATCTAACATTTTATAGGTTGCTTGCCTAATCATCTATTTTGCTAGTTTTATCTGAGTGTTTGAGCTGGTAAGGTTGTATCATTATAAAGTCCAAAACAACTTAGAATATCTTCTTCTAAAAACTATCAATCTTTTGTGTTTCTAGAATTACACAAAAATTGACATCAATTTATCCATCGACGTCGACAACCAAACCTTCACCGACATTGATTAACTGACTGACGTCGGCAATATTTTATAACTGATATCAGTTAAACAACTGACATCGGTCACTATCAATAAATAAATTTAAAAAAATTCCAAACAACAAGCTTAAAGCCCAAATTTCTTGTTGTTTAAAACAAATTCTAGTTTTCTAAAACTAAAACACAGTTTTTGGAACCTGAACCCCTTTTGCCTTGGATGGTCTTAACATGTAGTCAAGCCAAATTCCTTGTTGACCATGCGAGTCAATAGACACTCCCACCTTTGCCCTTCATGCCAAGTCATCTAATGGAGTATACTTCAGACACTGAGCATACTCCTATCCAACCTACCCCTGATCAACCTCCTATTGTTCTCGAAGGGGATCAAGATTTTGAGAGATTCCTTAACCACAACATCAAGGCTCTCCAACATTATCTTGCTAGAAGCCAAATGTGATATCTTTTGGGTAACCCTATTTATGGGTTGCCAACTTCTTTAGTTAAAGCGGCAATGATATCAACAGCATCCGCTATCCAATCTATGGTCACTCAAGCCACTACCTCGACCAGTAACCTGACCATGGCCAATGTTCAATATTTGGCCTCCCCTTTTATCCTTTCTTGCCCTACCTCCATCAGGGTTTTTGTACCCCCTCAAATGCAAACAATTTAACCAAGTTTGACACCTTTCTAGAACTTGATTGTCTCTATCCCATCCACTCTTACACCTATAAACATGAGAGTGACCACTTATCTTTTAACTAGTGTCACCACCATTCAACCACCCTTGGTGGCATCTAGTCAAGTTATGCCTTCTAACTTCACGACACAAGCCCCCTCGGCCTTGACATTGGCCCCTATGATGAACTATCAGTATGTTACACCTACACAAATACAACCAAATATGTCATACACCCCTTCTAAAGCCTTCCAGGTACCCTATAACTTATGGGGTGCCCCTCATGCCAATCCATCTACCGATCTAATTAAGATGCTAATGGATAAGATGTCCAACCTTGAGACATCTATTTCAGGTTCGAGGAGTGTTCTTTCATATGAACAAATCTACAATGAACCTATCCACCCTTCAATTCCTATTCAACCATACCCTAGCCAGTGGGAACTCCCAAAATTTACTCACTTTCAGAGTAAAGAGGACCCACAACAACATCTATGAGCATTTACACATGCTTGCTACCTCATAGGGCACGATGATGCATTATTGCTTCACACATTTCCTATGTCACTTTTTGGTGCTGCCCTTGACTGGTATAGCTCCATTACCAGTCATTCTCTCTTCACCTTCATTCAACTCACTCAGTGATTTCTCGATCATTTCTCAATCAATATTACCAAGAAGGTCTCCATCATAGACCTTTATTCCATTAGACAATTTGAGGATGAGTCAATAGCAGACTTCATCACCTATTGGAGAGGTTTGATCAACCAACTCTCATTCTCACTACCTCAACCTAAGCTCATTGAGTTCTTTTCAAGAGCATGTGCCAATCACATCTCATCCACTCTGTGGGTTCAAACTTTTCACACATTTGATGAAGCTTTCACTATGGCTCAAAAGCTTGAACTTTGTGCAATCAAAGAAGACAGGGTCAAATTGCATAACAAAAATACCAACGCAAAACCCAATGACCCTTCTTCCAAACCTTCTTCTTCCCACCCCAAGTCCAAGGGATCAGTGAACATTGTGGTCCTTAGGTCACCATCTTCTACCACAACCAACCAATCTGAGCCCTCCACTTCATAAAACATCACTAGACAATTCCAACAATGGTATGAACAGTGACGATACACTCCAATAGGAGAATCATATGCTTTCGTATTGGATAAATTAGTGAAGCAAGGAGTCATCAACCTCCCTCAAATCTAACCACCTATCCAATTTGACCCCTCACGAGTTATCCTTGCATGGTATAGGGAAACTAACTTTTGTAACTATCATCGTGTCAAGGATCATTACATGGATAATTGTAAAACCCTAAAAAACATTGTTCAAGACATGTTAGACAAAGGGGACCTTGTTTTGGATAACCTTAATGCGTCAGCCAACCAAAACATGGATGTCTTTAGGCAACCATTTCCTAACCATCCCCCAAGTTAGAACAATGTTCAGACCATGGTCGATGACCCTCAAGAATGCAACATACACACAATCAACATAGTCTTTCCTTTCATTCCTATCCAACCTCTCCCACAATCTAAAGAGATTGGTCAACCCATTTCTCCACCACAGGTAGAAGAGCCTATTTTACCCATACCATCCCCATGCAACAAATAGCTCCCTTTGCCTCACCCTCTTCCTCATGTGGATGAACCCATTTCACTTGTATCACCCCCATGACATCAAGCACATCCTCTACCCATTCTTCTACCTTGTGAGGATCCCATATTACCTATCCCTCTTGCCCCCACCTTCCTTCTTCTTCTACCATTAGAAGAATTTACCATTCATACCCCATGCCCTCATGAAGAAGGGGCCATCATCCCTCTGCTTTACCCTTTAGAGGAGCCTTCCTCTCCTCTTTTTCCTCCACTGATGGAGGATAATCCTCCATCCACCCCATTTTCACACGTAGGAGAGTCTACTTTGACCTTTACCATATTAGAGGATGCTTTGATGGTACCAACACTAGTAGCCCCACCCTTATCCTTCTTATTACCAATGGAGGATCATACTTTCCATGCTCCTAGACCACACATGGAAGGCATGATCATCCCTGTGCTCTACTCGCTTGAAGAGCCCAATTCTCCAATCCCTTCTCTGCTGAGAGAACTTGCCACCTCACCCACTTCAACTGAGGAAGATCCAGTGATGGTTCTCTCTCACCTTTGGCCCATGATCATTGTGTCTAACACGTTTTTGCTCTCACAATCCACCCAACTCCTTTTAAGGACCGACTATAAGGCCTCACGCGATGTCATCTAAACCCTTCTCTCAATTGGTAGAAAACTTAGGATTCTTCCATTCTAAGAACCTAGAGTTGAGGCATTATGGGAGTGACTTAGGGCTCCTTATCCTACACATCCCACTTCACCTTATACTACCAACCCTTCTATGATGATTTACCCCAAAGTCTCTGATGAGGATTGGGATTCCACTTCTAAATCATCAAAAGCTCAGCCTTCCATGTCTGAGTCCAAACCCTTGTAGGCATCCACCATGCTAAAATAGATTAGGTCTCTTGGTGTTCACCCTATATCAAACCTAACTCACCCATAAGTGAAGTTAGATTTGAACCTCACCCTGCACAGTAGTGGTCCTCGCACCATACTAAAGGAGGATGCTAAACCACGTCAGTCTACTCCTCCTTGACCTTCACCATTGCCCTCTATCTTGGGTCCACATCCTTCCACTTTAACAAGAGTGCTCCCTAATCCAACAACTCACAAAGACAAACTGCCTCCATTACTCCCTCTACCTGTCAAAAACATATTTCCTCGAATAAATTTGACACCTCTCATCAAGAAAGTGCCATCTACACGTGCGGCCACAACACCAACCAAAAAGGTGGTATGAAAAACTCCCCCTACAACTCCTAAATAGAAGTTGTCAACCCTTACTGCAACAATGAGCATAGACCCATTAATGGGTTCCTATGCTTCACTGTTACGCTAATTGTTGTAGTCTTCTAGCATTGTTCTCTCGCCCATTAAGCCATACCAACCTCTTGGATCAAAACCGTCTTGGTTTGATGACACTCAAATCTACTTGTATCATCGCACACTTGGGCATGATACTGAGAGTTGCTATGCTCTTAAGGTTGTCATTCACCAACACCTAGAAAAGGACACCCATCTCATTGAGGATTTTCTTAACCACCTTTTTGATAAACTACTGACACCATCCCATGCCTCCCAAACCTCCTCACTTTAATTAGGATCCCAACATGAGATTATGGTCCCTCTACCACCTTCTCCCCCTTTATTCAAAATTGACACTATTAATGTGACCACCAGGTCCCAAACCCTAAAGAATAAAGGAAAAGAGCAAGTTTCTACCCCTTAGACATATCTAATCACCAAGCCCTCTCCACCACCAAAGCCCAAGATTTCTATCTTGGGCACATCTCAACCAACATCTTCGGGGGCAATTCGTGACTCCATGGTGAAACAACTTCACCAAACCCTTGTGAAGATGTCTTTGTATGACCTAATACAAATCTCTCTAAAACATTGCCAAGCCTTGATTAAAGCTTTATAGGTAGTGGAGATCCAACCTAAAGACCCCCAACCACTGGCTACTTTAGTCAAATCATTACCCACCATTGCCTCCATCACCTTCAGTGATTCTGAGATTCCTGCCTACAACTTGGAAGATCAAGATCCCACCCTCTTTATCACGGCTTATGTTGATCAAACTAACATTAAGTGGGTTATGATTAATGGAGGTGCTAGCATCAACATCATTTCTAACCACGCAAATGATCAACTAGCCCTTCTGAAGAACTGCATGTCAAAAACTAATGCAATTCTTCATTCTTTCAACGATGCCACCACCACTACCATTGGCACTGTGGTCTTGCATTTTTGTGTTGGCCCACGTACAATTCCAAAACTCTTCTATATCATCAAGGGGGAGTTCAAATATAACATGCTATTGGGATGACCTTGGATACATTCCATGACCTGTGTCCCTTCCACGTTGCATCATTGTGTCAAGTTTTAACATGAGGGGCAGGTTCATGTCATTCCTACTAACCCTTCACCCTTTAAAACATGCAACATGACTTACTAAAATATTGATGTTCTCATCCCTTTAAAAACATCCACCCAAACACCACCTCTACCCATAGAAGCCTCAACAAGCTCACAGACACTAATCACACCTATGCCTACTCCTCAAGTGACCACGAAAGATCCTATGGAAGATACCTTCCAGTGCCTTTCACTTGGGGAGTATCATTTGCTTACCCTTAACATGTTACAAACTCCATAGGAATATGGACAACTTCATCATCACCCTAACTATGACTGTTGCATCAAAATGGTCATCCCATATGGTCCTCTTGATCTCCAAACTAATCTCACCTATGGAGGGCTAGATAGGGCCCCTACTGTTGGAAATCCTCTCTCATCACCCTGACTATTCACTTGCAATTTCTCCTTCCTCAAAAAACCTAAATTTGCTCACACCTATCTTCATAGGTGTGCGTGGAAGGATTTTGGCTTTAGGTGTTATGAACAAGGTCCCCACCAGCCCATTGAGCCTCCAAATGATGAGGCAATCAAAAATGCCAAGAAACGACATGGTGTGGGTTTAGAAGAACCTAAAAAACCCTCTAAGATCCCTTGCCATGAAACTGTCATAGAGCATTCTCCTCCAACCTCACCTATTCCCCCACCCTCACCTATAGAGTCGGTGGTCTCCATCCCTTCTAGTTTTTTTTCATAAATGCCATTCACTTGGAACCCTTGGCCTATCAACTAGGTGAGGCATCATGGTCTCTTCCTCTCATTTATCTAGACATGATAGATGATGAATCTTCTAGCATCAACACTGTCTAATGCCTAGATGATGATGCCATACTCACCTACATGGGTATGGACGACTCCTTCATACAATGATCGCTTCCTTCAAAAACACAAGTTATGTTAAATGAATCAACTATTGACATTAATCTCCCATATTTTGATGTTCCTCACATTTTAAAGATTGGTCAATCTTTAGATGCTGAAGAATAAATCAACTATACCACATTCCTTACAGATCATAACAAAGCCTTTGCTTGGTCCTATAGTGATATGCCTGGTATTGACCCTGACATTATCATCCATAACATCATCATGAACTATGAAGCTAAGCCTGTTAGGAAAAAGCTTCATAGGATGCATCCTCACATCACACTCCTTGTCAAAGAGGAGCTTCAATGTCTTCTCTCTGTCTCATTTATCTAACCCATTAATTATCCACAATGGGTGTCAAACATTGTCCCTATCACAAAAGCAATAGGGGGAATTCAAATTTGTACTGATTATCATGACCTCAACCTAGCTTGCCCAAAGGATGACTTTTTTTTGCCAAACATCAACCAACTTGTTGATCTTACAGCTGGTCATGAGATGCTATCCCTCATGGATGGGTTTTCAGGATATAACCAAATCTTGATTGCCCCAAAAGATCAACATAAAACCACCTTCATCACCCCATGGGGGACATTCTGCTATAGGGTCATGCCTTTTGGCCTCAAAAATGTAAGCGCTACATACCAACATGCCATGACTTATATCTTTCATGGTCTCCTCCATAAAATCATGGAGGACTATGTGGATGACCTGCTAGGGAAATCCAAACTTTACCATGACCACCTAACCATTCTCAAAACAATATTCACTTGCCTACTACAATATAATGTTTAAATCAACCCCAAGAAATGCATCTTTGGGGTTCTCTCAGGGAAGCTTTTGGGTTTCAACATTTCTCTCCATGGCATTGAGGTAGATCCAGCTAAGATTCAAGCCATACCTGAGATGCCCCCACTAACTGACCTAAAACAACTTCACAGCCTGCAAGGGAAGCTTCAATATATTTGTCACTTCATCTCGTAGTTATCTGACTGATGCCAACCCTTCCATCACCTCCTCAAGAAGGGCATCTCCTTTAATTGGAATAAGGATTTCCAAGAGGCTTTTGAGGATCTTAAATGCTATCTTGTCTCTCCACCAGTCCTTATTCCACCTAAAGATGACCAACCCTTCTATCTTTACATTTTGGCAATAGATCATTCCTTAGGTGCCATGATCATGCATCAAGATAAACAACATTATGAGCAGGAAATTTATTATATAAGCCAAATGCTCATTGAATATGAAACTTAGTATACTCATATCGAAAAACTTTGCTTGGCATTAGTCTTTGCCACCTCCAAACTCTGCCACTATCTCCTCAACCACAAAACTTACGTCATCACCCACACTGACCCTCTCAAATACATGCATTCCAAGCCATACCAAAACCAACATATGGCTCATTGGCTCATGCTTCTCACTGAGTTCAATTTGGAATTCATTCAACAAAAGTCTATAAAGAGGCAAATGATCACTGACCAACTAGCAGATGCCCCTTTACCTGATAACCAACCCTCTAACTATGAATTTCTTGATGAGTCTATCGCCATGCTATCGACCGATGACATCCCCTATCAAATGATAATGTTCTTTAATGGATCTAAATGTCAACTCAATGGGGGTGCAAGGGTCATTCTCATCCCTCACAAGGGTGAGCCCATGCCTCTATCCTTTAAACTTGACTTCGAATGCACCAATAACATGGCTAAGTATGAAGCCTTAATTTTGGGGCTTCAAATTAACATTTTCTTGGGCATTAAGACAATCAATATCTTTGGCAACTTGTAACTAGTCATTAATCAGATTAATGGTTCATATCTTTGTAAAAATGAAGTTTTTCAATGATGTAAACACCGTGTTGACACATTGTTAGGGTCTTTCAACCGTTATCTCTTGCAAACTGTTCCTCACTCTATGAATAAGTTTGTCGACACAATGGCCTCTCTCACCTCACACATACCATCTTCATCTACTTCCTCAAGAATCTATGTCATAGTACACCATTTGGCATTGCCCTCATATATCTCAACTGACATCAACTTTGTTGGAAATATCGGCTCTAGTCCACATGATGTTTGGTATAAATAACTTGTTGACTACTTGACTTATTCTATCATTCCTCCTGACCTCTCTAGTAATGGACGGTGGGCTTTTATCAAGAGTACTACTCGATACACCATGTTAGGGGGTCTTTTCTAAAAGTGAGGTTTCAACAGCCTCCTTCTTTGATGCCTAACCACCACTGAGACATCTCATGCCATCAAATAAGTACATGATGGGATTTGTAGAGGACATTTCAGTGGTGACTCGATTGTAAAGTGCATCCTCTGCCTGGGTTATTATTGGCCCACTCTTAACCAAGATTGCAGTGACTCTATTTAGCATTGTATCAAATGCCAGTAACATGCTAACCTACTTCACGTCCCTAGACACACTTTACAAGTTGCTAAGGATTTTTGGCCCTTTTCACAATGGGGCTTAGATCTAATCAGTGAGATTAACCCTCATTCATCTCTCCAACATCAGTCTATTATCACAGTGACTGAATATTTCACTAAATGGGTGGAAGCTATTCCCCTCATCTCCACTAAAGTTGAAAAAATCATCATCTTCATTAACCACCACATCATCTATCATTTCGGTGTACCTCACAAGATAATCACTAATAATGGTAAATCTTTTGAAAACAAAACCATCCAAAAGCTTTGTGACACTTTTGGCATCAAACTCAGCTTCTCCTCGCCTTACTATCCACAAGTAAATGGACAGGCAGAAGCTTCTAACAAAATCCTAACTAAAATCTTAATGAAGGTGGTCAACAACACTAGAAGGGATTGGCATACTCACATTCCCTTCACTTTGTGGGCCTACCGCACTAGCATCCAAACCCCTACAGGTGCTACACCTTTCTCCTTAGTGTATGGAACTGAGGCCATCTTGCCTCTTAAAGTACAAATACCTTCTCTTCACATTTCCTTGCACGACATGCTCTCTAACAATGACTTTCATCAAGATCGATTAACACAACTTGAGTTACTTGATGAACATCATCTTGCCACTCTTAATCATCTTCATATCTACCAAGATCACATCAAGTGTGCCTACAACAAAAATCTAAAAGAGTGAGATTTCAAAATCAGAGATCTCATCCTTAAAGAAAACCAACACGTGACCAATATGGAAAGAAGTAAACGAGGCAAGTTTGCTCCTAATTGGATCGAACCTTATATAATAACACACAAGTATGGATTAGGCACTTATCATCTATCTTCTCTTAAAGGCCAGCTAGAACCTGAGCCCCTTAATGCCTTGCATTTGTGACCATTTTACTATTAACCAAGTAATCATTCACTTGATGTTTAACTTGAGCTCATCCCTTGAACAACCCCCATCATCCTCATTCCTAATCCTTTCAACCCTTTTTCCCTACAAAAATTAGTTAACCCTTTTTTAAGCATTAATGCTTTGTCCTAATAAAAGAGAAACCCCTAAACCTCTATAGTCTAGTCTATGACTAAAAGTTTAGTCAACAAAAAAATATAAAATTGGGATGCCTAACAAAATATTAAAAGGTCATAAACTATAAATGTAGACTGCTCCCTCGAAGGACAGCTACATTATTGATATAATACTAGACTGCTCCCTTGAAGGATAGCTATTCAAAGAAATCAAAACATAAAAATCAAAATATAGACCACTCCCTTGAAGGATGGCTATGCCCAAATTTTGCTACAAAAATAACACCCTCTCAGAAGCTCCCCACATTGATCAGCTTCACATGACCATAAAACAAAAACAATATCCTCAAGTAGACTTCCTGCATTGATTAGTCTACCAAAAAAAATTGGCTAACAAACTATTAAGTCATGGACTTGCCTATAGTCATTCTCAGGGTCACCTATAAAAGGGGCAAATTTATCCCTGCTAAAAAGGGTTACGCTATCCTCACATAATCACATAATCACACCTATTACCCTAAAATACCCAAGAGATTTTGAGCTCACTTAATGTCAAGTGATTAGGGTAATTCTATGACAAAAACCAATGGTCAATGATGTAATGCATGAACAGGGCTTTTGTTTGCAAAAACCCTATCTATGTTATCATTATGGTCCTTATCAATGAAAGAGCAACGCGCCTTTCACTTCTTACACACTTTCAACAAATGCCAATTTATATTTTAGGACACAGTGTCTTAAAATTATATGCTCACATATTGTCATCTCATAATTTTCACTATAAAGTTATGAACCTAACATTCAACTCAATTTTATCATAAATAACATCACATGTTTCTGATAAAATACAACCAAAACACTTTCTAACCACTAACATAACATCATGATTTATTTAATGCAAATACCAATTTGTGTTATATAAATTATCATAGCCCATTCACATTAGTTTCTATGGAAAACAATACACATGGAAACTATCAACCCAACACAATCTATGTCAAGCATATACCATCACCAATATGGAAACTTGCTGAAGCATAAATAAACTCATTTCATAGGTCTTCTCTAAAACTACCCAAAATCATGACCAAAAAACTAGCCCTGACACTATAGAAGTCACCTTAGACTTCTCATGGGGCACATTGGAGATCACATACATCTCCCTAACCACAACAAACAACACTTGAGATCACTTATATCTCAACCTGACTCGATAAAGGACCTCGAAGATTGCAACTATCTCCTCAGACCATGACCACTTTTGAGACAACTTTGCCTTGGTTGTTTTGATTGCATATGCTACCTCACGAATAGTTAGTAAATTGTACGTGCCCTTCACACCTATTATCAGATTACAACCAAGTTGATCCCCAATATCTATGACATTTTCATGTTTTCTAGGAGCACTTCTTAGCCCAGATACTTGGAACATGATTCCCATTGGAGCTACAACTTTGATCGATCTAACCCAATCAACTACCACTAATAAGCTGGGGACTAGTTACTTCAATTTTAGTCCTCCTCAACCATTGGAGCTACAGCTTTGATCATTTTAACCCAATCAGCTACCACTAATAAGTTGGGGACTGATTATTTCAATTTTAGTTCTCCTCAACCATTAGAGCTAAAGCTTTGATCATTTTAACCCAATCAGCTACCACTAATAAGTTGGGGATTGGTTACTTTGATTTTAGTCCTCCTCAACCTTTCTTGTGACAATTTGACCTGCCTATCAAGTGAAGTGGTATACTCACAATCTCAACTATTACAACGTTCACACTCCAACCTCACCCTACCCATCCACTACCTATCAAATTGGCACCCAATTTTGGATTACCTTCTCTTGATTCCCGCTTTGAGGGGGAATACATCATCCCATACCTGGGGCAACTTACATCTATTTTTGTCTTGCAGTTTGTCAGAACAAACCACAAGACAAAAAGGGGAAAATGTAGACACCAATATTGTGTCAACCCCCCTTGGTCCCATTCTAAACATTAACACTCCAAACCCACACTTACACATCTTATTAATTTAAAAATTACTTATTTTAAAGTAATTACCTCACCTTGGACACCTCACCTAGACACCTTACCCTAAGACCGTTTCTTAGCCTATGAGTCAGCCTGAGACTAGGTCCTCTAAACCTTAACTACCCATGACCTATTCTCACCCCATCTTAACTCCCTAACCAACTCCCATGATTTATAAGCCCTTGTTTTGGCTATTCTCCAATGGAAAAGGCACTTGGCAAGTGGAGAAATAGGCAAAGAGCTAAAAATAGCCCTTTTACCTATTCTCTCTTGACCGACATCGGTCAACCTGTGGCTGACGTTGGTAGTTCTACATTGATGCCAACGAGATCATCGATGTTAGTTACATAAGCCAAGCTCTAACATTGAGTTAGGGACACCTTTTCACACATTCACATGCACACTCTGAGATTTTAAGCACCAGAACTTGACTATCATTCTCTTAGCTATTGAATCTCTACACAAATCATTCTAGAGACTGGATTGAAAGATTGTACGAGGACCTCAAACTACTAAATTGAAGTAATCCATGTCCACTTCATTGGCTCACATCACTGGTCATATCAGCCACAATGAGAATCACTATTCTGACACCTCTGGTTCTTCACCCTATAAAGCTAAGTACTTTGGTTTTCATTTCATTGTTTTAGAATATATTGTCAACTAGTTTTCATTAATATTTCTAAATACTGTCAAGAGGCCTGACTTCTTCTATGGAAGGGATAAAAGGCCTTCCCCTTGTTCTCACCCCCTTTTCACACCAATCCTCTACCTATACCCTTCCTCAGACCTCATTCACCTTCCCATAACCCTGCACCAACCTTTGAACTTTTAGAAACCCCTCTGTCTATCCCAAAAATACTCTAAAAGCCATTCAAGGCCGATGACCCCAACCGACATCGGTAGACCAACTAACATTGGTACCTTTAGCTAGATTGACATCAGTAACCCAACTAATGTCAGCGACTGTGTTCTGAACCAGCAAACTAGAAAGCCATCCAAACAGCCCATCTAGACCAGACAGAACCTTCAGCTAGCCTTAAGTAGTATTTTGAGATACATAGACTACAGGGAATAGGTACACACCATCTACTTTTCTATTTCTTTAGTCATTTATCATTTCTTTCTTTACAATACTTTTATCTTTAAATAGTGGATTGTCATCCCTTAAGGAGCTTCATGCTTTCAAGACCGAGCGTGTAGCTTGGCAGTCCACCATAGCCTCTTCTAACATCTTTCTTGTTTAAGTTTCATTCTTACTACAGGTGTTTCCTCCATAGCCAAAGAGGAGCTCCCACAAGGCTTGGATACGGTGCACACTAAATCCAGGTAACATCAAACCCATAACCTCTTAACCTTAGTTTCTTTCTCATTTGAATGTAATTAGTGAAAATATAGATAAACAAATTGACCTACAAAAAATAAACTTTGGATACACAAGCTCTTGATAACAATTACAGATGGATTTCACCTCCCTACTCCTCTCTTCTTGTAGGCATAGGAAAGAGGTTAAAGTAGAGGTTTAACTATGTTGTCTAATTATGAATTATGCATTTAATAGCTTACACATGACTTAGACAAGCTATTTTTATAAAATTAAGGTGAAGTGGTTTACATGTTATTGCTTAAGGAGGTGCATCCTGACCGTCAGTGGTCAGGGTGACCATCAACAATCATCTTGACCGTTGGTGATCGAGGGTGAGTGGTGAAGATGGATAAAAATGTAGGTTAAGTTAGTTGGTCAAACTAGCCATGGTTAGGTTTGGTTAGGGGTTGAAAGGTCAAATTAGTCCCAAGGGGGTCCTAAATTTATCCATAGATGTTTTGACATTTAAATATCATTGTGTATAGATTTTCAATGTTTGCATTTTCCCCCTTTTTATTATACAACTTTGGATCAACAAAATTCAAAACAAAAATGGATTGTTAGTAAAAGGTTTAGTTGCCTCAAGTATTGGAGGAGGTGTTCCCCCTCAAATCAAGAAGTAATGAGGTAAAACAAAATTGAGTGTGGGTTTGATAAGGTGTATGAAGGTGATGGCAAAGGTGGACATTTTGAAGGTGGGTGATAGGTTGGGAATTGAATCATAAATAAGCACACAAAGTATGATAAAAAGTTTTATAGTCAAGATCATGCATAGACTAGGTTTCCATAGTTTGGAAAATTACAATCGGTGCTAAAAGGGCAGGTGACAAGTGGATTACATAACTACATTTAGGCATGATAACTTGGTATACTCATAAACGTAATTCTCCTAAGTGATGTTTATGTTTACGTGGGTATCTAAGGTAGGAAATGATCCCAATGAAAACATAAATTGGTCAAGTATTATAGGTATCTAAGGTAGGAAGTACTCTTAATAATACATAAGTGGGTCTAGTAAGTGTGAGGTGGTGCAAGTTCAAAAAGTGGTCAACATGGCAATGTTATCACTGTTGTCAAAAGACTAGGAAAAAGTTATTTCAAAATGCACACTAGTTTGGGCCAAAGTGGACTAATGGAGAGATGATGAGGTGGTCAGATTAGGTGGAAAAGGTAGTCTTTATGGGTGGTTATTTGAAAAATTTGGTGTGGAAGGGGTAAAGTGAAAATGATTACCCATAGTCTGACCGTTGGTGGTCATGGGTCTAAAAGGTGATCATCGATGGTCATCTTGACTGTCAATAGTCAGGGTGAACCCTAAAAAGCCATGGAACAAAATTAAAAAGTGGATTTCATTTCACTCATTCTAACTTGTTGACCTTGAGCTCTAGCATTTTGGCATGTTCAAGTGAAAATACTTCTAATGAGGCTACGGAGGAGTTGACTATTAGCTAAGGTGAAGAGTGGATCAAGTAAACTAGTGAGGATGCAGGTTGGGCATGGATGTGGATGGGTAGGTCTATAGTTTACTACTTGATGGTGGTCATATAATGAGGTAGACAGAGCTTGTAAATTGGTAGATGTAGTTTGACATGCATCTTTATTGTGTGGAAGTTGATTGTTAGGTGGGTAGGGTTTAGAGTGATTGTACCAAGTTATGCCTTAGGGGTAGGGTTTTGCATATTTGGATCAAAATAGTAGGTGATTCCCAAAATTAGGGAGGGGTATGTTTAGGTAGGGATAGGATAGGGACAAAATTGAGGTAACTATGTTGGGTTTGGGGGTTTTGGGTGTTCCACAAGACCATCGATGGTTGGGTCCAACTATTGATGGCCGACATCCATAAAGTGATGGATGTCTGACCATCGATGATCACAATGACTATCAGTGGTCAAACCATCTAATATTATTGTTGAATGTTTATAAATTTTCTTGGGTTAGGTTTGGTGGGAGATAATGTTATATTTATGGATGGTTTATCAATAGGTTGGTTGGGTAAATTTTTATGGGTGACAATGAATAGTGAGTGGGTGGTAAAAAAGTATAGATTGTAGAGGTAAATGCTAGTAGGCTGATGGTTAAATGTTTTTAGGGTAGGTACAAGTTGAACAAGGTAAGTTAATAGTCAATCATAGTATAGGGAATTAAGTTGTGGTTTTGAGTGAATGTTTATAGGCCCAAGAGAAGATACATATGTGTAATTGAGTACCATGCATCTTTATGGAGATATACCAAAGGATGACCCTAGCTAATTAGGCCCATATGGAAGAGGTGAGGTTGGGAGAAATGTAACACTACTATCATGTTCCACATGATGCATCAATGATCATAGTGCTCATCAAGAGATGGGATCTAGCTGTAAACACCTTACTATTGACTAGTGAGATCATGATCTTGCCAGAGGACATGTACATTATTACATGATTACCCCTACAGGTTGATTTGATCGACCATATAGAGCAAAAGGAGTAGGAGGATCACCTTAAGATATTGTATGATGATGATTGTGATTAGGTCAAATGGAATGTTCAGGGCTTCAACTATAACACATTGTATGAGAGGTCACCAGGTGAGAGGAGACTCATGACTATGTTGATGATTCTAGTTTCATGTTTTTCCCTTCCTCACTCAAGCAATGGGAGGTTCCCATACTTTCTATTGGGGGTGTTAGTTGAGATTTTATTGGGGAGAATAGTGTTTAGCTGGGTACCTATGTTTTTAGTGTATATATATAGGGAGTTATGGGGATTTAGGGCCCATAAGAGGTACAACATCAATGTCAATATTGTTCTACATTATTAGGCCTATGAGCACATCTGGTACTAAGGTTGATGGAAATGTTGTGGATGGGATATGAATATATTGAGTTCCTAGTTGGTTAAATGAATTGGATAGCTAAATTTACTGCTTTAGGTGTAGGAAGAGTTGCACATAATTTAGATTGGTTTAGGAGTGCACTAGATACACTAGTGAATAGAGATATTACCTAGAGACTTTATGTTCAATTTCTAGTATGGCCTAGCTATAAGAGGTAGACATTATCCTTATAGAGTTATAGGTGGATACACAATAGGATGGATAGTGAGGTAGAGCTTATTCCCTTTGATATGATTCGTAGGTAGTTCAGCCTAGTTTAGGGTATTCCAAATACAAGCATGAGGACTCAGAGATCCTATTGTCTGAGCCACATCCCATGAGGATGCTACTAGATTATGAGGAGTTGTATACCAAGTCATAAATAGATAACATTATCTTTGTATATGGGTACATGGCATGGTACTAGGATTTATATGTGGCTGCAAATTTTGGTGATGGTGATGGTGATGGTGATGGTGATGGTGGTAAGAGGTTAATGGTTGTGGACCCATCTAGGAAAGGAGGCCAAAGAGCATAGGTATAGGGAGGTACCCCAGACATATAGGTAGGAGTGGTGTTAGCCATTACATAGGCACAAGTTATATCTTTATAGGGTTAGGTAGATGCTTTATAGGGTTAGCTAGCCATTGTGATAGGTGAAAGGGAATAGGCAAGAGCTAAACTAGCCCAGGTCACCCAAGAGAAAGATACTCTGTGATGGGTCAGAGGAGTAATAGCAGCATTAGTATATCTAACAAGGATCATTGATATGCATAGGTACATATCCACCATACAAGAGTTATGATACTATGAGGCTATAGTATTCACTCACTACCTAGTGAAGCTCTAATGAGGCAAGTACAGAGTGAGTTTGGTAGGCAGTGTCAGTGTGTTGACTCTAGGTTAGTGGGTAGCATCTTTAGGTGGACAAATAGGTACCACAGGGGGACATGTAGGTATTACATGGGGTAGGCACTAGGATCTAGTAGTGCTCTAGGAGATAGTGGTGCCTTAGGGGCATAGTCATGACATAGTTTAGATATATTTATTTATTATTGTATAACATTTTGATTTTGGCCTACGAGTCAATGTGATGAGATGTACATTTTGAGAGAGAGAAAGACATGTATATTTTTTTGTACACATTATGATGTTATTTGACTCATGAGTTATATATATGGTCCTTGTTTTGTTACTCCTACTCATGGTCTATAATTTACTTTTATGTTAATGCTTATGATGTGATGTTTATAGTGCTTATAGATTATGCTTTATGCCATGCTTGCTTATGACATGCTAAATTTTAATGAGTATATGCTTTCATTATTTATATTTATACATGTGATGAAAATGGTTGATTTTATTATTGTTCATGGATGTAATGAATTTATTATGCTTGTTATGATTATGGTTATGGTTATGTATTTGCTTATGACACATGTACATATGCTTGTTGTCAATTTTATTAATATAAAACACATGAGGTAAGTTAATTAATAGCACTAAATAGGAGAACAAAGAAGATAATCAAGAGATAAATGTCATAATGAAAATATCAACTAGTCATGATAAGATAAGAAGAGGGCATGATGCTTCTTCTTTGATAAGGACCAAAAAAAAACAAAAGTTGGATTGGATTAAGGAACATAAGTCCTTTGAATGCTTCACATTAGCATTCATTAGTTGGTTAAAAAAGGTGTCTTGACCACATAATGTTAAGTGATCTCAAAATACCCTGCTTATAATATATAAAGTAGACATGGATGGAAATGGAACCTTCTTATGAGACTAGCATGCCTCTTTTATAGGTGTCTAAAGAATCAGTATAAATAAGTTTATGCCATACAAAGTGTAGACTAATCGATGTGGGAAGTCTACCCATGAAATCTAATTATGGATTTCAATATTTAGTTTGCTTATGAGAGTCGATTATGGTTTTCAAAATTATATTGATTTTACTATTACTTGATAATGAGTTTTTTTTTGCTTTTGTTGTTGCTTGGGGATTATAGAAGCTAATCAATGTGGGATGCTTCCAAGAAATTTCTTGTTTTGACAAAATGCTTTATTAAGCCATCCTATAAGGGAGTGGTCAAAGTTTGTATGCTTTGTTCAATACTTTTGATAGCTACCCTTCAAAGGAGTATTCCATCTTACGCTGAGTAATTTCAAATGTGTTTTCAATAGCTATCCTTAAAGGGAGAAGTCTTTGAATGCTAGGAATGACCCATGATGGCCATCAGTTTGAATTTTTTCTTTTTATTGCTTTATCTAATTTTTATTGACATAGACTTGTTTATGTTGGCTTAAGGGTTCACCTTTATGAAGGCAAAACAAAAAACACAAGAAAGTTGTTTAGGTGGAAAGAGGTTTAGGTGACAATGATCATGGGAATCCATCCCATAAAAAGGGGTGGAAAGTACCATGAGAATCATGCCATGGGTACAGCCTTGGTACCCATTATTCAAGATAAGGATATGATTATGATAGGTAATCACATGATTAATTTTTAATTAGTTACCCCTAAAATAGGAAGATGGAATGTGGTTTTGAAAGCAAGGGATGAGCTTAAATTAAATAAAAGGTGATCCTCATCCTCTTTAACAAAAGAACATATGCAGATGTAAAGAATTGAGGGGCTTAGGTTTTGGGTTGCATTTAAGAGAGTACAATCGATAAGCTCCTAATCCATACTTATGGGTTATGATAAAGGGTCTAAGCCAATTGAAAGCAAACTTGCCCTGCTTTCTTTTCTCCATATTGGTGGCATTTTGATTTTCCTTTAGGATGAGGTCTTCGATGTTGAATTATCACACTCTAAATTATTTTTTATAGGCACACTTAATTCTCTATTGATAAAAATGAAGATGAGTAAGGGTTTTTAAGTGATTCTCATCAAGTATCTCAAAATGGGCTAAGTAGTGTTGATGATAATCATCCTTAGAAATGAGATCTTACAAAGATATGTGAATATAAGGTATTTAGAATTCAAGAGGCAAGACGAACTCTACTAAAAACACAAGAGAGAAAGGGGTAGCATACATATGGGTTATAATTATAGTATGATATTCCCATAAGTCAAAGTGGGTGTGAAAATGTTAATCCCAACTAGATGTATTGACCATTTTAGTTAGCATGTTGTTAAGAGTTTTATTAAAAGACTCAGCCTATCTATTCACTTGAGGATTATAGGGTGAGGAAAAACTTAACTTAATATTTAATGCATCACATAGACCTTAGACTTGAATATTATTAAAACATTTACCATTGTTAGTGATAATCTTGTGAGGAACTTTAAAGTGATAGATGATGTGATGGTTGATAAAGTCAACAATCGTTTTTGCTTTGGTCTAGACCAAAGGAACAACTTAGACCAATTTGATGAAATATTTGGTCACAGTGATGATAAAATGGTGTCACTATGAATAATGGGGGTTAATTTCATGAATAAGGTCCAGAACCCATTGTGAGAAGGGCCAAAAATTGGTGGAAACATAAAGACTATCACTAGGTGCATGATGTAGATTGGCATGTTGTTGACACTTAACACACTTTTTCACATAATCACAATAGTCTTGGTTAAGGGTAGGCTAATAATATCTAAGTTGAATGATGTGTTTTTTTATAACAAGGCCACTAAAGTGTCCCCCACAAATCCCATATTTTGTTTCCTTAAAAGCATAAGAGGCTTCGTGACTATGTAGGCAATGGAAGAAGAGACCATCAAAGCCACATTTATAAAGAATTCCTCCCATAATGGTATTACTTGAGGTACTATAGATAAATGATCTTTGAGTATTCCTATAAAGGCTAGAAAGAATGATAGCAAGGTTGAATTAGTCTAAGGTTTGTTGATACCAAAGGTCAGGTTGGGTCTCTTCCATATTGAAAATGGTGGGAGAATCTAGATTAACATAGGAAGGTTGGGTAAGCTATGGATAATGATATATAACCTAGAGTTAGAGGGTGAAAGAAGGATCATAGAGGTGAGGGAAGCCATGGTATCGATGAACTTATTGGTAGATCATGGGGTTGACTAGATGTGGTAGTGTTCAAATGATGAAAGAGTTCATCAACTAGTTGTTTGTATTATTGCAAAACATCATTCTTACATTGGTAAGAGCCATTGATTTAATTCACCACAAGTTAAGAGTCACCAAAGATATTGATTGTTTTGAATCCCAAGGCTAACACAGCCTGAGGCCTATTACTAGGGCTTCGTATTCAACCATATTATTGGTACATTCAAAATCTAGCTTGAAGGATAGATGAAGAGGCTCACCATCAAAGAGAATAAGGATGATATCAGAGCCCCCACCACATTGAAATTTTGATCCATAAAAAAACATGGTGATTTGGTAGGTGAAGTCCACTTGAGAGAGGGTCAGGATGGAATCATCAAGGAACTTAAGAAGAGGAGGTTGATTATTTGCTAATGGTGCTTCGGTCAATTAGTTGGCAATGAATTTCCCTCTAATTAAATTTTGCTGAAGGAACTCAAGGTCAAACTCTATTAAAATCATGAGTAATTTGGCCATGTAATGGTTTTGGTAAGGCTTGTAGTGCATGTAGTTACATGGGTCAGTATTGGTTATGACATAGATTTATGGTTAAGAAGGTAGTGGAAATTTTTTTTGGCCACAAATACTAGAGCTAAGTAAAGCTTCTCAGTGTGGGTATATCATCTCATAATCTACAAGTGTGTGGCTAATATATTAGACATCTTGCTCTTTATGTTGTTCATTTTCATAAGCAAGCATTGCCCATAAAGAGTGGTCAGTGCTGAAGATATAAATGTAGAATGTTGGTCATCCTTGGGAGGGGTTAGGATAGGTGGAGATAAAAGGTATTGTTTGATTGAATAAAAGACCTTTTGACAATCACTATTCCACTTAAAAGATACATCCTTCTTTAAAAGGTGGTGAAAGGGTTGGAATAAGTCTAAAAGTTGAGAGATAAAGTGATGAATGGATTGGAACTTCCCATACAAACTGTAGAGTTGCTTGAGGTTGATTGGAGGAAGCATGTCAAATATGGCTTTAATTTTGGTTGAATCAATCACTATTCCTTAAAGGGAGATAATAAAACCAAGAATATTTCCTAATAAGACCCCAAAAATGCAATTCTTTGGATTAAAGTGGACATGGTAATGGATAAGTCATAAAAAGATGATCTTGAGAATAGCTAAATTATCCTTTCAAAGTTTGGATTTTCTAAGAAGGTCATCCACATAGTCCTATACTATCTTGTGGATAAGGTCATGGCACATTGATAGGTTGCACTAGTTTTATTAAGTCTAAAAGGCATGACCCTATAGTAGAAGGTCCCCCATGGCGTGGTAAAGGTAGTTTTGTGTTGATCTTTAAGGGAAATTAATATCTAATTGTAATCCTATCATACATCCATGAGAGATAACATCTCATGGTCAGTTGTAAGATCAACTAGTTGGTCAATGCTAGGTAGAGGAAAGTTGTCTTTAGGGAAAGCAAGGTTTAAGTCATGAAATTACACACAAATGTGTAGTCTCCCTATGGCTTTGGTGATAGGCATGACATTTAAGACCCATTAAAGATAGTCAATGGGATGAATGAAATTGACAGATAGAATATGTTGAAGCTCTTCTTTGATGATAAGGGCTATCCAAGGGTGCATGCATCAAAGCTTCTTCTTGATAGGTTTGGCATCACAGTTGGTGACTATGTTATGGGTGGTAATTGTTGGGTCAATTCTAGGCATGTCATTATAAGACCAAGCATATGCTATGTTAAAATCTTGGAGGAAGGAAAGGACATCCCAAAGTTACTTGGTATTCAGTAATTAACCAATTTTGATAATACAAGGGTCATTCAAATTACCCAAGTTGATATCGATGGTGGATTTGTTCAACATGGTCAAGGTCTCAAGAGGAAAGGATTTTTGGATGGAATAATTTGGTGCACCAAGGTAGGTGAGAATGAAATCATCATCCTAGCATTGAATAATGTTAATAGTAAGAGAGTCATCTCCTATCATCTCAGGATGGGTTAAAAGGATGGCTATGGTTACCCCTCCTTTTGATAAGTCAAGGGTCTAAGGCTGATCATGTTGATAAAAAAATTTAGGTGGGTTTCTGGTATCATCCTCACACTCCAGTGGAGGAGAGGTTAGAGAGGAAGGGGTGTCTTCCTCAATAATGGTGATGGTAGGTGGTTTGGTTTATTTCTTGGTGGGTAGAATGAAACTGAGGCCATGTTTCTCATGGAGATTTTTAGTTTTAAATAAAATTAGCTCACGTGGGCCATGTTCATATAATCTAAGACCAAATCCTTTCCAAGCACACCTATGGAGGTATGTCTTGGCAAAACTTCTCTTGTCTGGATAGGATAATCTAGATGTGAATGGTCAATGTAAAGGAGAGGTGGTATAAGCATCAAGTGATTTGTCAAGTCTCCCAAAGATAAAATGGGTTTAACAATGTGAAGGTCCAAAGGGAATAATAGCCTCAATATTGGGGTCATATCTAGGTTGGTGGTCAAGTTTCCCATACTCTTGGGGAGTATGGAAAGTATCAAGAGTGAGGAGGTGATATTCCCCTAGTGTAAAATGTTAGAATGTGGATTCTAAGTGGTCTAATGTGGGGATCTGGTTGAAAGGGATAGATGAGCTAGTCAATGCCTCATTGGTAAAAAGAGGTATGACTTCCTCTTTCATGGTTAAGGGCTTGTCTTTGGTTAAGGAGGGTGTTCTAGATGGAGGTAGGAGAATGTCATTAGGGTGGTAAGTCATGTTTTATGTTGAGAAGGGACTTGGGTCAGCTTGGAAGGTGATGACCTGACATTCATGCTCAAATTTAATGCAATAGTGAAGGGTAGAGGGTACATAACCTATGGATTAAATCCAAGGTTACCTCAAGAAAACATTGTATTAGAATTTTCACACTACATAGAAGAGTTTGGGGAGTGTGTAGGGTCTTAAATGGATATAAAGGACAATAGTTCCTAGGGTAGTGTCCATGGTGTCATTAAAGGATCAGAAGATGGCCAAGGTTTTGGATATGACATTATTTGTCAAGTTAAGTTGGTTATAGGCATGGGAGGAGATGATATAAATACTAGCTCTCCCATCAGTCATGACCCATTTGATGCAGGTTTGGTTGATGTAAGTAGAAATAAAGAGAGGGAGATTTGGGTCCTCAAGATGGATAGAAGGTATTCCAAATCCTTAAAGGTGATAAATTTATAAATTTGGAGAGTGCCAACAAAGGTTGCTAGAGGTTAAGGGTCTTCAGGTTAGACCTCACTGACTGTAATGCCTTTATCATTTCTTGGTTATGATGAGTTAAATCAGTAATCAACTCATATAAGCTAATATTTTCTAGGGTCTAGTGGAGTTGTTTGAGAACCACTTTCTTGATGGATTCAAAGGGGTTGGATTAAGAGGCACCTAAGATAGTGACCTTTGGTTTGGATGGAGGTGAAGATATTTGGGTAGGGTTTAGTTGGGAGGTAGAAGATGGGTATGCCCATGGGATGAACATATTTTCCTTCCCCTTATCCTTCTATTATTATTTCATGACCATGTGGATGGTATGAATAGTGGGAGGAATTAGGTAGGAGAGTTATTTAGTTCCTTATCACTCTGAGGTGAGAGTGGAGGAATAGGTAGGTTTTATCTAGTGGTTTTTGGTTGTTGGATTGCTAATGGGCCCATGTGAGGTTCTTCCAATATTAGATCATCCTCATCATAGAGTGAATGGATGATGGTTTGGAGAGCTTTGAAGTTCTCATGTCAAAGGCTTGGTGTCCTATGATAGGAACACACTTGGCAATCATTATACCAAATGAGTTTTGAATTGAGAAATTCAAATAGCCTGATAGGGGGAGGTCAAGAAAGAATATTGTAATAACCATCAAAAAATAGTTGAGCAAGATTCATCTAAAGGTGGAGAGGGTTTAGAGGTTTTGGTCTTGGTCTTGGTTTGTAAGATGGAAGCCTTTTTGGCAATGGGATTGGTGGTAGAAGGTTTGGGTAAGGTAGTGTTCTTAGTCGATGGTTTGGTTTTTGGTAAGGTGGAGGTTGATAGGTTAAAGGTAAGAGGTTTTAGGGTAGGTAGTTTGGTATTTGATGGCTCATTGAAGATAGGTGTGTTTGAAAGCAAGTGTGCTGGTGTAACCAATAGTGGTGGTTGGGCATTTGTTATGACAACTATATTCTTAATCAGAGTAGAGGGATGAGGCCCCAATATAGAGGGAAAAGTTGAGGGAGGTAGGAGTTTGGCCCTCTAGCCTTTTTCTAGCTTTACTTCCTTGGTTGACTTGGTTTTATGGTTAGTTATTGGGTTTGGTGAGGTAAGCTCCACTATCACAGATGGGTGATTAAAACTCTATGTAGGGAAGGTGCCAAGGTTCTTGGTTGGTTTGTTTAATTTGGTTGGAGAAGGTGATTTGGTTGTTTGGGGTTTAGGTGCCTTGGATGGTTGAGGAATTATTGGGTTGGTAGAGGTTTCTATCAGTTTGGTTGGTAAGATAAGGGTTTGGATAATAGGAGTGGTGGGTTGGTTTTATAAAGGTGTGGTTAGAGGTTCCTACTTGGTGATATAAGGTATCCCTAATTGCTACCAAAATTTGGCTCGATCCATATCAGGGTTGGAGATAAATTCCAATTTATGCACTAACCTAGAAAATGGTTTGTAGACTAGTTTTGTTCCCTAGATAGTGGACTTAAAAGATAATTCCATAAGTTAACACAGAGGGATGGTAACCTCATATTTTTCCTCAATCAAATGATGCAAGGTTTGAATGGGTGACTCCTCTATGGGAGGTGCAGACATGGGGGCTTCCTCTTTAGGAATGATCTCTAAAGGGGTAGTAAATCACTTGATGGTTGAGGGAAAAGGTAAAATGGGTTATTATTATATTATTTTAGTAGGAGGGGTTGATGGCTCCATTACCTTAATAAGTGGAGGAGGAAAAAGGAAGAGAAGGTAGATCCATTAGCTTAGTAGGTAGAGAGGGTGAAGAACATATAGATTGGGTAGTAGGTTCTTCAGTAATGAGCACATTAAGAACCATATTGATAGTATGGGCATCATGAGAACACCCAACCATGTTGCTCTCATTTTTTTAGGCACATGATTGGGGAAATTTTTCCTAAAAATGTCAAGGGATTCATTTTGAAGTGTGTTGGGGTTATCCAACATAATCTCCCCCTTGTTAATGAGAGATTGGATAACACTCTTAAAGGTGTTACACCTACTAATAACATGCCTTACTACTCAATGGAAAAAACATAGGTTATTCTCATTATATCAACTAGGTATAAGATTAGAAAAATCAAATTATTGAGGTGGTTTGATAGGAGTATTTTGTATGATATAAGCCTTCAATAACTTCTCTAGGATTGAAGCATAAAATTCTCCCAATGGGGTGAATTACTTCTAGTTATTCTAGTTTTGGTTTCTTGAATTTTGCTTCAAGGAGATAGAGGAATTTGGCTGGTTAATAGATGGTGGAGAAGTGGATTTAAGGACAACTACATTTGTAGTTCACTTGTTTTTGGTCCCAGTGTTGGTTTGGTTACTTGTTTTGGAGGAAGATGCCTCATTGGTTTTGTACGTAGAGTTATTGTTTTTGAATTTTAGGTTTCCTTCATTGATGGATATATTCTCTAATTTACACACCATGATAAAATCCTCATAAAAGGTTTGGAAGCTCTGAACATGTAATGTGGAAGAGATGTACTTGACACATGCCCAATTAAAGAATTTGATCAATTTGGGTTGGGGCAAGGAAAAGGAAAGTTGGTTCATTAGGATCCTCTAATGAGATAAAAAATCAATAATGTATTCATCATCAAATTATTGGATATTGTATAGGTAAGTGATGGAAACCTTCTTGGAGATATTTATCAAAAAATGATCTAAGAAAGTTTGAGTTAGCCGGGTGAAGGAGAAAAAAGAGTGTTTGGTTATGGCATTATACTAGTCTAATACTGGATTAGATATGGACATGGGGAAGGTACAAAGAAGGAGGACATCATCATAGGTAATCAAATAACATGAATTCATAAATTCCTTGAGGTGTTATTGGGGATATTCCTTACTCTAAAACTTGAAGAACTTGGGAAATTCCCACTAAAGAGGATATGGTTTGATATGGATAGATGGGTGGGTGGGCTCATTATAGATTAGATCATATGATAAGATGTTGTGAGCTCTAAAAATGGATGACTCTAAGGTATTCATCTTATCCATAAGCATCTTCATTAGGTATGCTTTGGGTTGTGAACCTAAAAGGTTGTAAGGTGCATATTGTTGTGGTGGTTGGGTGACATATTAATAGTGGGTACGAGGTTAGGAAGCCACCACATATTGGTATGTAGAGACCAATTTTTGGGTGGAAGATATGTAAGGGTAGGTGGATGTAGGTGGTTGGGTAGTAGGTAAAGTTACATGACCTTATGGGTTAGGGATGTAACCTAGGTTTAGTGTAATGGGAACCTATTAAGTAGGAGTAGTGGTTAGGCTGGTGAACAAAGGAAGGGTGGTGACCCTTATGTTGATTGGTGGTAAGGTAGAAGGTATAAGTAACATGAGATTTTGAAGTGGGGTAGTGGTTATCAAATTAGAGGTAGTTGATGGAAGGTTGAAAATTCTAGTGGTAGGTACTCCCATGGTGAGGGGAGTATAGGTGGCTAGTGGTTTGGTTGCTCCTAAGGTAGAGGATTTGTTGGTGGGGGTGGAAGGTATGAGGGTGTTTGTAGGTTGGCAGGTGGGTTTTCCATAGTGGTATCAAAGGTGTTTTTGGTGGATGAAGAGGTTTGGGTAGCCAACAGTTGGGTGGTGACTATGGCAATAAAAGTGTTTCTCATGAGGTGGGAAGGCATACCATAAGGTGGTTCCATAAGTAGAACTAAAGTAGGGGTAAGATAAGGTAGGGTGTTAAGGTAATGTTGTATGGCCATAGGATTTTTATCTAAGAATATGGAAAAGTATGTTTCTCCTTAGGGAACTTCTCAAGGGAAAGGACAACTTCCCAAAAGGTGAGGAAAGTCTACTGGTTCAGAGATGTAGTCCATGGATGAGGAGGTAAAATAGGCTAATTAGTTTGGTGATGGGTTTTATTTTGATTGATTCATGTGTTTTTGTTGAGTTATAACCATCCAAGGTAAGGGAGAGAGAATGCATAAACAATATCACAATGTTTTAAATAATTAAGTTCATAAACATGTTTATAAATAGCTAAGTGGATGGCTAGATAAAGAGCTTCTTTAGGGGCTGTCAATACACATGTTTTAAATAATTAAGTTTATAAATATAATGATAAAGTACTTACATCAATAATCAAAAGGTACTAAAATTGAACACAAGAAATTCTTGCTAAAAAATAGACTAGAAATGACTAATATAGTGATAAACAAGTCAACACTAGTGTTAAATGGCTTGGGTCTATTTCAAAAAATCAGGCAAGGATCTATGAATAGGTAGGGACTCAAAAAATCATATTTGGCTAGGAGTAGGAGGGTAAAAATAACTTATTTTTTATTTCCTACCATAGTGACCATCGGTGGTTGAGGTGACCATCAGTGGTTGAGACAATCATCGATAGCTATTATGTATAGGCTATAGGTAATAAATGTCAAATTAACATGATCACAAAGTTGAATTCCTAGAGATGAGTTTGTGTTAGGCTAATTATGAAATGCAAATAAAGTAAATGAAAATTAGAAAAAAAGTAATTATCTTGTAAAAGGCTGATCGGGTGGGTATTTGAGGTGATTGGCTTATTAGTAGATTTTGGCATGATTATTATAGAGTAACAGTACTCAACACTTTAGCAGAGTGGCAGTGGCAAGTTGGCTCTTTGACATGATGGCTAGATCATTAGATCTCTAATGAAAATTGACCTATAAAAAATTAACTCTAGATGCATAAACTCTTGGTAAGAATTATAGATGGATTTCACCTCCTTGTTCCTCTCTTCATATAGGCACAGGTAAGAGGTTCAAGTGGAGGTTCAAATGGCCTGTCTAATTACAAATCATGTATGTAATGGTTCATACACGGATTTATAAATTTATTTTTACAAAATCAAGTCAAATTGGTTTACATGTTATTGGTTAAGGAGGTACACCCTGACCATCAATAGTTAGGGTGACCATCGGTGGTCATCCTGACCATTGACGGTCAAGGGTAAGGGGTGAAGATGACTAAAAAGGTAGGTTAAGTTAGTTGGTCAGAATAACCATGGTTAGGCTTGGTTATGGGTCAAATAGGTCCCAAGGGGGATCTAAGGTGGTCCATCAATGTTTTAACATTCAAGATTATAGTGTGTAGATTTTTGGTGTCTACACAAAGAGTACCTACACATTAGAGTGTCACTTATGATACCTACATACAAACCTTCCATTTTTTATTTTTTTTGACCAACATGGGAAGACACATGAAAAAACAAGTGGGATGGTACAAATAGAAACACGTAATGAGGTCAAAATTATGAGGAAAATCAAGGAAAGTAAGAATATAAAATTACACTAACAACAAAAATAGGAAAGTAAAATATAAAATCAAAGTATGAATGGAAAATATATAAGAGAAAAGAAGTTATTTATAAGACTTTTCTAAGATAATTCAAGTCTAGAATTAGAGGTTGAGGAAATGCCCATATACAATCAACTAGACATCCTCACTAGTTAGACACCTAAAACAAAACACATTCACATTCATGATTTTGATAAGGTTGGTAGGAATATTACCAAGGGAATATATGTACTTATGTCTATGTTATCCTTTATGTTCGTGAACACTATCCCAAAGAGTCTCATCTACATTATTTTCATGCAACTTAAGAAATATCAATTGATTAATCTCAACATTGTACTTATTTTTAACTTACAATAATCACTTGGGATAGGGTTTAAGAAATACCTCTACCTATACATTAAATTATGGTGAGGGATCGGTGTGGGTATCAAAACATACAAGATATATTAGAGGACCCAACTTGGTAGGAATGTGTTCTTTATTGAAATTAATCACTGAACAATTACTATCTACTCACTTTCTAAGATGGATGTTGTGGTAGTATCCTTATTTTTCCTTTTATTTTACTCCCATGTCAAGGATCTTCTAGATTTATCAGGTGGTGTAAGTATGTAAATAACTACATTGGATTGATGCATTTTCATTTTTGATTTCCATTGGTCTAATTTATTCATTACTTGGGCAATCATGCCCATGGTTTTTCATTTCTATTTTGACTACTTATATTGTTGTGAGGAGCACATGACTATTAAAATAATTTTTTATTAGATATTATAAAGGATCCAAGCTTTTAGATGTAAGTAAATGACCTAGTCTTCTTCTTCTTTCCACATATCATTAGTATTATATTGTTTCTACCTTTTTTTGGAGTGGGAAATCTCATGTTTCACCATTCAAGTTATTACCAATCGAAACCCAAGTAAGGTTGTCTAGTGGTGAGAAATTTTACATTTTAAATTCTTCTAATTCACATTCTTCATATGGATAACCTATTTCAAATTTATCTTTTTTTATTTCATCTGTATCTAATTGAGATATGGGGGATAAAATATTAAAAATGAGTAGTTTATATTTTTGAATTGACTCTCTAAAGGTAGGAATAATAGAAAATGAAAAAAAATAATTTTAGATGCATAATATGATCCTCTTCATCCAAATACTCCAATTCTTCTACTTCATCTTCCATCTAATTACAATAATTTTTTAATTTGTCTTCTTGTATATGCAACTCTTTACTATTCTAACTTTCATCTATGAACTCAATTGAGATGACTGATATAATTTCATCATTAGACTTTTCATCATCACTACTCTCTTGGATTGGACCTCATCTACATAATGAAACATTCTTGATCAACATAACCACTTAATTATTCATCCCATTTATACATCCATATAACCCAAATTATGAATTTGGGAATATAGCCTCATGATTCAACCTATACATTGTTTATTTAGTATATCTTACAATAAATGACACTTGGTTAGTAATATCACTAAAAGACACCTGATCACTATAATAAGGAAACACAACCTACTAATTAGATGTTGCATTAACATGATTACATGCGTTAAATGTATGAGTAGGTTTATATCATAAGAAGGTTTGATTGAACATAAAATTGAGATAATTTTTTACTATAAGGCATAAATTATTATACAATATGGCTTATAAGTAGGTAAGTTGAAGGATTTTGAGTGTAAACACACAACTATCCTGATGAGTAAAATGGGTTAGCACCATAACCATGTGGTATTGACTATTGTTAGATTATGAAGACTTATTGGTAATTTAATGAAATAAATTTGAGGGAAGATAGAGTCCTCAAAATAATCATAATAGTTATAAGATATAATAATTTGATTCTTCAGATAAATTTTAATGACTTCTATTTATGTTTGTAAGATAGGGTCGTTCAACCTCCTATCTAACTGATGGAAGTGAACATTGAATGCGTTCATTAGGCTCTTTATGAGATATATAAAATTAATATGATAGGGTATTAGTATTATTGGGTATGTTAAAATGATTGACAAATAAGTTTTCAAATGTAGACCATGAGGTGATGCACCCATCTGGCATGTCAAGGTATGAGATGTAAACAACCTCATCCAAAGAATAAGGAAATAAATGGAAGATAACACATTCATGTTGTATTTTATTTTTAATGATGGCTTAGTTAAAAGCTTGAATGTTCTATTCAATAGTTTTAATCCCACCATGTGTATAATTTGAATAAAATTTATC
>JARHVA010006241.1:407500-600000 GCA_037957365.1 Torreya grandis
ATATACACACACACAAACATACATACATATGTATGTATGTATTTATGTATATACATGTATATATACATATATGTATATATACATACATACATATGTGTGTATATGTATGTATGTATGTATATAGATACATATATATATATATATATATATATATATACACACACACACACACACACACACACATATATATATAGAGAGAGAGAGAGATATAGAGAGAGAGAGATACATATACATAAATACATACATACATACATACATATGTATATATATATATATGTATATATATATATATATATATGTATGTATATATATATATATATATATATATATATATATATATATATATATATATATATGTGTGTGTGTGTGTGTGTGTGTGTGTGTGTGTGTGTGTATGTAAGCCATAAAGGCATAAAAATGTGAACATAATATAATGTTGTGTCAATGCCATATATGTATACAATGCCAAAAATATGTGCATTTCCATATAATAATACAACAAAGTACATCATACACATAAAAAATCCTCCCTTTCTTTTCCTTGCTCAAATAATGATCTCCTTTACATGCCTAGCTCATAGATGGAGATCTTGTAAATGCCTTAAATTCCTCTAAGATCTGATTGTGAGTCATTTGACACTTATAGATCACCTATAGTTAAACCTACTCATATAAAAATATTTTTATAAACTTTAAATACTATACATACAACCAAGTTCAAAAGTTAATTTTAAAATGAAAAAAAAAACTATTTAAAAATGCACTTACCATAATCTCTTGGTCATGCTCAATTTGCTTATGATGCTCAATAGGGCAAGTGGTAGGATGAGCCTCACACAAAAGAGTGTGAAAGGGAGAAACACCATGAGTTGGTTCCATACTAATCATCTTAATGGGAATATCAGATATCATTAGATAACCCTTCATAGATAATAGCTTCATGTCATATATAGCATAAATATTGATTAAAATTATTAAAAGAAATCTATGTTTACAAATTAATATTACATGTTAACATACCTCAATGGTTTTTTGCATAGATAAAATTGAAACAACAATACCTATGTCTATTCATGACCATATCGATGTAGGAATCTCCATTATGGTCATCAACTACACAAACAAAATATGATTGTTAGTTAAAAATATCCATATAAATAAATGCATGTATGTAAAGTAAAATATTAATGAAAAATCACCTATGTATATGTATATATTGGTTGAGTAAAAACAACATATGTACTAGTATATGGCCCACAATATAGATTTGAAAATGGCAGGACTGTCTCCTTGTGCAACATAAAAATTACAATTATATTATTGAATTTTCAATATAAATTAATTATTACCTTTTAAATAAAAATATATCTGATATTTAACATGTCAAATATATATGATACCTACATAGGTAAATTAAAGGTATCCACAACAAATTTATGTGCTAAAAACTCATCAGTCATAACCATAACATCTGTCTCCCCTAAAAGCACCACCATCTTTTTTTGAAGGTCTAGTGCATATAACACCACAGCATCTACAATAGTGTGGTCAGGAATCAATGCAAGATGGAGCATCATCATGTCCACCTCTCTAACATTAGTGCCATAAAGATGAATGAGGGTATCAGTAAGTGAATGAAAATTTTTAATCTTGATAACATCCTTATATAGAAGGGATTATTTTAGGTCATGTATTTTTGGATAGGGACTCTTATAGGTAGATTAGGTACATGATGTGCACCTATTATATCCTACATATATCCTTTACCTCATCCTTAAAAATATGAGTGGTCAAATTAATTACAAATTTCATTGATCTTAAACTCAAAATAAAGTGTCCTAAAAAAATACAAAGCAACCTCATGGTTGTTACAAAGCACATAATCAAAGATCATCCACCATCAGTCAAAAAAATTGTCCCTTATCAAATTATACTAGCATTAGTGGATTGAGAACTTTTTTCATGATAATAAAGGTGTTGTTTTGGTTGATGTATAAATGGATAATGTAGAAATTTTGTCTTTTGTAATTTTCTTAGCCTTCACAACATGTATTGACAATTTGTTAGCATAGTAAGACCTAAATCTCTCTATAAGTTGTCCATATGCCATTTTATCCCATTATCAATTAAATTTAGCCTAGTAATGTCTCTAAGGTAATTTCAAAATAATTATAGTGGGTGTTAGTCAAACAGGGGTCCCTCATTATCTTAATTATATCTTTAATTTATAGTTTGTTTTTTACTATATACATAACTGAATCCTCTTGACTACCTGAGATGTCTTTTTGAATTGTAGGAGGGATAGGAGTGTTAGGAGGGTTAGGAGAGTTATGAAGGTTAGGAGGGTAAAGATGGTTAGGATGGATGAGAGGGTTATGAGGGCTAAGAGAGTTTTGTATTGCATTTGAATGGGTTGAACAAATATAACAAGCTAAACAAATAGAAAAATAAGTTGTTTTAACAAACAATAATGCAAATCTAAAATAATTAGTAAATTTTGTGTTAAATTGTAGGAATTTAGTTTACTTACCTCTCTTATACTATGACATTATCAAATTTTAGATGCAAACTCAAGTGAGAATGGTGTGTGGTGGTCAATTTTTCTCCTATTGGAAATGCTATATCATAACATGAACTTGTTCTACACTGTGGACATGAAATGAGAAAAAAATGAGTTTTTTTACTTTTTATACAACATATTGTAATTATTACACTTAAAAATGTGTACATGTTATAAGACACACATATTTTTAAATTTATATAATGCATAGTCATTCCTTACTAGGTGGATAATGATCCTAAAAACATAACACATACACATTATTTAAATAATGTGTACACATTTCTAACCAATTATTGAAAATGTCTATTAATTTTCCCATTAATTTAATGTACTTATCATAAATTATGTAATTTTCCTAATAGGCACAAAGCACATAAATTTAAAATGCTTAGTTAGTGTAGATTTTTTGGGTAGAACCCCCTTTCTTGGGGCAATACCTCATGCTAAAATGTGAAAGATAAATCTTAACACCATTCAACACAATTTTGTATTTTTCACATCATATTATCCACACATAATGCACCACTTACGCAACACTATGCCACTTAAAACGATGTGTTAAATATACACACAACATCACCTAATGGTGTAAAACCTCTAGACATATTGCGTATCTCAAATTTTTCACAATACCTATAAATTTTATGTTAATCACGTGGACACACTATGCCATATTAGATGGCTCTTTTAGGGCTTACTTTATGATGTAAATGTTGTCAACGTACCACCCACTTGTCACTCAATCCATGTAGTTTTTAAAAGAGTAATAACCACATATGGGATCTAAAAGTAACTTACATAATGGCTTCTCAACCTTTATGATATTGTAATATATGTATACACATCTTAACATTAGATACCATGTAGATAGTAGTAAAGTATACAACCATACATCTTCCTCAAGAGTATGCATGCATAAAACACAAATTAATACAAATTTTTTTTCCAATTCTATTTCTTTATATACTATCCATATTATTGAATATTTCTTCCACATAAACATATAACACATCTAGATCCTAATTTAGAGTATTATCCCTCGGCCTTTCTAGGATATAGATAAGATGAATTAGTGAAATTATCATAGTTTTGTTTTCAATATTGTAAAACATTGAATGGATTATAAATTATCAAGATATATTGGTTATTCCCTAGTGTAATTCAGGTCTCAAAACATATGTTTTACTCTTTATGGTTTTAATATCTAGCTACATAATTAGGGCAAAGATAAGAAGTGCATTTTCCTAGTGATAAAAAAAGATTAAGAAAATTGAATGAGGTTTTTAGAACCTTGTTTTAGACTCACATGGTTATCAAAAAACACCCTGCCTAAAGTTTATTATAAATATCCAATCAATTTTATAAATAACGTAAAAATTTCAAGTTAATGGGTTGGACAAGATCCTTTTTTTATAAGAAGCTTTTCAATGTTTTTGTTGACTTACAACAAAACCATTTTATCCACTATTAGAATTTAAAATCCATCTCTAAATCTCTCTCTCTCTCTCTCTCTCTCTCTCTCTCTCTCTCTCTCTCTCTCTATATATATATATATATATATATATATATATATATATATATATAAACCCTACACTTGTATTTATTTATCTATTTTTGGATATTTAATTAGTAATAATTTATATATTTTCATCTATTTATGTTTTTGTAATTGAGTATGGATTTGTGTATTATAATTTGATTGAAATCCGCTTATTCATAATACATTTTGGTGAACCCATATTTTATTGTATGATCATTATTTTTATAGGGTTAGGTAATTTTTATTAGATTAAGTATGAATTTATCTAATTATCTAAGGCTTTTTTCATTTCATTATATTAAATCTATTATCCCTAGCTACTAGGGGTTATTCTAAACTTTGATTTAATTTTTTCTTGAATATTTTTCAAATCCTATGAATTTGTAAGTTGTGTATCTTTGATGTTTGATCTCATATTATAAAACCAAAATTAATTATATATAATAATATAATTAGTAATAATTATAAAATTATCATGATCTTATTTATTTTATTATAATTCCTTTTATTAATTATATAACTTGCTAGAAAAATAAAATGGAATAAGGAAATGTAACTAGTGTTTTTCAAAAAATTATACTTTTTGTTCCAAATTAAAATGATAGGTATTTGAATAAAAATATTATGAATGGTGATAAAATTTATAATTTATATGAAGTATATTATTATTAAAAATATTAATTAGATGAACATTATAGGGTTGAAAGTCTTGCCACTTTTAGGAAAAATATCATGGAAATTTTTAATGAGATAGTTGGATGCATAAGTGTATTAAACAAATTTATAGGTTAAACCCTAGATCAAGAGGTATAATATAGGTTTAAGGTTAATTAAGTACCCTAAAAGGTATATAAATAATATATGAGTGTTCATATTGTGGATCAATTACATGCTTCAGCACAATGGATTGCAATCTATGCCTCGTCATATATTAAATTCTTAACTTTATTCTAAACCCACTCATGTGATAACTTGTTTTATTTTATTATGGTAGGATGATATCCTTAAGTAAAATTTAGAAAAAAACAACTAAGGAGATATACCATTTAGTGATGGAAAATAGTAATTTTTGATTTGCCCTAATGGATGAAAATAGTAAACAAAGATACTAGAAAATTTAAAAACAAGCAATGGACATTATGAAATGTAAAAGTGATGAAACCGTCACACCTAATGATCAATTTTGGATTCTATTATGATTTTACCTTACTAACCTAATTAATCCTTATGTAATCTATAGTAATTTTAATAAATAAACACACTTTATATGCAATAAATTAAGATAGACCTATGAATTATTTTACTTAGTAAATACAGACTTGAAGAAGGTACTCAAATAACATCTATTGCAATACTTTGTATATCAGGATCATGACCAAATTGGATCCACTAAACCTAAATAAGGGATAACTTACTACACCACACTAAAGGAGAGGGGTCTAAAGACTATAGTAAAATAACACTATGCAATAACCTTGGATAATTTTGAATGAATGAAATAAAGATAATCTAGTGTTATCAAAGCTTATAACATAAAGGGGGGTGGTTTAAAACAAACAAGTGATCATGATAGGCAAATGGGGACCTAGATCACCTAAGGTAGAAGATTATAAACCTAGAAAACACTATAGGTACACTAATTTTAAGTGTAAAGGTAATCAAAATAAGGAGTTATATATTAAAATCATATTACTTTGTGTAATGTGTGTGTGTGTGTGTGTGTGTGTGTGTGTGTGTGTGTGTGTGTGTGTGTGTGTGTGTGTGTGTGTGTGTGTGTGTGTGTGTGTGTGTAAGTTAGAGATACTTACATTTGAGCTAACTTGTCAAGTCTCAATCTCTCCCTTGGCCAATGGTGCTTTGAAATATATTGTTTTAGTTTTGTAAAGATCACACTATAAAAATAAAATCTAGGCTAAAAGACTCCTACTTGCTTCAAAGACTTCCCACAAGATAAGTTATCTACTTTTTAATGTAAACCCTAAGCAATGGCTCCTTCAAATATAGATGTAGTAGAATTGAAAGCTATAATAATGTGAAAATGAATGATCTTCTCTATTGGATTGAATTTAAGGTTTTATTTATACCAATGGACAAGTCATAACACTTCTAGAATTTTAGCTGATAAGGTTGTCCAGGATGAACTTGCTTAGAAAATTTTATCATTGGGGTTCAAACTAGGTCGACTACGCTGACTTAATTTCATAGCATGTGTTGTAAATTTTATAATATGGTTGACCAAGCTGACTTAGTAGGAAAAATGGGTATTTGTTTAGTTATAATATATTTTAAAGG
This sequence comes from Torreya grandis, assembly GCA_037957365.1. Classification (NCBI taxonomy): domain Eukaryota; kingdom Viridiplantae; phylum Streptophyta; class Pinopsida; order Cupressales; family Taxaceae; genus Torreya; species Torreya grandis. Next base: position 413,896 of record JARHVA010006241.1, read on the forward strand.
ATAATTTCATAGGGAGTTGGATAAAAAAAGGTTTATTTACTTAGGGAATTTAATGAGTGGTATTTTTAATGGGTTTAGGTATGATATAATTAATAAACAATCTTGCAAAGCACTAATGGTCTACCCACCCCTTTCCCAGTCCACTTTTAAAGGCATGTAGTCAAGGAGATTGAAATTATATAGGTTCTTACAAGATATAAAGTGTCAATAAATGATAAAGTTTTAAAATATTATGTATACATATTCCCCACTCGAAGTTCATCATGTGTCATGTGAGTGTAACATGGGATGGTGATTCAAGAAAGAACATAATAATACACAATAGTGAGCTAAAAAATTGTAGTATAAAGCAAAAATTAATTGAAATTAAACTTGTAAATGTGTACCTTCACTTAATGTGTTTCTTATTAATATTTATATGAGAAGTATATAAAAATGGTGTATAGTGTGCAGAATAAGAGAGAAACCTATAAAATAAGAGAAAATATGTGGTTAACACTAAAAATTTATCTATATTCTCAGGATCCCATAAATTATTTTGGTTTATTAAAAGATCTTATTATGAGTAAAATATGGAATATATAACTCAAGCATTAGAATTTCAACTATAAATGGGAGAAATTATTTTTCATTTGTTAATTTGTTATCATTGACTATTACAGCTTTGAGTATCCTAGTTGAGTAGAGAGAGATGATGGTTCAAGCTAAGGGAAGTGGATGTGTTGAAGGATTGACTAGAGGATAAATCATGGCTACTAAAATCATAATCTAGGTATGGAGTATATTTAATATTGTTTTTTTAGTAATATGAGATTTAAAATGAACTAGTGTAGATAAATTATATGCCAAGGCAAATACATTTAGCATAATTTTCACCAAAAAGTTAGAAATATGTTAAAAATTATGAAAAATAATAGGTAAGAGGTAAAAAGTGAAAATTTAGAGCTAGGTAAAAATCCTTGTTGAGTTTGAATGGGTCAACCTAGCTAACTTAGTTGAATAAGGCATAATTGGTTAGGTGGACAATAGAATATTAGTTGGTACCTAGTTGGATGGGAGACTAGCTAAAATGTGCAAGATGGCCAATTGTGTTGGATATAAAAGGTAGACTAAGTATAATGTGGTCGACTGTATTGGAAATAAAAGGTGGTTGACTTAGTTTTAAATATGGTTGACAACATAAGAAAGTGGTCAGTGGAGATATACCTAGATAACTTAGTATAAATGAGTATTGACAAATGTATTAGGATACATGGCTAACTTAGTATGAAATAATAATAGGGGTTGATGTAGTTAAATTATGTGACCTAGTTTTGAATGATGGGTAAAAATCAAAACATGTTGATAAAGTAGTTAAGTGTATTAATTGTTTGTGTTTTCAAAATTTCAAGTATATTTTATTATCATTTAGATAGTGAACTAATACTTTATTTTTTGTTTGATATTTTTTAGAGATGATAGAGGCTATGGAGATTGGTAGATGCAGTGTGGCTATTAGATGTAATGGATAGGTTTCATACAGGAGATAAAACATAGTTAATAGTCTTAGGGTTTGGTGGGATTATAGAGTTGTAGATGATTCCACTGAATCTTAAGTTGGTCACCATGTTATTAGGAACATGGGAGTGACTGATAAACACTTTCTAATGGGAGGTGAATGGGGATACCATTAAGGTGGGTATCACCCTATAGGATATCCATGATTTGTTAGGACTTATGATTTTTGGCATAATTATGGTGTGTGATACACCAAAGATGTACACTAATAGGTGATATTTAGCCTTATGGGTGATTGGCTCAGAGAGATATGTCAAGGTAGGCTTGTAAGTACTCCTATTTGATCTGCATGTGTTGACCATTCTAGATATCTGAAAGGCCATTATTAGACTTGTGATAGTTCATGTGATCTATCACAAGTTTGATAGGAAGGTCCCATTTTATATTATTGAATTTTTTCAATCCATGTTTTAGTAGGACACACTATATGACTTTAAATCTTGGTGTAGATGATGCATGATTTTTATAGTATTTTATCATCAAGATAGATGACCATGGGTCCTATTATATTATTGATTACCTAGATATTTGAGATATTTCTTTTGTATCATCCTATAGTATTACCAAATGTAGTGGATGATGCCTTAACATGTGTTATGATTTAGAGAAAGATCACATGATATGCATTGTAACACATGCTCCAACATTGAAAACTATCACACAAGGGTAGAGTATTTAATAGACATATATGGGAAAGATATATGTTTAACGATCATGTCCAAGTACTTTTTAGGTGCATGGTAAACTAATATTCACTAGAATTTATGTATGGTGGATGGAGCCACACCCAATCACTCATTTTCTAGGTAAGTTTATATTACCACATCCTACATTAGTCATAGTAGTCCTACCATATTGGGCATGACATTTGATAGAGTTGTGTGGAGTAGGAGGTACAAGGATGCCAATAGATGTTCTTGTAATTCATCCTCACTATCCTAAATAATTGAGATGATGAATCTAATGATAATAATGAGATAGAGGAGTAGTTATTATAATGTAAAAATAGATATTATAGCCACCACTATGGCCATGAAGATAGAGATGGGTACACATTTAGCTATGGAGCCACAACCATAGGGAGATCCAACTAAGTAGCTTTCACTAAGTTGGTATATTATGATGTGGATGTTTAATGGATCATGTTATGATCCTGTGAATAATCTTAGTCAGTATAGAGGTTTCATTCCACCATGTATCCATGCATCATAAGAGGTTCTTAGTATTCACATAAATGGAGTGATTATTGGTGAGTAAGATGTAGTTTATTGTGATTATTTTAATTTGAGATAGAGATACATGTTAGATATATGTGTTTTTGAATAAATATATGTGATAATTGATTTGATTTTAATAGATGTTGTAGTGGATGAGATAATATGGGTGACCATGGTGGAAATATCCCATCATGATATATTGGATGGCATGTTACCTTATCATGATAATACATAGATGATTGATCATATAATTCAATCAGCACCTACTTATGCTAGTTGGTTTCAATTAGTTGGTGAGGCATCTCAAGAGATGAAAAGACTATATGATGTAGCTTAGGGAATAGTATTAATAGGAGTGGGTAATGTGGAGATGAAAACATGGAAGTTACTAAGGAGAAAACCACCTACTTGGCTACAACTAGATAGTTAGCATAGGTGCAAAGACAAGTGGCCCATTTATAAGGATAGGTAGAGTGTATACGATCATAGATTCAGTCACTATAATAGACTATTTTGAGAGGGTAGTCACAAGCCTCTATGGGTAGTGTGGCACATCCTTTTGATAGACCTTAGCCTTAGAATTTTATTTTTTATTATGATTTTATCATGTTGTATTATATTAAAATTTTTGATCCATATATATAGAGATATATTATTTATGACTCATGGATGTATTGATCATATTTATAGCACATTTGATGATTGTTATATGTTATTATAAAATATTTTTATGGACATTATGTGTGTTATTATTTTCTTTCTATCACATGTTAATTATGTTATATGTTATAATAAAGTGGTTTTATGTATGTGTTACTATTTTCTAGCAAATGTGATCAGATGCATGATTAAAAATAATGATGATCAGAGAATTTGTAAGTATAAAAAATAAAAAATGTAAAACCAAAATTAGTAATGAGTAATAGTTTGTAAAAAAATTTAAAAGTGAATGAAATGTGAATGATGAAAGTGTAAATTACAATGAGATAAATATCAATGTAAATAAGAATGTAATTAAAGATAGGAAAATAAACAAATATCAATGTAAGTGTACAAACAAAGATATGTAAATGAAAGAAATATTAATGTAAGAGTACAAACAAATAAGAACACAGTTAAAGATATGAAAATAAATAGATATAAATGTAAAACTAAAATCACATATATGTAAATGAAATAAATTTTAACATAAGAGTACAAAAAAAGATATGTCAAAATGTAAGAAAAGTAGGAGATGTGAAAAACAAATATGACAAACCAAACCTAGGGCTTGTGCTAATATGTACTATAAAAGAGTATGGCTATTTAAATTAATTTATGTCATATATTTATTATAGTAATTTTAATAATTTGGTGAGGAAGGCCTAGTCCTATCCGAGGTCTTATAGTGCAACTCACAAAATAAAAACCGAAGAGGTGAAAAATGTAGGGTGTTTTAAAATAAATAAGGATATTTTGTGAGGAAGGCCTAGTTATATTGAAGGTATTACATTGAAACTAAAAATGGGGAACCAATAAGGCATGATCAAATATTAAATTAGACTCATCAAGGGGGATATTTGGGATAAGATATTAATAGAGTGAATGAAAAACATTACATAGGTATCGTAACAACCATTTGTAGAAATGAGACACATTTTATGTTTAAACAACAAAGTATTGGAGGCACAACTACTGAGATGGGTGGATTGAATCAATGATCAAAATTTTTATTCACAACCACTTATTAACCATTAACCATTAAAACCAATATACTGATTAAACAATGTATTTAGAACCATTCATATGAGCATGAAGCAAGAACATAACATATGAACACAAGATCTATGTGGGAAAACATAATGGTTATTAAAACCCACTAAACATAGCTTATACAACTTATCATATAATACAATAATCAAATTTAGTTGAGCACCAATCCAACAAGGAACACCAACCCCTAAGTTTATCAAGCACCAACTTGACTTTAACAAACACCAACTTGATAGGAGGATACAACACCCTTTATTGATAAATCACTCACTCAATAAACACTTTAAAATTTTCCACCTTGTTATTTTTTCCCTCTCACAATGATGATGGTCTTCTATTTCTCTATCACACTCAAAACTGGCTCTCACACAAGTAGAACTGTTCTTTACCTTATTTGATTAATTAGCCCTTTTATGACTTAATTAGTTCAAATGACCTTTATAATATTATTTATTAACCCTATATTATATTTATTATGTTTTATATATATCCTAATTATGATATATAGGACCTCCTTTATCTTTTCCAAACTCTATCTCATTCACTTTAGATACTTATATTATCAACCTAGACAATTAGGCCTATTAGGCCTTATACTTGATTTTGATTTCACATACCTTCATCAGCCACAACCCTCTCCACACATGGATCACCATTAAAATGTTTCAAATAAAAAAATTCATACATTAAACATCCATGTCATATTTCAGTCACCACTCATAATGACTAAAACCACTATTAGGCCTAAAGGGGACCTAATGCAATTAGGCCTTCTCAAGAAACACATTACACATAGCCCTTTTAAAACTTATTGATCCTCCATATATGTATTAAAAAATTCACACACACATCAAATAGACCCTTTATAACATTCATTTATTTCCATACCACCTTTTAGTCTAATTCTCTAGTTGGACCACATCATTAACACTACTCACAATTAGACCTTCTCACACCCATAAAGTCTATCAACAACAATTGAATATCAAACACAAATTTTTAAAAAAAAAACTATGGAAAAAAACATATATTCAAAACATTAATGATTTCAATGTCATCACCATATTCATTATGGACTTAAACATAGAGTTTAAAGCCTCAAATTCACTTCTACAACATGACCACTTAGAACTATATGAATGCTTCAAAACCCAATCATGAAAACAATGACTTAAACACCTATAGATTTAATTTAATGAAATTAAAATGGTTTTAGGTGATCATAAAACATCCTAAAATCAACTTAAAATGAATATATTATAGTCTCAAATATAAATATTGGTCTTACAAACTAATCTCATGGCTTCACTATACACAGACCTCACTATGTTAGACAAGTCAATTTGAGAGCAACTTTTTGCCATAAACAAAAATCTTACAAAATTTTATCCATTAAAAATATGTGTTAAAATTATTTAACAAAAACCCCATGCATTTGGATCCATCCCTAATACCATTCTCACTTCTGTCTAGTTTTTCTCATTGTCTTCCTCACTAGGCCATTTTAGTGACAGGTTAATTTCCATGACTAGTTTAGAATACTTAAGGTCTATAACCTGATCAAAAACCATCATGTTCATAATATATAAGTCTAAATATACAAACTATATACATTTATCAACTTTGAATTGGTCAACTCTGCCTATAATAATAAATTTCCAAGAAATATGGCTTTTTTTTAGGGTTCACTTACTCATCTGACAAACCAATTCCTCCTAGAGATACTTGGGAGAGTTTACTACATTGTAAAATAATTAAACTAGTTCATCTAATTAATTTTGAACCATTTCCAATTATATCTTCCATATCGAGTCATAGTTAGGGTTTTAGAAAGGGTTAAGACCACCTTACAGTCTTAATGATCATTCATAAAGCTTGGTCCCTTAATCCAAAAACCAATATTTGGAAATTTGATCCTATTACCTTCCTCAACTTCCATGAACTTATTATGATCTCATTAAAAAAATTTCACATGCCAATGAGTACAATAAATTCCTTTTCAGGTCTGCAACAACTCATTCTAGCACTTGAGAGACCTTAAATCTACTTTTTCATGTTTTTTCTTTCAAAATTTGACCTAAAATTTCATGCACATGCTTGATACAAGCTATCACAACTCTAAAAATTCTCACATGATCATAATTTCCTAAGAAATTGAACATGACTCTTCATAAAGCCACTCTCACTCTCTTTGTTCCCCTATCTCCATGCATACCTTCTTAGAACAACCCATATATTCCTAGATATAATGAGCATGATTATCTCCCCCTAAATACTTGAGTTATTCAATAATTTCTAGAGGAAGGAATCCTATCTTAAGCATTGAAAATTTTCCTTTGGAAGTTGTTTGGTCAAGATGTCTACAATTTGATCCTGTGTAGACACATACTCAAGTTTAATACTTTGCTCACTTATCTACTCTCTTAAAAAATGATACCTGATGGGAATGTGTTTGGTCCTTGAGTGCATGACAAGGTTCTTTGAGACACTTATAGCAGTTATATTATCATAATAGATAAAGATAGGACCTTCATACTCCACCTTATATTCTTTTAGACTCTATCTTATCCATAGAACCTAAGTATAACATGAGGCTACTACAATGTACTTAGCCTCACAAGTGGAAAAAGTTATTAATGGTTGATTTTTTCTTATCCATGACACTAGGAAACCACCTAGGAAGAAGGCTCTTCCACTAGTACTATTCCTGTCATCTATACTTCCTACCCAATCTACATATGTGTAGGTTATCATATTGAACTCCTTGCTTCTTGGATACCACAATCCATACTATATCATCCCTTTGAGGTAATTGAGTATCGTTTTGACTACTTATAGATGATTCTCCTTTGAATCTACTTGAAACCTTCCCACAAGACCTACTGCTTGCATGATGTCATCTCGAGAGGCAGTGGTATATAATAAACTTCTAATCATTGACTTGTATTTTTGTTTTATTGAATTTTGAAGACTCGTGTTCCTTATTCAAATTACACCCTGTGATCATGGGTGTATTGATTGCCTTGTAATCCTCCATATAAAAATTCTTCAGCATCTCTCTTATTTACTTGGCTTGTGAGATGAATATAACTTTTTTAGATTGAGTGACTTGAAACCCAAGAAATAATGATAGTTATCCTAGCATGGACATCTCAAACTCTTTCTTCATTACCTCTATAAAGGCCTTTGTCATGTTATCATTATTTCTACTAAAGATGATGTCATCCACATAGACAACTATAATTAGCTGATGGTTATTTTCTATCTTGATGTACAGGTTACTGTCTACAAATCCTCTTTTGAAACCTTGATCTAATAGATACTTGTCCATCCTAGCATACCAATCTCTAAGAGCTTTATTTAGACCATATAACCCTTTCTTAGATCTAAAAACATAGTTTTTGTCATCTAAAAGTGATAACCCTTCAGGTTTTTCAATGTACACTTATTCCAAATTTCTATTTATAAAGGCAGATTTGGCATCCATCTGGTATACCTTGAATCCTTTATAGCTTTCATAAGCTTTAAATAACCTTATGGCCTCCAATCTTGCTACTAGTATAAAGGTTTATTCAAATTCTACCCCTTCTAATTATGCATATCTATTGCATACCAATATATCCTTATTCTTAGTGACTTCTCCATATTCATTCAACTTGTTTATGAACTCCCATTTTGTGTCAATGACATTCTTGTCTTTAGGCCTAGGAACTAATTCCTAAGTCTCATTCTTCTCTAATTGATCTAGCTCCTCATTCATAGCACCTATCTAATATTTAAGTTCAATCTTGGATAATAAATCATTCTCTTGATTGTGATGACTTACCAATCCTCTCCTAGTTTGCATATTTGCATTCTTGTTTCCAATGATTTAAGATTTATGGTGGTCTCTTTGAATCTACCATGAGGGTCCTTTTGATTCCTATCTCTCTTTCACTTTTTCTTCTTCATTATCAACCTATATAGTCTCCTCTTCATTCTTGAAATCCATATTATCTAAAGTGTTCTTTGAATGTGAGTGATATTTCCTTGTCTCTTCAATCCTCACATTGGTGATTTCCACTATATTTTTCATTCTCATGTTGTAACTTCTATAGGCTAAGCTCATTGATGAGTATCCTAAAAATATACCTTCATCAGATCTATACTAATACTTACCCAAGTCTTCATCATCTCTTTTGATGAAACATTTGCTCTTAAACACTCTAAAGTGTTCTACATTTGTAGGTCTACCCTTCCAAAGTTCATAAGGAGTCTTATTACCATTAGTTCTTATCTATCCCATATTCAAAATGTCTACAATAGTGCTTACTACCTCTCTTTAATATCCATCAAATAGTATGGACTCATTAAACATGGTTATATCCATCTATTAGAATATTCTATTATTCCTTTTCACTACCCCATTTTGCTGAGGTGTCCTTGTTGATAAGAATTATCTTCTTATTTTATGGACCTCACATAAGTCATCAAACTCATTGGACCAAAATTCTCCTTCTCTATCAGAACTTAGGCATTTGATATTTCCATTATTCTCATTCTCAAAAAGATCCTTGAAATATTTGACCTTGTCAAGGGCTTCTAATTTCTCTTCCAATAATGCAACCCAAGTCATTCTTATGTAATCATCAATGAGTAACATGAAATAGAAATCTCCTTGAATGCTTTGAATTATTGTAGGACCATAGAGATTAGTGTGGATAGCTCTAAAAGTCTTGTAGTATATTACTCCTTATACTTAAACCTTCTTCTAGTCTACTTACCATGTTGACATTCCTTGTAAAGTATGTTTGTAGGTTTGATGATCTTAGGCATGTTATTTATAGAATTCTTAGTGTTAATCCTGACTAGGTTATCAAAGTTTAGGTGACCTAGTCTTTTGTGCCATAGCCAGCTTTAATCTTACTAATGAAACATCTTTCCTTCTTGATCTCATTCAAAATATATAGTTTGTTCTCAGTCCTTTTGGCATTGTTAATAAGCCTTCCTGATTTGTCTCTCCTTAACTCACACCCTTTGTCATGAAAGGCTAGTGTGTGTCCTTGATTGCAAATTTGAATCACACTAAGTAGGTTATGTTTCATACCTTCCATATACAACACATTTTGTGTCTTTGTCTTCCCATTTTCCAAAATCAAGACACCCTTTCCAACTATTTTTGTAGTTGTGTTATCTCCAAACCTCATTGTTCTTGTAGCATTCTTCTTCAAAGAAATGAACTTGTTTTTGTCTCCTATCATATGGCTTGAGTACTCACTATCTATATACCATTTCATGCCTTCATTTTTAATTTGAAAGGTAGTTTGAGATAGAATAGATTCCTCTTTGTCAAATATTCCATCTTACTTCTTGAGCTCAATTTGATTCATCCTAGCTTGTTCAAGCTTCCATACCAATGTTTGATCCTTCTTATACATTTTAGGAGCTTCATATGTCTTATTGAATCTTGTGGACTTTTTAAATCTGTTAGAACAAAATCAAGAAATGTGTCCTATATGATGATAGATGTAGTAAGCAACATTTATGTACTTACCTTGATTCTATGATGACTTATCCTTCATAGCATTGGGTTGCCTAATTAGTATTTTTAGGTTGGTACTCTTGGCATGTCCTGAATTCTCATGTTCTCTCCCAAATATTCTCAACTTATCTTTGTTTTTTTCATGCTCAACCTTCAATGAATCTATCTCTATCTTCAAATGGTCATATTTAACTTCTTTTAACTTACACCTTGTGTTAACATCTTCTAACTGACAAGGTATACTTCATCTTCTCTTTCTTCACTATCATTGTAAAATTCTCCATCATACATGTTACCTTCTTCCTATTGATCACAGGATATTCTTGTGCTATTTTGGATCACTTTTCAAGTAGTTAAAATTACCTTAATGGACCAGGATTTGATACCAATTGTTGGAAGTAAAACTATTTGGGGGAAGGGGGTGAATTAGTGATCAAACTTTTTATTCATAATCACTTATTATCCATTAACCATTCAAACCAATATAATGATTAAATAATGCATTTAGAACCATTCATATGAGAATGAAGTAAGAACATAACATATGAACATAAGAGTTATGTTGGAAAACCTCATGGTGAATAAAACCCATTAAAACATATCTTGGAAAACTTGTCCTATAATACAATGAATCAAATTTAGTTGAGCACCAACCCAACAAGGAGCACCAACCCCTAAGTTTATCAAGAACTAACTTGTTAGGAGTCTACAACCCCCTTGTTGATCAAGCACCCACTAAATAAACACTTTGAACCTATCCACCTAGATATTTTTTCCCTATAAAAATTGATGATGGTATTCTATTGATCTATCACACTCAAAACTACCTCTCACACAAGAAGAATTATTCTTTACCTTCTTCGTTCAATTAGACCTTTTATGACTTGATTAGGTCAAATAACATCTATCATAATATTTAGTAACCCTATTTTATATTCATGATTATTTATCTATATCCTCCTAATTATATAAAATATCTCCTTTATCTTTTCAAAACACTATCTCATTTTCTTTAGATACTTATATTCTCAACCTAGACAATTAGGCCTATTAGGCCTTATTTTTATACTTGACTCTTTCTTGAACATACCTTCATTCAAAAAAAATATATCCACACATGTATCACCACTAAAATTATTAAAATATCATTCTTCATACATGAAACAAACACTACATATGTTGGTCACCACTCATAAGGACTAAAACCACTATTATGCCTAAAGGAGACCTAATACAATTAGGCCTTCTAAAGTAACACATTACACTTATCCATTTTGAAAATTATTGAGACTATAAATATAGATGAAAAACTTAAATAAAAACTCAAATATACCCTTAATAATATTAATTTAGTTCCATACCACCTTTTATCCAATTCACTACTTGGAACATATCATTAGCATGACTCACAATTAGACCTTCTCACACCTAGAAAGTCTATCAACAATAATTGAAGATCAAAAACAAATTTTCCACAAAAATATGTAAAAAAACATATATAAAAAATATTTATAACTTTAGGGTCATCACCATATTAATTTTACACTTAAACACAAAGTTTGAATCCTCAAATTCACTTCTACAACATGACCACTCAGAACTGTCTGAATGCTTCAAAACCTAGTCGTGAAAACATTAATTTAGAACACATGTATATTTAATTTAATGAAATTAAAATGTTATTATTTTATCCCAAAAAATTACTATATTAAATTACAATAAATATATTATAATATCAAATATCAATATTGATCTTATAGACCAATCTCATGGCTTCACTGTACACAGACCTCACTATGTTAGACAAGTCAGTTTGAGAGCAACTTTATACCATATAAAAACATATTAAAAAAAATTATCCATTATTAATATGTTTTAAAATTATTTAAAAACAACCCAATGAATTTTTATCGATCCCTAATCTATGACAACACATCCCTAATCTCATTCTCACTTATGCCTGGTTTTTCTCACTGTCTTCCTCACTAGGCCTTTTTAGTGATAGGTTAACTTCCATGACTAGTTTAGTATACATAAGGTATATAACATAATAATAAAACATCATGGTAATAATATATAATTCTCAATATATAATCTCTATCCATTTATCAACTTTGAATTGGTCAACTCTACCTGTAATAACAAAATTTCTAAGAAATATGGCTTTTTTGTAGGGTTAACTTACTCATCTGATAGAAAAATTCATCCTAGAGATATGTGGGAGAGTTAAATACATTATATAATCATAAAAATATTTCATCCAATTCATTCTGATCCATTTCTAAAAACATCTTCCATATCGAGTCACATTTAGGGTTTTAGAGACGGTTAAGACCACCTTATAGTCTTAATGATCATTCATAAATATTAGGCCCTTAATCTAGAAAAAAATGATTTAAAATTAGAGATAAGATACTTACCAGACTTCCATGAACTTATTATGATATCATGAAAAAATTTCACATGCCAATTAGCACAAGAAAGTCCTCGAGTCTGTAACACCTCATTCTATCACTCAAGAGACCTTAAATCCACTTTTTCATGCTTTTTATTTCAAAATTTGACTTAAATTTTCATTAAAATGCTTGATAAAACCTATCACACCTATAAAAATTATCACATGAGCATAATTTATTAGGAAACCAAATATGACTCCTCATAAGGCCACTCTCACTCTCTTTATTCATTAGGCATTGACCTACAAGTCACTCTAGGTCTTGAAATTGACCTTCTTGCCACTATAGATTCACTTTAAAACTCACTCTCATGTAAAAAAACATCATACCATGCTCAAACACTAATTTTCATTCTTCATAAGTCTTTATAAGATCTCATAACCCCTCATTAGGTCAACTAGAGTCTAGAATTAGTCTAAATACATATTAGTCTTATAGGTTATACTATGTATACTTACCTTGAAGCTTTCCTAAGTTATCCAATTATTCATAAACATTATCAAGTTTCCTCAAAATCATCTATATACCCATATTACTAGACCACCGTGCTCCTCTATGCACAAGACTAGTCATCCTATGTATAATCATTCTCAAGTCACCTCATGAACAACCTTTGACATCAATGACAACATCAATGTCAAGTCTTAATCAATAGAAGCAAAGCTCAATACAATGACCTAAGATGCCCTAATGAGTAGATGAAAATCTTGGGATTAAAAAATTAACTACATATATCATCCCATGAAGGTTGTATATGCATGAAACATTAGAAATGAGTAATTTTTTTTCTATGGAAGTTTTTATTACCACATCCTACAACACTGATAGTAGTCCCAGCATATTAAGCATAACATTTGATAGACTTGTGTGGAGTAGGAGGTGCAAGGATGCCAATATATTTTATTGTTATTCATCCTCACTGACCTAAGGTATTGATATGATGACTCTGGTGACAACAAAGAGATAGAGGAGTATTTGTTATAACAAAATAAAAGATACTATATCCACCACTATGGCCATGAATATAGAGATTGGTGAAAGTGTATCCATAGGTAGATATGTAACCATAGGTATATCCAATTGACTAGCCTACACTGAGTTGGTATATTTTGATGTGGATATTTAATGGAGCATGTTATACTCATGTGATTAATCCTGGTTAGTATAGAGGTTTTATACCACCATGATCTCATAAATCACAAGAGGTTCTTGGTGGCCAAATAGATGGAAGGACTATTGGTGAGTAATATGTATTTTATTATGATTATTCTATGTTGAGATAGAGATACATGGTAAATATATGTGTTTTTAGAGATATATAAGTGATAATTGATTTGATTTTTTATAAAGGTTGCAGTGGATGAGATAATATGGGTGACCATGGTGGAAATATCCCATCATGACATATTGGATGGAATGATACCTTAGCATAATACTACATAGATGATTGATCATGTAGTTCCTGTAGCACCTACTTATGCTAGTTAGTTTTGATTGGTCAATAAGGTAATTGAAGAGCTACAAAAACTATTTAATGTAACTTAGGTAGTAGTACCACTAGGAGTGGATGATGGGGACATGTGAACATACAAGCCACTAGTTAAGGATAAAACTACCTACTTGGCTACAACTATATAGTTGGCATAGGTGCAAAGACAAGTGGCCCATTTATAGGGATAGGTAGAGCATATATGATTATAGATGTAACCACTATAATAGACTATTTATAAGAGGGTAGTCACAAGCCTCTATGGGTAGTGTAAAACATACATGTGATAGACCTCAACCTTAGATTTATATTTTTAACTATGATTTTATGATGTTTATTGTATCAAAAAATTTGAACCATATATATAGAGATATGTTATTGATGAATGTATTGATTTTATTTCTAACACATTTGATGATTGTTATATGCTATGAGAAAATGTGTTTATTGACATTATGTAAGTTGTTATTTTATTTCTATCATGTGTTACTTATGTTATATGCTATAATAAAAAAAAAGTATGTATGTATTACTATTTTTATAAAATGTGATCAAATGCATGGTTAAAAATAATGATGATTAGAGAATTTGAAAGTACAAAAAATGTAAAATATAGAACTAGAACTAATAATGGATAATAGTTTGTAAAAAATGTTGAAAGTGAATAAAATATGAATGATGAAAGTGTAAATTACAATGAGATAAATATCAATGTAAATAATAACAAAATTAAAGAGAGGAAAATAAACAAATATCAATGTAAGTGTACAAATAAACATATGTAAATGAAATAATTATCAATATAAGAGTACAAACAAATAATAACACAATTAAAAATATGAAAATAAACAAATATCATTGTAAAAGTAAAAAAAATATATGTAAATGAAATAAATGTCAATGTAAGAGTACAAATAAAGATATGTCAAAATGTAATAAAAGTAGGATATGTGAAAAATAAAGATGACAAACCAAACCTAGGGATTATGCTAATATGTACTATAAAAGACTATGGCTATTTAAAACAATGCATGTCATATAGTTTTTATAGGAGTTAATATAATTTTTTGAGGAAGGTCTGGTCTTATCTGAGGTCTTATTTTATAACTCATAAAATAAAAACCAAAGAGGTGAAAAATGTAGGGTGTTTTAAAATAAATAATGATATTTTGTTAAGAAGGCCTAGTCCTATCAAAGGTCTTATATTGACACTCAAAAAGGGGAACAATGAGGCATCTTAAAATTTTAAATTATACTCATAAAGGGTAATATGAAGGATAAGATGATTAATATAGGGAATGAAAAACATTACATAAGTGTTTTAACAATCCTTAGTAGAAATGAGACACATTTTAAACAAATATGTCATTACTAAGAATTGTTTGAACAACAAAAACCTAAGATACCCTAACGAGTAGATGTAAATCTTGGGCTTAAAAATTAAGTATATATATCATACAATGAAGTTTGTATATGCATGAAACATTAAAATCCTTGGTATTCTTATTCTAGCATGCCACATATATGAAACAAATGTTATAATGAATTAAAAATATCAAAAATCACTTAGGTGAAAATATGAGGCATAATATGCCATAGAAAAATAATGTGCTCATAATTATTGATAAATTTAATGGCATACACCATCGATAACATTGGATAAATCCTATTGTAACTAGAATCTAACCTTAATAATAGTTTGATATATCATACAATGAAGGTTGTATGTGGCATGGTATTTATTGGCAAAGCACCTAACACCCTTAACATTATAGGATTGTGAAGTGAGTGGGTATTCCCCAATACCAAGCTATTACCATGACCAATATAGATCCCTTTCAACCTTAACAATTTGAAACCAACCTTAGCTTACCTTTTTATAGTTTCTTTCTAAAGCTAAACACCCTATCATATTCATTTTAAAGCTATAATTTGAAACATTTAGGAATGACTGCACAGATTAGCATTTTTATTTTTAGCATTATTGATTTTTATTTGTAAATTTATATTGTATTATAAAACTTTAATGGACAAAATTTGTACAACATTTGTGATGTGTGCCATAATTAGACTGACTAGGTCAACCTAGTTACCTATGCATTTATTTCATTTTTTTTGCTAATTAACATTAGTTCATCTAAAGTCATAACTGTTAAAACATTTTTTACCTTAAAAACATATTCAACCCACTTGATTATGTCTCCTATAGTTTTCCTTTCTATAGAACATAATATTTTTGTTCAACCCAGTCTCTCACAAGCTAGTCAATTTTCCTTTTCTACAAAGCACAATCATTTTGATCTACCTAATCACTTATATGCTACTCTTTTTAACCTTCTACATGACATATTCATCATATTTAATCTAGTATCTTATAGGTTGAATATCTATATCCTATGGGCACCACTTCCTATTGGAACACCACTAGATTGTGGTGCTTACCCACATACTATACATGCCAATCCTCTAGTTATCCCTATCTATCTAGATATAGATGCTACCCACTATGTTAGTGTCACCACACTAGCATTGCATACCAAGCTACTCACCCCATCAGGGATCCTATGGACACTATGTCAAAACTATGGCCTCATAGTACCATAGTTCCTCCATTATAGCTAGGTATCATGCATTGGGGATGGTGCCTAGTGGCCTTATCTATGTTGTTTCTACTCCTCCTCCTCTCTACCTTAGAGAATACCTCTCCTATATCACCAAGCCTAGAAAGGCCCTATCTTGATCCCTCTCAACTATCATGGTAACAACCTAACCATGTAAGGTAATAACCTGAACCTGTAGTGTATTAATCTAGACCTATAATGTGGTCACCTACCCCTATATCACTATAACCTATCCTTATGCAATGGTTAAAGTTTCTCCTACCTATCTATCAGGGCCAACCAAATCCATGAACATCAACCTCACACCTTCATCATCCCTGCCAATGTCTTCAACTACATATATAGGCTGGTACCATACCATGCACCCATATGTAAACCCAACATCATCTATATGTGCCCTAGTTGGTAGCTCTTTATAATCTAGAAAATTTGGCACAAGATGTGGGTTTGGCAGTAAGATATCTTAATCTTCTCACCTATACTTGGAGAATGGACCTAGAATACCTTTTACTAGGCCAAACTATCAGCATACCCTATCAAATGGGATCATCTCCACCTCCCCATTTTGCTTGCTAATTATCCATTTGTAGTTATAAAGGGACAATGTTTGCCTCTTGTAGCCAAGCCATACTAGAAATTGGAAATAAGGCCTCTAGGTGATATCTCCTATCATTAGTGCACCTAGTGCACCCTTGAACCACTTCATATTGTGTACACCACCTCATGCACCTAAAATATAAAAATCACCCCTCCATCACATAAAGTCAATGGAAAACTCAATATGTGTGAACCCTACCCATGATAATCCTATTGTCCTTAGCACCCATATATGCTCATAAGCCCAGAAATGTAGAACTAAGCTGGCATTGATGCCATACCTCTTGTGGGCCATAAACCCCCATAGATCCTTGTATATCTATACAATCAAAATTGGAACCCAATCAAATACCATCTGACCTAGCAATAACTCAACTAGCACCCATAAAAGCATGTAAGGTAAACTCTCACTACTCAAGTTGGTAAGTTAAAATAATTTAACAATAATCATGAGCATGGTCATGAGTCTCCTCTTACCTAGAGTTCTCCTATACAAAGCATTTAACCTAAACCCTAAGTATGCCATCTGACCTGATCACTCTCATTTTTGTATGATAACTCTATATGGTAGATCAGATCACCTTAAAGTGGAAGTTCGGTGATCCTATAAACATCCTCAATCAAGTTAATCATCTCCTTAATTGTTGATAAGAAGGTGCTCATAGCATGATCTCATCTATTGATAAGTGTTATGTCCATGGACATATCTTGAGGCACATGCTGATAATGCCTCATAGCTCCCAACCCTACCTCCTTCATGTGGGCCTAGTTGGCTAGGGTCATACCTTGTTTAATCCCTACAAAGATACGTAACACTTTGTTGTGCATCTATATCTATTCCTTAGCCTACACCAATTCATTAGTGCATGGCTTAGTCAACTCACCATTATTTTCTACCCTACCTTTTAAGCAATGGACCTATTTCCTTACCCATCCTACCTATCTACCCAATACCCGTTAGGTTTGCCCTCTAAACCTTCTATGCCGACCTATACCTAACATGAAAATATTACGTTTTCCATCACTTTTTAAGCACTTATCAAAAACCTTATTTACCTTATTTGACTATCAATGTCATGGCGACCATCAATAATCAGACATCCTTTTTTCTAAGGATGTTGACAATCGATGGTCAACCCTGACCATTAAAAATCACTAGGTATTCCAAATTTGAAACACCTAAACCATATCTATCTTAAAACCCACCCAAATTGCAAATGAAACAACATAATTTACTACCCTAAACCCTTACCCAACCCAATTTACCTACCTACCTACCTCATCAATTCCTAATTTTACCTAAAAATTTACCTAAAACCTACCAAAACCCTACCTAGGGCATTAACCCTAGTAGCTAACCCACATAGCTAACACCAATCCCATTATATAAATTCAAGCTAAGCTAAAAACTCAATAATACCCCTACCTAATTTCATGACCACCACCATGGAGTTAATTGTAGGCATGCTCATCCTCATTCATACCCACATGCTCCCTGCATCCTAATTAGTCCCCTCTATCCACCTCTACTAAATGTCAACCATCCACCTCAGTAAGTACCCTTAGTAAGTACCTTCACCACAAACTACCAAAATTTCTAGATTTTAAAGTCAAACACAAACAAATGTAACAATTGGTAAAAAGTGATTTAATTTTAACTTTTACCTCATGGAATTTTAGGGTTTCCACCCTGACTATTTATGGTCAATGTAACCATCAATGGTTGCCCTTTGGGAACCTGACCATTGATGGTCAAGTTTCCCCACCATATTTTATCTTACCTTGAGTAATCCCTTTTTCAATATTATCAAATCAACTCACCCACCCATGGATACTACCTTCTCCACCCACCCTAACCATCTCACCACCTCACCATTGGTCTATTTCAGCCTAACTAGTGTATGTTTTGTGACACTTTTTACCTAATCCTTTGATCATAGCAATAACATTGCCATGTTGGCCCTTTTTTACCTTACACCACCTCATGCTTACCTAACCTACTTGTGTACTTTTTAGAGCACTTCCTACCTTGAATACCTATGACACTTGACCCATTTTCGTTTTCACCAAGATAACTTCCTACCTTAGATATCCACCATAACATAGACATCACATCGAATACTTAATAGTCTACCTAGATGACACACCTAAATGTGGTCACCCTATCCACTGGTTTATTATCCTACTTACACCAACCTTTATTGTTATCAACTATAGCAACCTAGTCTATGCATAATCTCAGCTATTTCACATTTTTGTACTTTACATGCTTGTTAACTTTAGTGCCCAACCTATTATCAACCTTCATGACATCCACCTTCATCATCACCTTCAACCACCTTATTAAACCTGCACCCAATTTTGTTTTACCTCATCACCTCCCGATTTGAGGGGGAACACTTCCTCCCATACTTAGGGTAACTAGACCTTCAACCAGTATTGATTTTTGTTTTATAGTTGGTTGATTCCAAGATGTATAATAAAAAGGGGTAAAATTTAGACACCAAAAATCCACACACCATGATTCCAAGTGTCAAAAAACCCCTTAACCACCTTGGGACCCTCTCGGGACCAATATAACCCTCTGACCCCTAACTCAACCTAACCCATAGTTAGTTTGACCAAACTAGCTTAACCCTAGATTTTACCCAATTTGACCCTTTAGCCTCGACCATCAATAGTTAGGGTGCACCTCCTTAAACACCAATATGTAAACTCACCTACCTTATTTTTCTTAAAATAACTCATATAAATCTAGTTACGAACCATTGTATGAACAAGTTAAAATTAGGAAGCCTAGTTCACATCTTATTGCAAATCTCTTGCCTTGCCTATAAGAAAAGATAAGTAAAGAGATGAAACCCATCTGCAATTATTTTCAAGATCTTGTGCATCCAAAATTATCTTTTTTTAGGTCAATCATCATTAGCAAAATAATGAACTAGCTACTATGTCAAAGAGCTGACTTGACATCACAGCTCTATTGAAGTGTCAAGTACCATTACTTTATTGAAATCACACCAAATTTCATCGATGAATCAACCACATCAAGCATCTACCTGATCTATATTTTATAAGATAAGTATTTTATTTTTAGTATTCAATTACTTTATTTTCTTTTTGCATCCAGCCCAACACCAACCCAACTTCCAAAATCTCACTCTGATATCCCATCAATCAGCCTATTAATAACCTAGATCTATACATAGTAACTATTAATGGTTGTCTCAACCACTGATAATCTATCTAACCACCGATGGTCACCCTAACCATCGACAATCACCTTAATCACCAATGGTCATTGTGGTAATGAATTATAGCAAGCTATGTTCACCTATCTACCTCTAACCAAATCTAATTTTCTAAGTCCCGACCTATTTATAGACCCCTGCCTGATTTTTTGAAGCATACCCCAACCACCTAGCACTAGCATTAATTATCTTAATCTCTATTTTAATCATTTATAGGCTATTTCTTAGCAAGCATTCTTATGTTTAATTTTAGTACCTTTTGACTATTGATGCAAGTACTTTCTATTCTATTTTACAAATTTAATTATTTAAGAATGTGTGGATTGACAACCCTTAAGGAAGCTCTTACTTTCAAGATCTAGATATCACTAAGCAATCCACTCAACTATCTATTTAAAAAACAAATTTGTTTTAGTTTTTTCTTATCTACAGATCATCCTCCCAAGCCAAAAATAATCTCTTCACAATCTTATGATTTAATGTACACATAATCAAATAGGTTTTTAAACCATACCTGTACTTAGTTTCTTCTTTTCCTTTTTCAAAATAATAATAAAAAATTTACTAAAAAAATTTGGCATGCCTGATGGGACCATTGTGTCTTTACTTGGGTTATTTTTTTCTTTCATCATCTCTCTATTCTATGCTCATTGATGAAATAAAATTTTTATTTTGGGATTAAAATTAAGTGTATACATTGACTGCTTAAAAGTTTAGTTCACATAGCTTAACCTAAAAAGTGAAGTAATACATCATAGATTCACTCTTTTTTACACATTGTCAACCAAAACACTTCCATAAATTAAACATCAAAAATACTTGAGACAAGGCTCAACTAGGATTTCATCACCTAGTGGTAGCCTTACCCTTTATCAGCAATCCCACTTGAAGGTCATTACCAAGGTGAGAACCATCTTAGCTCTTTGGTTGAGTATAATCTCTAGATATCAATATGTATTTGCTAAGCACATCACACCCTTATCATTATGGTGTGTGAATTAAGGGGGTAGGTCTCAATACAAAGCCAAATACTGATTCTAATATAGATTCTTTTTTAGCATCTAAACAAACTCAAAACTAACCTTAGACTTCCTCTTTAGTACCTGCTTTACAAACCAATTTTAGTCACACAACTTCTTAAGGCATAATCCAAAATTGATATTAATTAAAACTCTAGGGCTTAACGTATCTTTTAAAGTGTGATTTGATTTCTTTAATCATTTCTTGTCTTCTCTTTGTTTGAGTAGTGAAGATATTTGTGCTTTCTATCTCCCCTATGTCATATGGTTCTCATTCACCAGCAATGAAGAGACCTTATGGAGTAAAACCCATCACCAAGCCAATGTACCTCTTCTACCTCTTCATCCATGGACCACATTTTTGAACTAGTAGACTCTCCTCACCCCTTAGGAAGTCCTACTTTCCCTTTAGATGTTCTTAAAGGAGATGTGGATTTTGTCACTCCTAGATAACAATCTCATAGCCTTGCAACATTATCTAACAACCATGTATTATCATAGCCTAATTTTAGATCTACCCATAGACCCACCTTATGGCATGCCTCTCCACCTCATGGGGAGTACCTCTATTCCACAATTACTACCTAATTGTTGACTACCCAAGCTTCCTCATCAACTAACAACCCATTTGAGACTACCATAGAAAAATAACCAACCAAAACTATGGTTGCCATTATACTTTCCACTCCTACCAACCACTCCTCCATAATAAGAGTTCCTACCTCTAGTGCTACCAACCTTCCTTTAACTACCCCCAATCCATTGACCACTACTCTACTTTAAATCCTTGTGGTATCCATACCCTCTACCTTTCCACCAATCAATACAAGGGTCACCACCCTTCCATCGATCACCAACCCAACTACCACTCCTATCTAATAATCACCCCTTACACACCAAAATTTGGCTACATCCCTAACCTACAAGGGCATATTCTACCTCTAACATATATCAACCCTTATACATATTCTACCCAACCATTGGCATCCACTTGCCAATATGTGACAGCCTCCCAACCTTCTACCCACTATCAATATATCTCCCAACCACTACAACATTATGCATCTTATAACCTTCCAGGTGCACAACCCCAAGTGGACCAAAAAAAGATGATTATAGACAAGATGACCACCTTATATTCATCCATCTTGGGTGCTCATAACATCTTGTCATATGACCAAATCTATAATAAACCCATCCATCCATTTGTACCTATCAAGTCGTATCCTCCCCAATGAGAACTTCCCAAGTTTTCTAAATTTCAAAGTAAGGAGGATCCCCAAAAGTACCTTAGGATAT
This sequence comes from Torreya grandis, assembly GCA_037957365.1. NCBI lineage: Eukaryota > Viridiplantae > Streptophyta > Pinopsida > Cupressales > Taxaceae > Torreya > Torreya grandis. Next base: position 436,675 of record JARHVA010006241.1, read on the forward strand.
TTAGGCATGATTTTCATCTCATCACCTATGATGATTCCCTTCTTCTTCACACCTTCCCCATGTCTCTAGCTAGTCTAACATTGGATTGATATAGTTTCATACCCAAGCACTCCCTTTCATCATTCACCCAACTGACTCAAACCTTCTTGGACCATTTTTCTATCAATATCTCTAAGAAAGTGTTTATCACTGACCTCTACTCTATCTGGTAGTTTGAGAATGAATCCATTGCTAATTTTGTGGCTCATTGGAAGAGCCTAATTAATTAACTTTTCTTCTCCCTACCTCTACCTAAACTCATAGAGCTCTTTACTCAAGCATGTGCCAATCATATCTCTTCTACACTACATGTCCAAAGCTTTTAAACCTTTCATGAATCTTTTACCATGGTGTATAAGTTAGAGAATTGATCCATTGATGAAGGAAATCTAAAGCTCAAAAACAATAACTCAACCTACAAAACTAATGAGACCTCTTCATCCAAGTCAAGCAACCAATCCAATATCAATACCAAAAGCAAGGGAATTAAAAATTTATATTTCCATAAAGCCACCCCTCTAGCCTCCATAAAGCAAATAAATTCCTCTAGTTCCTCAAAGAAAAACACAAGAAACTAAACTGAAATAACTAAAAGCAATTCACTCCACTTGGAGAATCTTATGCTTCCATCTTGGAGAAATTATCAAAATCCAACATCATTTAACTGCTTCTTATCAAACCCCCTCAGTAGTTTAATGTCTCTCATCTTGCATGTAGTTGGTTCAATGAGAATGATCTGTGTGCCTTTCTTTGTGTCATAAGACATGACATCAATAGATGAAACACCTTCAAGAGCCTTGTCTAATCCCTCATTGATAAGGGGGAACTTACATTGGACAACCCCATTGTACCATTAAACCAAGCCCTTTATATATTTAGGCATCCTTTCCCAAACCACACTCCTACCAAGAATTGGAGTAGCAACATTAAGTGTTCTCATGATACCCATACAATTAACATGGTCCTTGATGCACCCATTACCAAACCACCTAGTACCCAATATTTTGGTCCTCTACATCCTCCATCTATTGAGATAGTGGACTTACCTTCCTTTCCTTTGAACACTCAAACCAAGGAATCACCCTCCTCTCCCTCTCCACTTATTGAGGTAGTGGAACCACTAGCCTCCCTTTCAACTAATATATCGAAATAACTAATCATCACTACCTTATCTTCACCTTTAACTACTGAATAAACCACTCTTTCTTTAGATAATATTCCTAAGGAAGAAATCCCCATGTCCACTCTTCCCATAAAGGATCCACCCATACCAACATTACATCCTTTAATTAAGGAAGGGATAAGGTTACCACCCCCTTCCCCCTATGGGTCTATCATTTGAACCTATTAGCTAGAGAGCTAAACTACTCTATAAATCATTCTCTAGACTATTTCATAGATTGGAATTTATTTCCAAACCTAACTTAGACTAGGATACCTTTTGGTAGCAACTAGGTCTCCTTTATATCACCAAATTGAAACCTCTAACACTTTCTTTGGAAGACTAACTCACCACTTATATTGACCAACCTATTACCATACCTACCCAACCAACCAAAACCTCCACCCAACCAACCAAGACCTCCACCCAACCAACTAAGACCTCCACCTAACCAGCTAAGACTTATACTAAACCAACCAACTAAGACAACCAAAATGAATAAACTAAGACCCAAATGACCAAACCCTCTTTTATCACCCTAACCAAAATAATAAAAATCCTTGGTACCTTCCCTACACCAAGCCTTAGTCACCCATCTTTGAAGGTAGGCCTAACCTTTTCAAACCCATCAACCAAGAACCAAACCAAAACAACCAAAGAGTTCAAAACACCTAAAGGCTTGAAGGCCCAAATTTTACCTCTCTCAACCTTGCCCTCCATTTTAGGTCCTCATCCCTCTACCTTGAGTAGAAAGACAATTATCTCTACCAAGACCCCACCACCTCTTTTAGTTACACCTTAAAAATTTCTTTCTGATGCACCTCTATTAACCATGCCATTGGTACCTAAGCTACCTACCTTACAATCCTCCACCTCTATCATATCAACCTCCTTTCTTAAATTGAAGCCATAAACCAAGTGCACCATCCTACCCAAAACACCTACCACCAAACCTATTTCCAAGCAACCCTCAACCTCAACCATCAAAGCAAAAACCACTACACCTTTACCACCTTTGGTTAAATCCTACTCAACCATTTTCCATAGGTTATTAAAAACCTCTTATTTAGCCTTATCTTCCATTAGGCCCTTTGACCCTCTTGCTTCAAAACCTATTTGGTACAATGACCACCAAGTGTGTTCTTATCATGGGATACCTAGCCATGACATGGAGAACTACAAAGCTATCTAAACCATTATCTACTAGATTTATGATGAGGATGATCTATTAACAAACTAACCTCCTATGGTCCCCATACCAATCCAACCATAAACCATACCTACCCAATACTTACTCCTCCACTCTCACCTTAGAGTGAAGATTTGTTTGAACAATATACTACTTCAACCTCTCCTTCTATCCATACTATCAACATGGTCATGAGATTACACTAGAAGTATAAGGGGAAGGCTTACGTGTCCATTCCATGGATGTATCCATCTTCAACCTCCCAACTAACCCACTCCCAACCATCTCCATCTTTGACTAAACCCAAGGTGTCTATTTTAGATGTCTCCAAATCTAACCCCTCTGAATCCATTAGGAGAGTTATCCTCAAGCAACTTCACCAAACCTTAGTGAAGATGAGCTTATATGAGTTGATCTCTACTTCTCCCCATCATCGCTAAGCACTAATAGAAGCTTTTAAATCCATTGAATTCCAACCCAAAGACCCTCAACCTTTAACAACCTTTGTTGGTGCCCTTCAAATTTCCAACCATGTTATCTTTAAGGATTCAAAAATACCTTTCATCCATCCCAAGGACCCATATCCCCCTCTCTTTATTACTACTTACATCAACCAAACCAACATCAAATGGGTCATTATTGATGGGGGAGATAACATTAACATCATCTCTTCCCATACCTATAACCAACTCAACCTGTCAGATAATGTCATGTTTAAAACCTTGGTCATCCTTCGATTATTCAATGATACCATAGCCACTACCTTTGGAACTATCATCCTCCATATCCATTTAGGACCTTGCACACTCCCTAAACTTTTATATGTTGTGGAAGGTGAATTCTAATACAACATCTTGTTGGTATGACCTTATATTCACTCAATGGGTTGTGTTCCCTCTACCTTTTATCATTACAATAGTTTGAGTATGAAGGTTAGGTCATCACCATTCAAGCTAACCCAAGTCCTTTCTTAACATACAACATGACCTATCTCCCTAATGATGTATTCATAACCCCATCTATCACATCCTCAGTAGCTAAAACCTAACCTTCAAACACCAAAGCAAATATCATATCCCCTTCTATCAATGAGGCATCAAATAGTTCCTCTATCCCTTCAGACCAAATCCTCACCATCAATCCTTTAGAATTAATGTTTTATCATCTTTTATTGGGGGAGTATTGCCTTTTAACCCTTAATGCTTTCCCTACTCCTCATGAGTATGGGAAACTCACCAATCAATTGGGATATGACCCCAATGTTAGAATTATCATTCCTTTTGGACCTCCCCACAATCAAACCCTTGTTGTCTATGGGGGACTTGACAAACCCTTTAGCGCTTCTACCACCTCTCTTTCACCTAGGCCATTTAACATTGGTTTTTCCTACCTAGATAAATTGAGCCTCACCAAGACATACCTCCATCAATGTGCTTGGAAAGGATTTGGTCTTGGGTCATGTGAGCATGAATTATATGAGTTGGTCACCAGTGAAACTAGGAATCCTCACAAGAAACAAGAACTTGGTTTCATCTTACCCAAAAAAAATCAACCCAAACCACCCATCATTACCATTGTTGAGGAAGATGCCCCTTCCTCACCAACCTCACCTCCACTTGTATATGAGGATGATGACATCATACTAACTAAATTTTTTTCATCAACATGATCAACCTTTGACCCATAACTTATCAAAAATAAGGGGCAATCGTATCTATCCCTTTGACCTGTCTTGAGATGATAGGAAGAGGCTCTCTTACCATTAATATTGTGTAGTGCTAGGATGATGATTTTATTCTCACCTACCTTGGTGCTTTGGATTATTTCATCCAAAAATCTCTTCCTCCAGAGACCTCAACCATGTTGAATGAATCCACCATGGATATCAACTTGGGCACTCTGGATAACTCCTACATTGTCAAACTTATCCAATCGCTGAATACTGAGGCACTTCTAGATTTTCCCTCTTTTTTCAAAGACTATAGCATTGCCTTTGCTTGGTCTTATAGTGATATGCCTAAAATTGACCCTACCATTTCTACCCATAAAATATTCACTAACTATAATGCCAAACCCATCAATAAAAAGCTTTGATGCATGCATCCTCACATAGCCCTTCTCATCAAAGAAGAGCTTTAGCGTCTTCTCTTTGTCAACTTCATTTAAACCATTGACTAACTCCAATGGGTCTTGAATGTTGTACCTATCACCAAATACATAGGGTCAATATGAATTTGTGTGGACTTTTATGACCTCAACCTTTCTTGCCCCAAATATGACTTTCCTCTATCGAGCATCAACTAGCTAATTGATCTTACAGCCAACCATAGGATGTTATCTCTCATGGATGAATTCTTAGGATATAATCAAATTATAACTTCCCCTAAATATCAGCACAAGACCACCTTTACCACCCCTTAGGGAACCTATTTCTATAAGATCATGCCTTTTAGATTTAAAAATGTTGGTGTAACCTACCAACATGCCATGACCTTATACATAGGATTATCGAGGACTATGTGGATGACCTTCTCTAAAAATCCAAACTCTAAAAAGACCAATTGGATGTTTACAAGATTATATTTGAGTTACTTATCCATTACCATGTCCATCTTAGCATAAAAAATGCATTTTTGGGGTCTTTTCAGTAAAACTTATTGGCTTCATTGTCTCCCTTAATGGAATCAAAGTCAATTCCACCAAAATCAAAGCCATCCTTGACATGCTTCCTCCAATCAACCTCAAGAAACTCCATATATTACAAGGGAATATTCAATCCATTTGTCATTTTATCTCCCAACTTTCTGACTGATGCCAACCCTTTCACCACCTTCTAAAGAAGGATGTGTCTTTCAAGTGGAATAGTGATTGCTAAAAACACGTTGATTTACTCAAAAATTACTTTTTGTCTCCATCTATCCTCACCCCTCCCAAAGATGACCAACCTTTAAACCTATATTTCTCTACCACCGACCATTCCCTAGGGGCAATATACTACATTAGCCACAAGTCATATACTACATAAAGAACAAGCCATATACTACATTAGCCACATGCTTGTAGAGTATGAGACTCGGTATACCCATACTAAGAAACTTTACTCGGCCTTAGTATTTATGGATACCAAAATTAACCACTACCTTCTTAACCATAAATCATATATCATAACCAACATTGACCCACTCAATTACATGCACTCTAAACCATACCAAAACTAGCATATAGCCAAGTGGATTATGCTTTTAGTAGAGTTTGACCTTGAGTTCCTTCAACAAAATTCAATTAAAGGTCAAGTCATTGCCAACCAATTGGCTGAAACACCTTTAGAAGAAAATCAACCTCCTCTTGAGTTCCCTGATAAGTCCATCATGACCCTCTCAAGAAGATGTTACCTATCAAGTCGCCCTGTTATTTGACAGATCAAAGTTTTAACATGGGGGGAGTAGGTATCATCCTTATCACCTTTTACATTGAACCTTTCCCTTTGTCCTTCAATATTGATTTTAAATGTACCAACAATATGGTTAAGTATGAATCCCTGGTGATAAGCCTTCAAACTACCTTATCCCTAAGAGCCAAAATAATCAACATCTTTGGTGACTCCCAACTTGTGGTCAATTAAATAAATGGCTCTTACTAGTGTAAGAATGATGTTTTATAGTAGTACAATCAACTAATTGATGAATTCTTATCATCATTTGAACACTATCACATCCAATCAACCCCATGATCTATTAACAAGTTCATCAACATAATGGCTTCCCTTACCTCTCAAATACCAACCACACCCTTGGATTCTAAGATGTTTGTCATTATCCATAGGCTCATCTAGTCGTCTTATGTCAAACCATATTCTCCCATTATTCTCAGTATGGAAGATACCCAATCTGATCTTTGGTATTAGTAAACCTTCAACTATCTTAACCTCACCATAGTTCCTTCTGGTCTTTTTAGGAATGCTCAAAGAGAATTTATCTAGAGTACCTCATTTTATATCATACTAGGAGGTATCCTTTATAAATGTGGCTTTGATGGTCTTCTCTTCTATTGCCTACATAGTCATGAATCCTCTCATGCTATCAAGGAAATGTATGATGGAAACTATGGGAGATACTTTAGTGGCCTTGTTGTAGCGAAGTGTATCTTTTGCCTTGGCTATTATTGGCCTACCCTTAGCCAAGATGACTATGATTATGTGAAAAAGTGTGTCAAGTGTCAATTATATACTAATTTACATCATGCACCTAGCCATAGTCTTCATGTTTCCACTAATTTCTATCCCTTTTCATAATGGGTTCTAGATCTTATTGGAAAAATTAACCCTCATTTCTCATAGCAATACCACTCTATTATCACCACAATTGATTATTTTACCAAATGGGTAGAAGTTATCCTCTTAATCTTGACCAAATGGAGAATATTGTGGACTTTATCAAACATCATATCATCTACCTCTTTAGTGTTCCTCATAATATCATCATCGATAATGGTAAATCCTTTAAAAATAAGCAATTTTAGGGTCTATGTGATGCATTTGGAATTAAGTTAATCTTCTCCTTTCCCTATCACCCCCAAGTGAATGGATAAGCCAAGGCCTCTAACAAAACTCTTAAAAACATGCTAGCTAAAATGGTCAATGCATCTAGTTATAATTGGCACCTACACATCCCCTTCACTTTATGGGCATATCATACTAGCATTAGAACCCCTATAGGTACTACCCCTTTCTCCCTTATGTTTGTATCAAAGGTAATATTTCCTCTTGAAGTCCAAAACCCCTCTCTTTGCATATCTTTTAAGAGCTCATTTTTTAGGATGATTATCATTAGCACCATTTATCTTAGCACTAGCTACTTGATGAGCATCATTTATCATCTATTATCCATCTCCAAGCCTATCAAGAGTGCATCAAGCATGCTTATAAAAAACACCTTAAAGTGCAAGAATTCAATATCAGATATCTCATCCTAAAGTAAAATCAACATTTCACTAATATGGAGAAAATCAAGTAGGGCAAGTTTGATTTTAATTAGCTTAGACCTTATATCATAACCCACAAATATGGATCAGGAGCTTACCAGTTATCTTCTCTCCAAGGCCACCCAGAAATTGAGCCCATTAATGCTTCACATCTATGTCCATTTTTTTATTAATAAAGATCATGTTCACCTTTTATCTAACTTAAGCTCATCCCTTATTGTCTATCTACATTCTATCTCCTTGTTTTAGGGGAAATCAATTAAACTTGAATCATGTGATTATCTATCATCATCATAGCCTTATCTTAAACAATGGTTATCATAGCTCTACCTATGGCATGGTTCTCATGGTACTTTCCACACCTTCATAGTGTGGATTCCCATGGTTGTTGTCACCTAAACCCTTTTACACCTAATCAACCTTCTTGTGATTTTAGTTTTGCCTTCAAAAAGGTATACCCTTAAGCATCAAACAAACAAAAAGCAAAATCCACACCAATAGCCATCATGGTTCATTCCTAGCATTCATAGACTACTCCTTTGAAGGATATTAATTGTAAATTTATTTAAAATTGCCAAAACATAAGGTGGATAGCTCTTCTAAAGGATAGCTTTCAAAAAACATTAAATAAAGAAAATAAACTTAGACCAATCCCTTGAAGGATGGTTGAGTAAAGCATTTTTTCAAAAGCATAGAAATTTCATGGAAGCTTCTCACATCGATTAGCTTCCCATATATAGCAATCAACAAAAGACCCACTATTAAAATCACAACAAAATCAAACTAATTTTGGATCTTAAACAAATAAGGTGGAAGCCATAATCAACTTTCACAAGTAGACTTCCTACATCGATCAGTATACACAGTTCAGCATAGACTTACTTATACTAACTCTTAGGACACTTATAGAAGAGGCATGCTAGTCTCACAAGAAGGTTCTATTTTCATCCATCTCCCATTTACTCACTATAAGCAAGGGATTTTATAGCTTACTTAGAATTATGTGGTCAAGACACATTCTTAACCAACCAATGAATGCTCATGTAAAGCATTTGAAGGGCTTATGTTCATTAAGCTAATCCAAATTTGGTTTTGTTTTAGTCCTTGTCAATGAAGAAGCACCGTTCCCTTTTCTTATCCTATCATGACTAGTTGATATTTTCATTATGATGTTTGTCTCTTGATTATATTCTTTAGTCTCCCATCTAGTGTTTTTATTTAAATTATCTCATGTGTTTTATCCTAAAAATTAACAACAAACATAACCATACCAATCATAATAAAACCATAACATCCATGATAATTTAAGCAACCAACCATTTTTCACCACGTGTCTAAGTTTTAAAAATGTAGTATATACTCATAAAAGTTTAGCTTTTCATAATCATAACCATAAATCAAAACCATCTCATGCCTAGTTAAGCCTATATTAGTGTCTATCATCTATAACATAAGCATCATCCATAAGCAATATAAAAATCACATCATAATCATTAACCTTCAACATCAAACCATAAACCATGAATATGAGCATAAATAATGATCATATGTATAACTCATGAGTCAAATAACATAATAATGTGTACAAGAAGATAGATATATATCTCTCAAAATGTATATCTCATCACATCAACTTGTAAGCCAGAATTAAAATGATATAAAAAATGTCATAATCTAGCTATATCTATACCACATAAGCACCACTACCTTTTAAAACACTATTGGATCCTAGTGCCTACCCACCTACTATACCTAGAAATCCCTCACCTATCCTTATCTATCCAAATATAGACACTACCCATTACCCTGGTGTCACCACACTACCACCACCCACCAAGTTATCCCTACTCACCCCATCGAGGCTTTTATGGACACTATGTCAAAGATATAGCTTCATGGTACCATAGCTCCTCCACTGTAGCTAGGTATCATACTATGGGGATGGTGCTTGGTGGCCCTATCTATGTTTTTGTTCATCCTCCTCATTTTTGCCTTAGAGAGTCCTTATCCTAGGTCACCAAGCCTAGCAAGGTCCTAGCTTGATCCGTTTCACCTATCATAGTAGCAACATCACCCTATAAGGTAGTAACTTAACCCTATAGTGTAGCAATTTGAAATTTTAATATGGCCACCTATCCCTATGTCATTCTAACCTATCCCTATGCAATGGATAAATCTACTCCTACCTATACATCAGGGCCAGCCAAATCCATAGACATCAACCTCACACCTCTGTCATCCTCACTAATGTTTGTAGCTACATATATAGGTTGGTACCATGCTATATACCCATCTATAAACCCAGCATCATCTATCTATGACCTAGCTAGTAGCTCATCATAGTCTAACAAAGTCAGGACAAGATGTGGGTCTAACAAAAAGATCTCTAAATCCTCTCATATGTACCTAGGGAATGGACCTAGAATACCCTATACTTGGCCAAAATATCAACATACCCTATCAAATGGGATCAACTCCACATCCCCATCACACTTATCGAGTATCCATTTGTAGCTCTAAAGGGAAAGTGTCTACCTCCTATAGCTAGGCTATACTTTAAATTAGACATAAGGCCTCTAGGTGATATATTCTATCATTAGTGTACCCCTAAACCACTCCACATCATGTGCATGACCTCCTACACTTGACACAATAAAATCACCCTTCCACCACATAAATTTGATGGCCCATGGCAATCCTACTAACTTCACCACCCAAATATGCTCATAGGCCCAATAATGTAGAACCAAACCAACACTAATGGCATACCTCTTATGGCCCATGAACCCCCACAAATCCCTATATATGTATACAATCAGAACTAGCACCCAATTAAATACCCTCTAACCTAGCAATCGCTTGACCATTACCCCTAGGAAAAAGTAAGGGAACCTCTTGTTGCTCAAATCAAGAAGTGCAAAGCATGTAACAACAATCATGACCATGGTCATGACTCTCCTCTCACCTATATCTATCCTATAAAAATCACTATACCTAAACCCCCTAGCATGCCATCTAACTTGATCACTCTCATCTTTGTATAATAGTTCAATATGATCATCCCACTCCTCTCACTCTATATGGTAGATCAAATCACCTTAAATTAGAAGTTGAGTGATCCTATGAATGTCCTCAAGCAAGATAGTCATATCTTTGATCGATAATAGGAAAGTGTTCATAGTAGGATCCCATATCTTAATGAGCACTACAACTATGGGCATATCTTGAGGCAAATGTTGATAATGCCTCATAGCTCCCAACCCCACCTCCTTTATATCAGCCCAATCAGCTAGGGTCATACCCTACTAAATCTTTATAAAGATATATGGCACTCGATCATGTAATCGTATATGCTCCCTAACCTATACCAATTCATTAGCACATGGCTTATTTAGCTACACCATTATCATCTACCCTACCCTTTAAGCAATAGACCTATTTCCTTACCCATCCTACCTATTTACCCAATACCTGCTAGGTTTTCCCTCTAAACCTTTTATTCCAACCTATACCTAACATGCAAACATTCTATTTACCTTCACTTTTTAAGCACTTATCAAAAACCTTATTTAACCTATTCAACCACTAATGGTCATGATGACTATCAATGTTTAGGCATCCTTTTTTATAAGGATTTCAATCATTGATGGTCAACCTCAATGGTTAGGCATCCTTTTTTCTAAGGATGTCAACCAACGATGGTCAACCCCAACCATTGATGGTCACTGTGGTTGTTCTAAAGCTAGAACACCCAAACCCTATCTATTTTAAAACCCACCCAAAATACAAATAAAACAACCTAATTTGATACCATAAACCCTTACCTAACCCAATTTACCTACCCACCTCACCAATTCCTAATTTTACCCAAAATTTTACCTAAAACCTACCAAAACCCTACCTAGGGCATTAACCCTATTAGCTAACCCATATAGCTAACCTTAATGCCAATAAATAAATTAAATCTAAGCTAACAACTTAATAACACCCCCTACCTCATTTCATAACCATCACCATAGAGTTGGCTATAGGCCTGCTCATCCTTGTCCATGCTCACATGTTCCCTACATCCTAATTAATCCCCTCGACCCAATTATACTATATTTCAACCATCTACCTCAATAGGTACCCTCAGCAAGTACCTTCACTACAAACTACCAAAATCACTAGAGCTCAAAGTCAAACACAAGAAAACATAAAAATGTATAAAAGTGATTCAATTTTCACTTTTACCTCATAGACTTTTAGGGTTTCCACCTTGACCATGGATAGTCAGGGTGACCATCGATGGTTGCCTTTGGGGAACTTGACCATCGACAGTCAAGTAACCCCACCCTTTTTTATCTTACCTTGAACAATCCCTCTTTCATTAATATCAAATTGACTCACTCACACATGGAAACTACCTTTAACACTTTTTTCCTAGTTCTTTGACCACAGTGACAACATTTCCATGTTGGCCCTTTTTAAGCTTACACCACCTCATGCTTACCTAACCTACTTGTGTATTTTTGGGAGCACTTCCTACCTCAGATTCCCATGACACTTGACCCATTTATGTTTTCACTGAAAGCACTTCCCACCTTGGATACCTATCGTAACATAGACATTACTTCAAAGACTTTATAGTGTACCTAACTACCATGCATAAATGTGGTCACATGGTCTACTAGTCTATTATCCTCTTGGAACTAACCTTTCTTATTATCAAGTATGGAAACCTAGTTTATGCATGATCTCAATTATCATACCTATTGTTGTGATTTTCACCCTTGTTTACTCTTTAGTGCCCAACCTATTATCCACCTTTATGATATCCACCTTTTTCATCACCTTCATTCACCTTATCAAACCCACACCTAATTTTTTTTACCTCATCACCTCTTAATTTGAGGAGAACACCTCCTCCCATAGTCGAGGTAATTGGACCTTTGACCAATGTCATTTTTTGTTTTATAGCTGGTTGATTCCAAGATGCATAATAAAAAGGGGTAAAATGTTAACACCAAAAATATGCACACCATGATTCCAAGTGTAAAAAAACCCCTTAACCACCTTGGGACCCTCTCGAGACCAATCTAACCCACTAAACCCTAACCAAACCTACCTCATAGTTATTTTGACCAAACTAGCTTAACCCTAGATTTTACCTAATTTGACCCTTCAACCTCGACCATCGATAGTAACCCTAACCACTAATGGTCAAGGTGCACCTCCTTAACCACTAATATGCAAACTCACTTGCCTTTTTTTTCTAAAAATAACTCATCTAAATCTAGTTTTAAAACATTGCATGAGCAAGCTAAAATTAAGAAGTCTAGTTCACATCTTATTTCAACTCTCTTGCCTTACCTATAAGAAGAGAGGAGCAAAGAGGTGAAACCATTCTTTAATTGTTATGAAGAGCTTATGCATCCAAAATTATCTTTTTTATAGGTCAATCATAATCAAAAATCTAGTGAACCAACTACTACATTAGAGAGTTGACTTGCCACCATAGCTTTGTTGAAGTACCAAGTACCATTACTCTAAATGAATCATGTCAAACTCCACCAATGATTCAACCACCTAAATCATCCACCCAATCCATCTTCTTCAAGATAAGTAATTGATTTTTAGTATTCAATTAATTTATTTAATTTTTGTATCTAACCTAGTACCAACCCAACTCTCAAAATATCACTTTGAGATCCTATTAATCAGCTTGTTATCAACCCAGATCTATCCACAATAATTTTTGATTGTTATCTTAACCACTGATGGTCTATCTAACTTCTAATGGTCGCCCTAATTACCAATGATCACCTTAAACACTAATGGTTAGCCCAATCATCGATGGTCACTATGGAAGCAAATTCTACCAAGCTATTTTCACCTACCTATCTCCAACCAAATCTAATTTTATATGTCCTTGCCTATTTATAGAACCCTACCTAATTTTTTGAAGCATACCGCAACCACCTAACACTAGTATTAATTAGCTTAATCACTATTTTAATCATTTTTAGTCTATTTCTTATCAAGCAGTCTTGTGTTCAATTTTAATACCTTTTGACTATTGATGCAAGTACTTTCTATTCTATTTTACAAACTTAATTATTTAAAAACATGTGGATTGACAACCCTTAAGGAAGCTCTTGCTTCTAGGATCTGGCTATCGCTAGGCAATCCACTCAACTATCCATCTAACGAAAAAAATTGCTTTAGTGCTTTCTTATCTGTAGGTCATCCTCTTAAGCCAAATAATATCTCTTCACAATATTCTAATTCAACATGTTCATAATCAAATAATTTTTTAAACCATACTCATAATTTTTTTCTTCTTTTCCCTTTTTGAAATAATAAACAAAAATTCACTAAAATAGCTAGTAATGCTTATTATACTACTAGTGCATCTCATGATACTAGTTCTTCTCATGCCACTAGTGCAGCACATGACACTAATTTATATTTCACTCATAGTGCATCTCAATCTCTTAATACCTCACACAACACTAATGCATTAGATACTACTTTTAATAGCCAAAATAGTGCTCAAACTAATCAAATATTATTACAAACTCTTAACTAAATGCATACATTTCAAATTCATAATGTAAATAAAATTATGTAAATGTAAAATCACCTATTACATATCTAAAACCAACCCCAACATGCTCAATGGGGAGCATACAATCCTAATGCTCCCCCACCCACCCCGCCCCTTAGGGATTTACATGGTAATCTCATACCACAACCCCCACTTATCAAAAAAACTATCAAACATTTACAAAATAAACCTCTTGTACCTCAATTTTCCAACATTGACATAGGATGTATCACTCTCAAAGTATCTTATAATGTATCTACGAATCCTACCTTGCATTTAAAAATGTTTGGAAACCTTTACAAAGATTACGTTAAACTTAATACTTTCACTTCTACTAAACTCTTAGCTAAACGCTTTCAAGAGATGCTTAAGATTGGTATAATCAACTTAAAACCCACTCCATTAATATATTAAAAGTCTTTGTTAATTCATTAGTTCAATAATTCCAAACTAGTGATCTTCCTTGAAAACATATTAGATTATTTCACCAACTGTAAACAATTAGAAACTGAAATGACATAAGTTTTCATCAAATGATGGAAATATTTATCTAATAAAGCTGAGCATAATATGGTAAATGAGAACCTATTCCATTTTTTTACTAATGATCTTCACTCTAAATATCAATATCACGTTAGGAATCTTTCTCCAATTTGTTTTAATAGGCTCTTGACTAAGCTAAACATCAAGATTTTCTTATATGTCAATTTGAAACTCCCCAACCTACAATGGGAAATCACATGCTTATCAAAGATAAAAACCACCATGCAACCAATTATGGTGTTATAGATACTTATGAAACAATAACACCATCTAATACATTGATCCAAACAATAACATGAGGCATGTTCCTCCACCTAATAAAAAATTTCATCATAATCCCACATTTTATCAAAATAATCATACCAATGTGCAAAAACCTCTGTCATTAGAAAAAATTCAAAATCATCTTCTAGGACCTTTATCATGATATCTTGACCTTACACATCCTATTAAAACATGGTATAATCCAAATTAATTTTATTTGTTTCATACAAATTAGGGCCATTCTTATGAAACTTGTAAAAAATTAAGAAATCTTGCTATGAACTTTCTCCTTGGACATAATTTTTATGGCAAATACCTTATACACAAAATTTAACAAGATTATGACATATAACTTAAAGCTCATGAAACTCAAACTAAAAATCAAGTTTTAAACCTTTCAATGCTCATTTATCTATCTACAAGGATCCTCTTCCTAATCATCAAGACAACATTGATCAACCTACCCCTACTACCAATAACATTGAAAGTACTATAGCTCTTAACACCAATGATGAAAATGTGGTTAACATGACTAATATGATGAGATTAGTTTTTTATATTGATTCAATCTCAAACCTTAACCATCACACCTCTTCAACATTTTTCATTATTCAAGATAGTTCCCCATCCCATCTCATAGAATTAGGGCATGTGGAACCAACACGTATACAAACATCACCTAAAACAACACAAATAAACCATACCTCTCATACCATTGATATAAATTCTACTCTTTCCCCAACTTCCATACCTTAAGTAAACATCCCTCAAACTTCAAACAATATTTCTTCTGCTCAACCACACAAAATACCTCAATAAACAACTACATCACCTAAGATCAATCAACTTATATTAAACCAACCTAAATTAATAATACCTTATCAACATAAGTTTCACTACACATCCAAACCCCTTCAATGGATTTATTACAACACTATGCACCTTTATCTAATAATCCTCTCACATGCTATGATGAATGGGATCCTATCATGGAACTTTCCCATCTTCCATCCCAAATTCATTTCCTAGAACTTATAATAACTTATCCTCACCATCATAATCAAATAATGTAGTTATTATTCAAAATGAACATCCCTCATCCTCCTCCTATAGGGAAAGAAACTACCTTATCTAGATCTAAATATAACATTCTCCAACGGTGTGAATAAATGTCTATCCATGTTGATGAAACAATGGACACTTCTCTCTCACTTAAATTTCCTATCTCTTCCATGATCCCCAATGAGATATTACTTTGTGTGGATGATACCCCTTTTTCATTAGTGTTCAAATGATATCCAAGTTAAATGTGATTTAATTGATAAAGGCTCAAACGCTTGTGTTGTTTCACTTTATTTTATCAATACACTTAGATATTTTGAATGTAACCTTAAATCCACACACAATACATGCCAAAGATATTGTGGATCATAATTTGCATTTTGAAGTTTTAAAGTAGTTAACCTTTTATCATGGGCATGATTGGCAAGTTCAATGGATGGTGCATTAGCCTCCTCTTTACCAAGTTACCCTTGTTTATTTTTGGCTAAGTCTTATCTCCTTCTACTATTGCCACATGGCACCCTAGTGCTCGTTCTTCACAATAAGGTTCCTAGATCACCCAGGAGCAGTGCCAGCTCAACACATGGTGTCATGGTGCTTATCTAAGGTAGGTTTATTTTTGTTAGAGATTCAAATAGTGCCATTATCTAATGTAATAAGAGGTGGGACCCACTATGTAATTATTATGATGAGGAAGTAAACTTTCCATGTGACACCCCATGTTAATTCTTGTAAAAAGAGTTCTCAACTTCCTGAAAAGTAGTGCCATCTTACAACATGGTGGCTCCATGCACTGTTGGTTAAAAATTAATAAAAGGTATTCAAAAGAAAAAACTCACTCCTTAATAAACTACACATCATCCCAACACTCCTTGAGAGAAAATTTTCTTTTGTTAGGGTTTTTATCAATGCCTTTGGTTGAGGGAAGTGGGCCCCATTTCTAAAAAAAATCTAGAGGCAGTTTCATAGGGAGACATGCATCACCACAGCACTTCTAAGCATCATGGGGGATCATGAGTCATCATCAATTATTCTATATTTAGGATTTTGAATATCGAATTCACTCATGAGTTGAAGCTCCCCCTTTTTATTGTAATGACCTCATCATGACCATGATTACTAGGTTTTAGGTATCACTCCCTCATGAGGCCATTATGCCTATATATTATGGGCTCACTTCTATAGTAGGGTATACACATTAGATAAAAGGAATTATTTTCATGACTATAAAAAATAACAACCATTATAATAATTTAGTTTTTGAATAGGAATAGTAGTAGTCTTATTTTCATTTTTGTGACCTTAGCAGGTGCCCCTCATGGGAAGGACTAAATATTGTATATTTTGCCTTTTGGGCCTTTTGTATTTTGTTATCCACCTAACTATGAAGAGGATGTGGTGTTATGTGTCAAGTTGAGTGAAATCTATTACTATCCTTTATTTTTTATTCTCTACTTATATAGTGTTGAGTTTAGTTTATATTATAGTCTTTAAATCATGCATATGCTCTTTTAATCATTTGTAATGTTCAAATTTTCAAGATATTGTATGTAATTTTAGGAAAAAATACTTCAAGAATCTCAATGCATCACCTTAGTTATATTTAATTCAATTTTATTTGCATTTCCTCCTTACCCTTTTTCCTCCCCAATTAATTTGAAGAGTCAGCTTCTAAAATCCTAGAGATTGCTTTACAGATCGTAATTTAGTCCTACATATGTAAAGTTCCCATAGGGTCTATTCATTGAGAGTGAGAGTTTTAGGCATCAAATTTTTTTTTTGGTACACCTGGTGGAACCTCACTTACTAGTCTACCTAACTAGAAGCCAAATATTATGATCCATAGGCCCATCACAAGGTCATAAATAACATGGAATCCAAGCTTGTTACTACTACCTCTGATAGATATAACTCATTAAAGGACTATAGGGTCTAACACGACATAACAACCATATAAAATGGTGATCCTATGACCACCAAAAAACTTTATATCATGGAATAGTGGTAGCCCATTCATCCCTCCACTAGCCCTAGCTACGTGGGATCCTATTCTTTTTAACACCTTAAAATCACTCCCTAAATTCATAGGAGAGGATTTCAAAATCATAATGGAACATCTTCAAGATGTTGATAATGTATGTACTATACATTATGTCATACAGTAGAATGCAGCCTTACAGTTATTAGCCACCTCTTTCAAAGGGTGAGATCTTGATTGGTACAAGTCCTTTCGACCCGACTCCACCACCACCTATGATGACTTCAAAAATAGATTATTCAAACAATTAAATGAGAAGGTAGACTATTCATCTCTCCTTTAGTAGCTAATCATCATTAAAAGAGCCCCACAAGAGGCTATTATTTATTTTAATACCAGGTTTAATAATACTTGGCAAAGATTATTGATAGTGGCTCGACCACCTGAAAGTGTGGCCATTTTTTTTTACCTCAAAGCCATTAACTCAAATATAGTGGTTATTATTCAATCTCTTGGAGGCCAGACACTAACAGATGTCTATGACTTGGCAATCAGAGTAGATAATAATTTGATAGATGCTAGGAAACTCCCCCCATGACTGTTGATGCCCATGTTCCTAGAAATATTGATACCTTCATAGGAAGAAGTCTCAAGCCCCTTGTAATCATATCCTTCCATGTATGTATATCTTATTTCTCAAATAATCACATCCTCTTCATCTATGATAGCCATAGAAATGAATGACATGAAGAGCATCCTAAGAAACATCTCAAATGAGATCGTAAATCTCAAAAGGTAGTAGGCTATACCCTTAAATCCCCCTTACCATAATTACTAGAATGGAAGGGTGCCATATCAGCATAATCAATATCAAGAAAGGAAAAGGCTGAATCATCATGTACCAAATCATCAAGGATTAAACCATTAGGTGTGACATTTAAATCAAATCATCCTAGCTCCTAATCCTTTTAAAATGGTCCCACTAAATTTGAATAGAGAATTGGTCGTTGGCCAGAATAACTTGGTGGATGACTCAAATTCATGGTGTTTCTTATGTAATGACATGCATATGCCCCAAAACTACTCAAAGTGGTAATCTATAGAAAAAATTTATTGAGCAATGAAGATAAGGGAATATACCCGATTTAGCTCTTTATAGATACCAATCCCTAAGTATTGAAAATGTCATCCTAATGGAACAAATGCAAGGAATGTCCTTGGATCAAGAAGAGGAGATAGCCTCAAAGCATACACTTTTCTCTTGGGTGGAAGGTGAGGATGTTGTTTATGTGAGTGAGGTCCCCATGATAAAGGCCCTGAAAGTCTAATTAAATTACTAAACTCAATCCAAAAAGATACTAACTGAGACCCAAGAAGCCTTCACAAGGCTTAAAGTGACTTTTATAAAAAAATTTAGGACCCCAACCATTACCTTTGGCATATCAAAAATGGGGTGAGATAATGTAGAACAAGATAAAGGACCTCAAGGTCTAAACTTAAGGGTTATTTAATGTGGTGGAGTAGCTGAAGAAGGCCCCATCTAATGTTTCTCTCTAGGATGTGTCACCTATTTTTGAATAGAAATATCTACTGTGAGAGGCATTGGAAAACTAAGAGAAGCCTACATAAGGTAAACCAACTATGAAGCTTACACAACGTAAACTAACTATGGAATACAAAAATAGCATGTAACCTCATGCACCATATACATTAATCAACTCCAAAGTTGGGGTAATTAAAAATCCTACCTCATTTTATTTAAATCTCATTATTCAAAACAAGTTGCATAATTCCATGATTGATTATGGTGCCAACACCATAGTGATTCCCAAACAGATTATGGATATACTATAACTTTAATATGAACCCTTGAATAAAGGGGTAATGTAGTTAGATGGGAAGAAATTTTAGACCATAGTTATTATCAAGGATCTTCCCCTAACTTTGTACTCTTATCCCAATATCATAGTCACCTAGGAAGTTGTAGTAATAGACATCCTGCTAGTCTTTGGGTTATGTCTATCAAGATATTTCACCACCAAGATCGGAAGATACTTGTCTTTACATTGGTATCACTTGATCCTAAAGACCAAATATGTCTTAAAATTGAAATTTTTGTCTAAACCACTAAATTCAAAACACATAGCCAATGATGCTATGATGAAATTTGAAGTAATTCACACCTCTTTCTAAAAGAAAGAGATGTATTATGTGGAAATACTTGAGGGAGAGAGAGTGATAGAAAATAGTATCCTAGAGGAAGAAGTCCTTGTTAATTAATTCATAGATAATAACCCATTTATGAAATTTTATGCCACTAACCTCGAGACCTATATGATCCATAATGAAGATCAGGCCATCCCTAAGGTCATGAAGAAAAAGGAGGATCAAAATAAAAAAAACCTAAAATGAGTCTAAATTTTGTACTCTGCACTTTTATGGTGTGAAATACAAGACAAGTTATGGAGCTTGTTGGGATAAATAACTGGAAGCACACAATTGATTACCAAGAAACTTAATATGTGGAAATTAACCAGAATACACAAGTAACTAGAATTCAGAAATAACACATGATATGAGAGACAATACACAACTTGTATTAAAACTCTTTCAGAAGGAAATACAACAAAGAAGGCTGCCACAGTTCTTCTTCCTTACACACCTCTAAGGCTCCCACACCTCTAGGGCATAAACATTAAATCTTCCCTCAAAGCTCTCTCCCTTAGGTCCCAACACCCAACTCAAACACAGAGTTGGTGTTCACCTTACACCTGTGCTCCACGCACTCCACAAGTGCTCTACGCACTCCACAAGTACACACTATACTCCAAGTAGATCCCACCTGATTCTGCTCCCTATTGTGTTGTTGTCCTCTCTGATCTTGCACACCTGAAAATCAATATGGTTCTGCACACCTGTGAACCTTGACCTTACACACACATACACCTACAAATCAATGATCTTACTTACCATGTAGATATTCTATCATAGCCATGCTCACCTAATGACCAAGATCATACATACATGAAGAACCCTACTAATTCTCCAATCCAGCACCCACACTTGGTACTGTGGCACTAGGAGGAACACACCATTGCTCTCTTCTCTTTGAAGGAGCTTATTTACTTTCTTACTCTCTAGCACAAATTTACAATACAACCAATGAGCCTCTTAAATAGATCTCATGCAAATAATAATTAGACACCTAATTATAATAATTAGATCCACAGCTCTCAGTCTAAAATTGGCTCTTGACATGCAAACACTTGGTTCATTAGCTAACTGCCTGTAACATACTCAACTTGAACCACACAGGTGACCGACATCAGTCCCTGTCTGCCTGGGGGGTGCCGACGCTGACTGACTTCTGATCGACATCAGTTGTTCTCCTGCCTTATCCTACCGATGTTGGTTGGCCTGACCGACGCCAGTGTCTGTGACACTCTGCAACCCTTCACAACCTCCTTCCCTACTTGCATCAGTGAAGCTTTTAGCTCCAAAACCTAACAATCTCCCACTTGGAGATAAATAGATGCACTATACCTGTACCTGTACTCTATCTAATCTATTTCTTGGCTTGTATCCCTCTTCAAGCTCAATCCTGAAGACAACCCACCACACAACCTGTGGTGTACCTCCTATCATCTGAGTACCCTACCACATCAAAACCTACAATCCCATGTAGTGAAGTCATGACCCTGAATAGCATGAATCCCTGCTGTTGGTCCCTCTGACATCCCTGAGAACCCACTTCTCTGAATTGGCTCCTAACTCTCTGACAACACCCACTACTTGGGCAAACTCAGGTCTATACCAGACCTCATGTGATTTTGGACACTTAATTGTCTAGCCCTTAGTGTGCTCTGATTCTGCATCCTGAACCTTGCCAACACCTGATTCACATCAGCTCTCACTCAAGACAAAATCAACCTGTGATCTCCCATGTCCCCCATGCAAAAGAATTTCACTGCTCCAAATTCTTCATAGCAAACCACTGAACTAATCTTACCCTTAACTTAGCAAAACCCTGTATGTACAAACCTGCTAGCAAACATACCATCCACATACAGCAACAAAATGATGTTGTAATCACCATCCCCCTAGTAAGACAAACCACAGTAGTTACCCTGACATTGACTAAAGTCATGCTTTGTCATCCCCTTGTCAAAACCTATACCACTATCCGGCAGCTTCCTCAAGACCATATGCCTTGGTCTTCCATCTCATGTGTTCATTCTCTCTATTCTTCAACTAAGGTATCCATTCATCTCTGTGCTTTCATACCTACTAGCAACCCTACCAAATCTTTGCTTGGTTCTACAATCTCTACATGCCATGTTCCCACTGTTTCCTAGATCCTTCCTGCTCTGTAGTCAGTAACTAGTATAAAGAAGAGGAACAAAAAATTTGAGGCTTACTTACCACCTTCAATCCCCCATATGGGTGTTTGAGACTCCTTGATAGCTTGTTGTCTACCCAAAATTCATTACAGTGACTGACCTCAGTCACCACACAGTCTGCATCCAACTGACGTCGGTTCCATGCACCTGTCCTAACTACCAACCCTACCGATGTCGGTGTCTCCTTCTATCGACGTCGGTCCTCATGACCGACATCGGTCTTACCTACTACCGATGTCAGTTTTCCTATCGATGCCGGTACCTATGTTTTCCTGTGAGTGATGACTTTTTTCCCGTGAGCTCCTTTGAATCAAAACCCATGTCCAAACTACCCTGCTCAAAAGTATCCAGCCCCATCCACTGGTCTCTGTCTGCCATCTCCTCCATAAACACCAAGGCTTTCTAGTTCTTAAGCCTATCAAATATACCAGTCTTCCTCTTAAGAATGTGCATCTCCTTCCTGCTCATGTGACCAAGCCTACAAAGCCACATCTCTGTAACATAAGAAGAATCAGTAATATAAACAAGTAGATAAAGAGTACCTATTTTCTTACCACCAGCTAATTCAAGTGCATCTGTTATGAGAGTTCTTGTACATCTCTCATCACCTAAATTTTTTGAATAAATTAGCCACATCTCTAAACCAGGGACCTGCATGACCTCCTTCAACACCCATGTGTTGGCCGCCTGCAATTTCAGCTTCACTTCCCCTTTGCCAATAATCTGACAAGGCTCACCAGCTCCTCTCCTTGGGGTTGCATGGAAAGAGGCAACATAATCTATTATCCAAGATTCAACTTTATCCAAGAAACCTCCCAGAGCATCCTATGCAACAACCCCTGCAACAGCTGCATCTTCAGTTCTTTCATGCTAATCTGCTACCAACCAACAATCTTCTTTTCCCTGCTCTTTCTTTCCATAGGACCGTAAGTGACCATCTATGCTTTTCAAATCCTCCATTCTTAGCTTACTTTGATCTGCCATTGCTCTACTCCCACTCAATCAAAAACCCCTGAGAGTGACCTGTAACCAAACACAAAACCTGCTCCCTGCAAACTTAGCTCTGATACCACGTGTTGGGATAAATAATCGGAAGCACACAATTGATTACCAAGCAACTTAATATGTGGAAATTAACTAGAATACACAAGTAACTAGAATTCAGAAATAACACATGATATGAGAGACAATACACAACTTGTATTAAAACTCTTTCAGAAGGAAATACAACAAAGAAGGTTGCCACAGTTGTTCTTCCTTACACACCTCTAGGGCTCCCACACCTCTAGGGCATAAATAGTAAATCTTCCCTCAAAGATCTCTCCCTTAGGTCCCAACACCCAACTCAAACATAGAGTTGGTGTTCACCTTACACATATGCTCCACGCACTCCACAAGTACACACTGTACTCCAAGTAAATCCCACCTGATTTTACTCCCTATTGTGTTGTTGTCCTTTCTAATCTTGCACACCTACAAATCAATCTAGTTCTGCACACCTGTGAACCTTGACCTTACACACACATACACCTATAAATCAATGATCTTACTTACCATGCAGATCTCCTATCGTAGCCATGCTCACCTGATGACCAAGATCATACATACATGAGAAACCCTGTTGATTCTCCAATCCAGCACCCACACTTGGTACTGTGGCACTAGGAGGAACACACCATTGCTCTCTTCTCTCTGAAGGAGCTTATTTTCTCTCTTACTCTCTAGCACAAATTATAATACAACCAATGAGTCTCTTAAATAGATCTCATGTAAACAATAATTAGACACCTAATTACAATAATTAGATCCACAGCTCTTAGTCTAAAATTGGCTCTTGACATGCAAACACTTGGTTCATTAGCTAACTGCCCATAACATACTCAGCTCAAACCACATAGGTGACCGACGTCAGTCCCTATCTGCCTGGGGGGTGCCAACGCCGTCCAACTTCTGACTGATGTTGGTTGCTCTCCTGCCTTATCCTGTCGATGTCGGTTGGCCTGACCAACGCCAGTGTTTGTGACACTCCACAACCCTTCGCAACCTCCTTCCCTACTTACATCGGTGAAGCTTTTAGCTCCACAACCTAACAATATGTCTGACTTGATCCTAAAGACCAAATATGTCTTAAAATTGAAATTTTTGTCTAAACCACTAAATTCAAAACACATAGCCAATGATGCTATGATGAAATTTGAAGCAATTCACACCTCTTTCTAAAAAAAAGAGATGTATTATGTGGAAATACTTGAGGGAGAGAGAGTGATAGAAAATAGTATCCTAGAGGAAGAAGTCCTTGTTAATTAATTCATAGATAATAACCCATTTGTGAAATTTTATGCCACTAACCTCGAGACCTATATGATCCATAATGAAGATTAGGCCATCCCTAAGGTCATGAAGAAAAAGGAGGATCAAAATAAAAAAACCTAAAAATGAGTCTAAATTTTGTACTCTACACTTTTATGGTGTGAAATACAAGACAAGTTATGGAGCTAATATCTAATTGATGTCTCTATCTAGAGAAGAGACCCTTAGGGCATTCTACTTCCAATTTGCCTATATGAATAATGAAGCTAATTATGAATCCTTGGTCCATGTCCTCGACCTTGCTAATCACATAGGCATGAAGTAGTTAAAAGTGTTTAGAGATTCCAAACTAATAGTGAGTAAATTAAGAGATCTTACTACCATTAAATATTGGAATTGATCAAAGCATTTGAAGCATTCAACATTCAAATTGTCCCTAGGTCCATGAATATGGAGGAAGATAGAATGGAAATAATAGGCTCCTAGATTGATATGGTAAAGTATTTCCTAACCAAAAAATAAGTGATATGAGTGATTATCAGATGCACTATCCTAGATAATGATCAAAACTGACAAGTATTTGAGAGTGATGCCCAAATAGTTATTTTCTTTTAGTAGTCATGTGAGTTTGTAGAGTAGTTGTAGATAAATATTAGAGAAGCCTATGGGGATCAAATCAAGAAACTAAAGTCTAATAAACTTCCAAAGGGACTAATCTCTTTGGAGAATATTTTTGATTCTGATGATGTAAGGAATGACAAAAAGAAGTTTGTTATAGAAAAAAGTGACTACTCTGATCTTGATGTAAGAGAAGAAAGGAAACTAAAAGTGGGGAAAGAAGTTTCCCAAGAAGATAAAGATTGATTAATATCCTTCTACAAAAAATTTGAAGGGTTTATGGTCTAGACCTATAATGATTTGAAAGGGTATGACCACGAGGTCATCCAGCATACCATAGATCTAGTTGAAGGATCCAAGCCAAACCACCAAAAATAAAGGTTAGTGAACCCAAAAATTGAGTCTCTCATGGCTCAAGAATTGATAAAATTGATCAACTTAAGGATCATATACCTAATCAAGCATTTGAATAGGGTATCAAACCTAGTTCTGGTGAGAAAAAAGAATTTAAAAAATAGTCTATACATGGACTTCAAGGACTTGAACAAAGCATCTCTAAAGGATTATTATCCCTTTCCTTATATGGAATAGATCTTATAAATAGTGGTAGGTATATAAATGTTCTCTTTGTTAGATCAGTTCTTGGGATATAACTAGGTATGGGTTAATGAAGAGGATCAACATAAGACCACATTTATTACAAAGTGGGGAACCTTTGTGTATGTGAAGATGGATTTTGACCTTTCTAACATAGGAGACACTTTCCAATGGGCCATGGATATAGCCTTTAAGGGCCTAATTAATGAAATCATCCTAATTTATTTAGATGATTTGACTATATTCTCCAAGAAGGAAGATTATTTTGATTATTTAGAGAAGGTTTTTCAAAAGTTTCAAGATTTTAGGGTATCCCTTAACCCAAAAAAATGTGTCTTTAATGTTCTACAAGGAAAACTACTGGGATACATGGTATCCAAATAAAGTATCTCTATTGATCTAGATAGAGTGAAGGTCATCAGGGACTTAACCTTGTCGATTAATAAGAAAGGAATCCAGTCTTTCCTCAAAAAAATTAACTTCATCAACCGATTCATATCCAACTTTGTAAGGCTGGTAAGGCTAATCACATTGATGCTAAAGAAAGACAAAACTTTTAAATAGACCATTGAAGGAAGGGTAGCATTTGAAAATATTAAGGAAGTAATATCCACTATTCTCATGCTAGTTAATCCAACTTCTCCAAATATTTTGTCTTGTATGTTTATGGTAATGAACATAGCTTAGTGATTGTGTTAACTTAAATAGAAGATGAAGGGAAAGGTAAACATCCTATTTATTTCTATTCAAGAACCTTATATGGGTATGAAATTAAGTATAATTTCATTGAAAAGTAGGATTTCAGCATTGTCAAAGGCCTCCAAAAAATTAGGCACTTGGTGGCAAGATGTAAGATAATGATATATGTGGCACATCCCAGCATTTGAGAATATATAATGGAAGGAGAGATCATAGAAAAGAAAGCCAATTAGATCACCAAGATATTAGAATATGACATTAAGGTCAGACTAACCAAGGTGATCGAAGGAATAGAACTTTTTTAGTATCTATCCTAATACACAGATGCCCCAATAGAAGAACAAGATACATCATAAATGGTTTTAATAAGTCAATATGAAATTTATGGGTCCTAGGTTACCGATAAGACCTATTTTATGCAAACCAACCAATATCCAGATGGTCTCACTATGCACAAAAGGAGATTTTATTGACTATAAAGATCTAGTTACATGCTAGTCTAGGGTATCCTTTTCAAAAGGAAATTTAATGGGGAACTTCTTTGATGTGTTTAAAATAATGAGGATAGGAATATCTTACAAGACATGTATTTTACCCATCTGGGTGAGAATTTTTTTGACAAATATAACCACAACCAAAATCATGCATGTAGGATACTATTGGCCAACCATATTTTCATATTTCCATTAGGTGGTAAAGAAATGATAGTAATGCCAATTTTTTATAGGTAGGCAAAAGAATTCAGACATGCTACTAAACTCGATTGTGATTGATGAGCCTTTTGTATAGTTGGGCTTAGATTTTAGTGGGATGATCAATCCCATGTCTATTATAGGCCACAAGTGGATACTCATAGCCATGAATTACTTCATGAGATGGACTAAAGAGGTCCCTTTAAAAGAGGTGGCTAAGAATGTGATCCTTAACTTCCTAGAGGAACTGTTCATAAGGTTTAACCCTTTAAAAATGATCATATCTAACAACACAAAAGCCTTCCTTGACTCAAAGATTCTAGAATTTGCCCTCATAAATGACATATTCATTAAAAATTCATCCAAATACTACCCATAAGGGAATGGGTTGGTTGAATCAATAAATAAGAACCTCATAAGGTTAATCAAGAGGATAAGTGTTGAGCAATAAAAAGAGTGGCATCATCATGTGAAGATAGCTCTATGGGCTGATTAGATCACTCATAAGCATATTTTGAAGACATATTCATACAAATTAGTGTATGTAAAGGAAGTGGTCACATCCATCTCAATGGAGATTCTTAATTTATATTTATTGAAATCTATCAAAATAGTAGAGAATAGAGAAATGGAGGTCAAGTTGGTAGAATTTCTCAACCTCTAGGAAGTGAGAGAATAAGCAAGTGATACTAAGGTCATCTGATAATAGGTAGTTAAGTGATGGTTTGACAAGAAGGCATCTAACCCAAGCTTCAAGATAGGGGACTAAGTTCTAAAGTATGATGAAAGGGCCACAAAGCTAGGTCAACATGCAAAATTTGATTCCCTATGGAGAGGTCCCTTTCACATCATCGGCAATAGGTAAGGCTATTCATCAAGTTGGCAAATGAAGAAGGCAATGCCTTAGAGATTTTGGTTAATTGAATGCACTTAAATCACTTCAACTGACTTGTCAGCTTCACCCTTGTACATATTTAGTTAGTCTCCCTTTTGTTAGTTGGTTTCCCTTTTATTATTATTATTTCCTTTCAAAATAAGTACCATTGGCATAATTTGTTGTTGTCCCATCACTAGGTGTCTACACATTGGCTCCCCTTTGGCTCCCCTAAATTTTGAATCATCTTTGAAATACTGTTATCTACCCAAATCCCCTTACAATTAATGTTAGGCACCATAATTGCATGATCTTCCATGAAGATCATCATAAAATATCTTATGGGACATTCTTCAAGTGTGTGTTACCCTTAACATTGATGGGCACCCAATTTTTAAAATCAGCATGATTCGCATGCTATAAGTATTGTCCCATAAATACCCATCTTCTGATCAATAAAAAACATTAAATGCCCTAAGAATTTGAAGAGCATTGAGCTAAGTCAAGAAAAGAGTCTGTAGAAAGGAACTATGTGTAGAATTATGTGAATTATGTACATAATTGTGAGAATTGTGTGAGGAATTATAATTTGAAGCTAGTACCCAATATTTTCCTCATGGTGACTAGTATATTTTTGTGAGAATTATGATATGGAGAATTCTATATCCTCACCTAGTATTAGACACCCAAGGAAGTAGATTGGGTGACCATGGGGACATTCTCCCTCAATTTATGGGAAGCAAGTCATATGATTCCACATTCACATAGTTGAAGCCTATAGTATAAAACATTAATAACATCATGAAGGGATGTTGTAGGGACCCTTCACTGGTCCTAAACTATGTAGATGGCATATTTGATCCCAAATTGACCAAGAATACCAAGAACCTAAGAGAGGGTGCTCACACCTGCATGATTACAAAGGTTCATAATTAATGACTTCAAGTCATTTGGTTTTATGATTTAGAGCTCCACACTAGCTCAATATATGGTGCCACTTGTGAACCCATGCCCCAACATCATTAGCTTATGTATGGAGAGATATAATTTCACAATTGGCATTTTCACAAGCAACCACTTAAATGTGGGCATCACTATTAACATGATGAGGGAGATGCTCTAGATTTTCAATGAACCCAACATAGATGTTTGTGACATGGAAAACTTATAAAATATATGGGACACTCATGTCTATAAGCTAAAGTTTTTTAGCTTATTTATCTGTAGTAATTATATAGAAGTGTCACCCCTACCCATCACTCTCATGAGATTTGCAACATAAGATATGAGGAATGCCCTTTCCATGTTGGCATTTATATTTGGAATAGAATCAGATGCCCATGTCGATGATCTCCAATTAGGTGTTGTCTTCTAATTAAAGATAGTAAGCATGGAGAAGGCCTATAAAATGGACTTCATAAATGTAATCATCGATGTTATACACAATTAGTTGGTGAATTTTTTAACCTAGAATACATTTGGGTATTCTTCCTTCCTCCTCCACTTGATCCTATACTAGAGCTCCCATTTGTTTTCTTCATAATTTACCTTTAACATGATTGAGATGAGAACATATCCACACATGGTGGTTCTCATCTCCATATGGACCCACATCATATCAACTACAAGGGATTATCATGAATTTGTAGAGTATTTCATTATCTCCAATCTTGATTGACCTCAGTCAGGAGGACATCACCTTCCTAATGATGGATCATCAGAGAGCATGGATCACTAGCTATAAAGTTTTAGTTGATTGGTTATTCATATCCCACTTCACATTCATCAGGGTCTATTATTTCAAGGAGGAGCCATTTTGGATCTTGCACCTACTCATAGATAAAACCTTGGCCCTAGAGTTAGCCCACCAACTTGATGTATTGGACTCAATATATAGCATGGGCCGTAAGAAAAAGTCCATATATGACATCCCCTTCTCAAGAGGGGGAATTATAGTGATGAAGAGGTCAAAATAGCATCTGATTATGTTTAAATTGATAGAACTCAACCTAGACCAAATCAATGATCAATGGAATTATGACTTGGCCAGCCACATAGCTACCATAAACATCTCCACCCCCTTCATCCATAAGCCCCAACCATAATTCAAGGAGTGAAGGTCACTAATAGAGGATAACATCAAACACTATGTTGATCTATCTAAGATCCCTTTGGACACCTACCAATCATGAGAGTCCTTATATAAGCTAGTTTGATATTTTTATGCTATAAAGACCCTGACAAAAGGTCTAAGAGATTAGCTCATCTAGAGGGGTTGGAGTAAAGAAAATATGGAAGCCTATTATAAATATAGGCAAAAATTGGCTAAAGTGAGCTCCACTTTAAGGACTTAGAATATGATGAACAATTCAAGAACCTCTAGGATGAACACCTTGAGGAAGAGGCTTAGGTAGAGGAAGAGGTTTTAGTTGAAGAAGAGGAAGATACCCCCTCCAAAAAAGAGAAGGAGGTTTTCATGAATGAAAGACCCCTTTCCTAGCCACGTCCTTTATATCTAGCTCCTTTGTAATAATAATAGGCCTCTTTAGGATAGCTCAATGTAGGGTCATCTCATCCCAGCTCTAAGTCACAAGATTACAACCCTCCTTCAAAGCCAAAATAGAAGAAGGTACATTTCACTAACCCTCTCCTTTCCACTTTTGCTTCTTTCTTCACTTCCACCTCACCTTCCACTAAATCCACCATGCTTGCATCATTCTCCTCCACCCAGTTGATCACTTTGCTTGCATCACTCTTCACTCCTCTACCTTCATACACCACATCTACATCCATCATGGTACAATCACCTCCATCCCTCTCCATGACCTCTTACCTTTCTCACCTTCCACTTTAAACCTTCACCTACTCATCCCTAGGGGAATAGCATCTACTACTTCAAAAAATTAAGTGACCATTCCCTTTAGACTTCCATAAGGATCCCCCTTCATGGGGGAATTAATTAAGTCTCAATATCTATTCAAAAATAGTTAGAGACTGTAAGAAAATCTCAAGAGCATTAGGTGGAGAAGAAAAGAGGAAAAATGGATAAGGCCCCAGTGGTACCTCATATGTTGTCATTCTTTAACCTGGTGTAAAAATCCTTGATGATTTCACATATGGTACCATAAGTAATCAAGCCCCAAAAATAGATGCAATTGGGGGATTAATTAATATACACCATCGACCTTAACCTCAGCTAGGCCAGACCAATTAATAGGGTTGAATTAATGGAAGAAATCCATAAGTATATCACCATAGATTATCTCAAGGTAGGCCATCAGTTAGAAAAGAGATAACAAGAACTCACAAGAGTAAAAGACATTATCAACCACTTGAATACCAAGTCAAAGGCCAAAGATGTAGATCTTACCAAAATGAGGTCTGATCTATAGATCTACATCACCACTAAGAGCTTCAAGGTGGAAGCTAGATAAAGGGCCCACTATGAATTCAAGTAGTAGAACTAAAGGATGAAATTAATGGCATAAAAAAGGAGAAGTAGGCTAGAGAAAATAAGCTATAAGAAAAATAATTAGAGATCGCACAAACCTACAATATTCTATTAGACTCAATAAGTGTGAAATAAAAATTATAATAGTAGATGTAGTAAAAGTCCTTATCCAAGGACCAACAAATCTAGCAGCTAAAAGATGACCTCACCACCCACTCCTAGACTATAGGTAGCCTCTAAATGGTCCAATAATTGTATGTATCCTATTGGGAGAGAATAAATAATGTAGTCACAAACCTACAGCCAGTGTTTGGATTCATCACAGACTCATAGTGGTTGGTTGCCTTTATATCCCCCAAAGTTTAGGATTCATAGCTCCTAGTCTAGAAGCTATATAGTGTGGTAGATAAGATTCTCTAAGAATTAAGGTTGGACAACTAAAGCTAATCAATGGTGAAGGTGAATGAGTTTATGAACTGCAATAAATCAACATCAAAATACAAGGAAATTTTAGACTCCTTAGAAAAAGTAGTTCAAGATATGAAGGGCATATTGAGTAGTTGGTCTAGCTGGAACTCCCCTTCCCATTCCTTGAAAATAACATAGTCCTCTTAGAGAAAAAAATAAAAGAGTTTATAATAAAAAAATAGAGTGACCAGACTATCTTTGTGGCTCTTAGTCAAACACCAAGCATCTTCAAGGTGGAGACCATTTTGTACACTCTTACCTAGTTAGAGTTTTAGATGTTGGTGGTAGTGCAAGGCTTCAGTAGCTTCTCCTTCAAGGAGATTATAGATATAGATATATCCTTATAGGCCCTAAAGAAGACTCAAACCAAGGAGGAAGAGTGAATCCCTTTGAAGGTAGATCTTCAAAAGTTGTGAGTTTTTCAAGTCTCACCCCTTTTCATAGTTTTGCTTCGACTAGTCCAAGAAACTAGAAATTTTGGGTTCTTCCATCTATAGGTATATTCCCATACAAGTTTCTATGAAATGTGGATCATAATCCATGTTTTGAATTTTTGAAGTAGTTAACCTTTTATCATAGACATGCTTGGTGAGTTTAGTGGATGGTGAATTGTCCTCTTTCCTAGATTTCCCTTGTTTATTTTTGTCTAAGTCTTAGCTCTTTCTACTACTGCCATGTGTTACCCCAGTGCTCATTCTTCACAAAAAGGTTCTCAACTCATCTAGGATTAGTGTTATCTTGAAACTTGGCATCATGATGCTTATCCCATCATGATGCTTATCCAAAGTAGTTTTATTTTTATCAGAGATTTAAGTAGCACCATTGGCTAGTGGAATAAGAGGTGGGACCCACTATACAATTATAATGATGAGGAATCAAACTTTCCATGTGGTGCCCCCATTCTCATTCTTTGCAAATTATTTCTCAACTTCCCAAGAAGTAGTGTTAGCTTTACATGTGGTGGCTCTACACACTATTGATTAAAAGTAATAAAAGGGATTCAAAGGAGAACACTCATTCCTAGTTATGTCATACATTATCCCAATGTTCCTTGAGAGAAAAGTTTCTTTTTTAAGGGTTTTGAGTAGTGCTTTTAGTTGAGGGAAGTGGGTCCTATTTCTAATATAATTATAGAGGTAATTTTGGAAGGAGGCACGCATCGCCATTGTTCTTATTTTAAGCATCATGGGGGATCATGAGGCATCAATAGTTGTACCATATCTAGGATTTTAAATATTAAATTCACTCATGAGTTGAATCTCCCCCTTTTGATTATAATGGACTCATCATTACCAAAAGTGCTAGGTTTTATGTTTCACTCTCTCATGAGGCCATTGTGCCTATATATTTTGGGCTCACTTCTATAGTAGGGGTTGGATATTAGAAAAGATAAGTTGTTTTCATGATTGTAAAAAAGAACAACCATTGTAATAGTTTAGTTTTTCAATAAGAATAGTAGTAGTCTTATTTTTCATTTTCACAACCTTAGCAGGTACCCCTCATTAGAAGGATTGAATATTGTATGTTGTGCCTTTTGGGCCTTTTATATTTTGTTCTCTACCTAACTACAAAAAAGATGTGGTGTTCTATCAAATTGAGTGAAATATATTATTTTTTATTCTTTGTTTCTATAGTGTTGACTTTGGTTTATATTATAGGCTTTAAATCATGTGTGTTCTCTTTTGATCATTTGTAATGTTCAAAGTTTCAAGTTATTTTGTGCAATTTTAGGAACAAATACTTCAAGAATCTTGATGCATCACCTTAGTTAGATTTACTTTAATTTTATTTGCATTTCCTCCTTACCCATTTTCCTCCCCAATTAATTTGAAGAGATAGCTTCTAAAATATTTAAGGTCACTTTACAAATTACAATTCAGTACCACATATATAAAGCTTCCCATAAGAAGTTGTTTACTAAGAGCGAGAGTTTTAGGCATCAACAGATATGACATAAGAAAAATGCCTTATTTAGGTTTTGTTTGGCTTCCCATCACCATTCATGTTAAATTCATGATATTTAACTTTCCACTTTCCTATAATATCTTACTCAGTCAACCTTAGACATATTTCATGAGAGAAGTTACTTCATTTGTATGCCAATGTGTCAAATTCCCTTACAATGGTGATATATACAAGATTCAAGGGAACATGAATCCTTAGAATTTTGAACATTTCCAAGAATGATGTGTTTTTAAAATACCCACCCTTGAACACTTACCTAATGTTCCATTTTGGGAATCCCAATACTTTAACTATCCCATCAACTCTTATAGAGGTTATAATGGTCATCCATAATTAATTGGAAATATTCCTCCTAACCTATTAGACTCAAATGATGATGAACTAGATGAGATAGACCTAAATATAAAATCTTCTAATCTCTTCCATAACATCATCTCTCAACTTCCTCCTCTTCAACCTTGATCTCATTACTAACCTTTTGATGAAATACTAGTTACTATAACCAAAACTAAATGTTCCACTCACCCTGCTTCCTCGATCAGTAAAATAGTTCATGTATGTAATATCAACTTAAATACACTTGATTGTGATGATGATTATTCTCTATATGACCTACTTTTAGCTAAATTCATTAAAGCCAAAAATGTTGAGTTCTTAGATATTGTTTTTTATTATAGTCTCTTAGTTCTTTTTTTATCATTCTTTATCTTAGAATACTTGATGTTAGTTTTTCCTCTACTATTAATAGGTTAGAGATGGAGCAAACATGTACTACACCTCCAATCACTGTTGAACCTCTCAAGAGTATAATTATGGACCATCCCATGACATGACCCTACTATTTTTCTTGATATCATGATCCTTCTAGTTTGCTTACTCTATAGATGTTAGCCACTCTACTTCGACCCACTACACAGCCAGTGATGCATATGAATGATCTTAGTCCATATCCCACTCTAGCTTCTCCCTTCCTTGGTTATGGTCTTATCCCATTACCTAAGCTTATTCCCCTACTCAAAAAATGGGTAGATGATCCATATTGTGATATTTATAAAGTTGTTAGTCTTTAGACCAAGGATTGTCATCTACATAAAAAAAAACATGTTTCTTCCTCTACCACTTCAACTAGTAGACCTCCACCATCTAATAACAAACATATTTTTTGTTTTCATGGTACATGCAACCATTCCTCTATTCATTACCAATAACTTAGGCAGTATATTAATACATTGCATATAGTCATAGCACATCCCAAAGACAAGACTATCCCCCTCCAAAGATACTTCTAGAGTGCATACCTAAATATAAGGAAGTACATTGTATTTGGAATCAATGTACTACCCACCATAATGATAGGTGTTGAGTGATTCAATAAAATCTCTGATATTTCCCATAGTCTACACTAGCACTATTTATTCCTCCTACTATAGGTCTTCCATGAATGAAGATTCCTCCTTCTCTATCGGCTACACATCCTCATAGATCCTTAGATACCATTCATATTGAGATACATATTCCTAATATTAAGTATCCCACACATGAGGTACTACATGAGCATCACTCTTATTCTACCACACATTCCTTTTTGGTAGAGATGATACAAAATGAAGTCTTTTTATGAATTTCTAAAAAGCTTGATGAGAATTTTACTAACATCAGAATTCAACTACATAGGGATGTGTCAGATGTTATGGATGAAATTTGTGTTTAGATTTATTAGTATTTATGAACACATCATGGTGTTCTCTCACATTATATATCATTATATTACATGATTTAGATCATATTTGTGATTCATTTATTTATCTTATATTTTTGACTATTTATCAAACATTATTTCACTTATCTCTTTTGCATGAACCATTATATTATGTTTTGTGCATTTTACATGGTTTCATTCTCTTTAGCTTGCTCTTATGGCTCATTATCATTTTTCATGGATTCATACTTATGCTTATGGTTTCAATTATTTCACATGGATTCCTTTATTTTATCTCTAATGATTGTTTGTTACTTTTAAACTCAAATAAACATAATTATTATTGTGACTTGGTTATAAAACTCTCATTACCTTGGTTTTTTATCTTTACCATATAATCACTTAGCAAACATGACTTCTCATTGTACTACTTTTATACACTGATCTAATTGATCTCCATTTTTTATTTATTTATTTTCACATACTAAACATACACAGGTTAAAACTTGAGATTACATATCAGTTCATAGGTAATCCTAAGTTGTTTAGTCAGTCATATCTCTAGTTACTTAGTCTCTTATAACTAAAGTCTAAATCACATTCATGTGTATCACTTTTATCACTCATGTTGGTTATTCTAAATCTCTATGGAAGAGGAATCATAAAATCTATAAAAAGGTTAAAATCCAAATAAGTTAAACAAAAGGAAATGATAAAAAAGGCAAATATAAAATACATAAGTCTGATCACACCAAAAGGCATGATTTCCTATTTTTAACACATATTTTATTCCCAAGCTAAGCTCAAACTCCATATTTGGCCTCATGATAAAGTTGAGGTCCATTGGGGTGTGGTAGGCTAGTAGATTGAGACAGGAGAATAAAAAATAAAATATCCTCTATAGGGATACCTACTTTCTCACATAAGTACCTAGTTTTTAGATTAGAATAATGACTCTGTAAGGGGTCCCAAGGAATAGGGAACATGTTTTGGGAAGGTAGGCTGATTTTTCTTGTTTATATAAACTTTATGAGTTGATTTTATTATTTCACCTATTTGTCGATATAGATTTGTGCTCATTTCTAAAAGGTATCCTTTGTATTTTGATGGTCACTAGACCCTTAGTGCTTTCCTTCTTAACTAGTATGCCTCATGTTTACTAAGGTTTTATTATAAACACATATGTCTTACTTTTTACACTCCTTATTTAATTATAACAATCCTAATATTTCCCCTTGATGAATATTGTTTTGTTAACTGATCATGCTCTTAGGGTTCCCCTTTGTGAGTTGTAATATAAGACCTTGGATAAGATGAGGCATTCCCCACAAAATATTCTCTTAATTTCCCCTTATTACCATTCACCTTATTGGTGGTCTCCTTGTGAGTTATAGCATAAGACCTTAGTTAAGACCTGAAATTACTCATAAATTATCACATTAAATCCCATTAATCTATTTCAGCATTTGTATCCACCTCATTGGTGTTCCCTTTGTGAGTTGGAGTAGAAGACCTTGGATGAGACCAATCATTTCACACAAAATACTCCCAAAAAGTTTCATACTATGACCAAGTCACAATAATAACCTATCAATATTACATGCTTAAAATTTGAGATACTTTGTTTTACATTATGATTTACACATCATTTACATACTTCCCATCTTGATTTAGTATGTTTTATGCTTACTTTATAAAAATTTCACTTTATCTTCTTGTTTTCTGATTACATGTATTTTTACAACGATTTTATTAAATTTATCATAATTCCCATCTTGATTTAGTATGATTAATTTGATTTATACTTACATTTGTTTTTATTGCATACTTCCCATCTTGATTTAGCATGATTGATTAACTTTATTATATGTCTATTTTTCATACCATTTGTTATAACATGTTTTTACACTTTATTAGTAAATTTTCATACTTACCAGCTTGATTAAGTATGACTTATATTTGTTTTAATTTTTTATCTACTTATACATGGTTATAAACATTAATTTACCATTTTGTTTTACTATATTTATTCATTTTTTTTTTTTACACATTTCCCATCATGATCTAGTGTGTATTACATTTTATGATTATTTATATACTTTTCCAAATTATATGATTTTATTTTTAAACCATGCATGTGTGTCACATAATACTCAAAAATAAAACATACACCAAATATTCCCCATAACATATACAACAAAATTAAAATACATGTGCTAGAAAGGAAATACATCCATACATCCATCACTAACATTAGTAAAACTCATAGAACAATAAATGTCCATATCAATATATAACATGAGTTTTGATAGAACATAATACAAGTACAAATATATGTCTACAATTCTAAGGTTATGATCTAGCATGTTTGTCTAGTGGCCAAGCCATACTACCCATAGATTCCTACGACTGACCCCTTTGAATAATCCATTGTAATGAGGTAGTTTGGGATGGCAGACCATCAACTTGTCCCTATAAATTAGCCACCTAATCTTGCACATGTCCAAGCTCTATCATCATTTCCATATGGGTAGCTGACTTCTATGCCAATGCCTACCAGGCTCATGCCTCCCCATACCTAACTCTTGTGGGTAGTTGTAATCCCTCTCTATGTGTCTCTAGTTGCCTAATTTCCTCTACCACCAATAAAAACTAGCTATCATATGTTGGGGTAGATGGTACCATAGGGTCCTCTATAGTAGTAGTATCAATATGCCCTAACACCCCATCCAAAATATATCGATGGGTGCCTCAAACCATGACACCCCATCTAAACTCCTCATTAGACATATCTACAAAACACAAAAACCAAATATACATTATATCTCATATGTATATATCTCTAAAACAACTATCCATACCAAGTACATAAAAAACTATTCACCTAGTGATCATGTCAAAAACTATAAACTTAAAACATTTATTACCAACACCGATGTTACCAACCACAATCTCCCCATCAACCTGATTACCAAGCACCTCCACTTTAGGCTACTTCCATAAAAATAAAAATCCTAGATACACAACTCATGCACATCATGTTCCTCTCCTCATCTATCTCTCTATGAACCAACTATGTGTAGCCTCCACTATGGGATCTCCATGTGCGATTGTTACCTCTAGTATCCTTTCCATTTGATAATGTCTCTATCTCCTAGGTGATTGTGGTGTTAGTTTTAATGGTATCTATAGTCCTTATTGTGGATAAATATCAACCTCACCTATATTCTCACCTTCTAAATAAAATATTATCACATTATCTAAATCTATCTTAGTTTACCTCATTTGTTGTACTTGACCCACCCATGGTCTTATTCGATAAGGCCTAATGACTAGTATCTCTATAGGTACTCATATACCCCCTTTACCTGTAAGATATTTAACATTTCATTACTAATAAATAGGCACTATTAGTGGAGTCATCATATTTGGTAATCCCAAATACCTAGGTACACAAACTATAGGATGTGGATCCACCCATGATATATAATGTCTGATAATGTGCACATGTGCTAATCAAGTAACCATAGAATCCCAAGATAGTAACTTGGCCACACTATTAGTATAAAGATACCATACAATCTAACTATGAGTAAATTTTTGTAAGGATAAGGCATGGGGAATCACATGTAATACATGATCATGTCTCCACCTCACCACTTGAGGTAGCCTATCATCCACAGCATGGGGTAACCTAGCTAGCCAATACATAGGAAACCTCTCATATATCTAGATACTCAATAAAATCATGGGTCCTATAATCTTCTACACTTGGGTCAGCATATCATACATATCATGCATGAGTTATATCCAAATAACTGATCCCAAATCATATATATCACCTTTCTCTAAGATTGACTAACATAAGGCTACCGTATATAATGGTATCTTCCCATATAACTTGTGATAAAACATATGTGTTGTCACAAGTCTTATCATGGCATTATAGATATCTATAATGGTTGATATATACTTTTAATAAGCATATTTTTAATTCAATATAAATCTTATATGAACCACTCACCCAATGGATAAGGATAGTCTCTCCTCCTCAGCCTCTAGCGTATTAAAAATCATGGTATTTATGACAATATGAAGTCCAAACAAAGCATGAAATCTTCCCAGATGATTCCCATAGCTATAATATCCCCATCAATCTCCCACCAAAAAGTTTTAATCAGTTGCACCCATGCTCCTAAGAACATGATGACTATATCAACAGTGAGAGGGATCCTCCACACATCCATAATGCCTCCAAATCCTAGTGAGGCTATCCACACTTAGTCATCATTTGTTAGTCTCTCTAATAAATCTAGTAGCTAATATGCATCTACCATGTGCTAAAATCTCCACCGTCTCTAAAAAATGTCAAATACCATAAAATTTATTAGATCTTGATATAAAAATGATAAATGTACATTATTAAAGTTCTTAGATTATTAAAAATTAACTACTTCATCAACCTATTCCTACTATTTTCTATGTACCACCCTTTTCATACATATTCATCCTTTTTAATACTAAATCAACATTATCACCCCTCTTTACCAAATATTTCATCCTTTTACTACATAATCAATTTATTTTTACAAACACAATCAACCATTTTATACTAAATCAGCCATTTTGCCCTCTTTGCCTACTAGATTGACTTTCTACTATAGAGTTAGACCCATTTAACAAACTACATCAGCCCCTTCTATATACCACATCGACTAATATGCACTAAGTTAACCTCATCTATTTTCTAATTGAGTCAACTCTTTGCTACATAGTCAGCCACCCCTAACAATACTATGTTGGCCTTCTACTATGCAATTGACCACTTTCTTAACTTTTGCTCTTTCCAACTAGTTAGCTAGGTCAATTATGTTCAAAAATGGTAGTGATTTTTTAACTATTTACCATAAATTCCTTAGACATTTATTTTTCTAACCCTTTCCTACCCATTATCCCACTTTGTTCTTAGTTTAATTTAAAAATTCCTAGGGTAATTTTTGATATTTACATCTTACTAACATC
This sequence comes from Torreya grandis, assembly GCA_037957365.1. Taxonomy (NCBI): domain Eukaryota; kingdom Viridiplantae; phylum Streptophyta; class Pinopsida; order Cupressales; family Taxaceae; genus Torreya; species Torreya grandis. Next base: position 477,276 of record JARHVA010006241.1, read on the forward strand.
TAATTTTTTGTACCTAGCATAATTTTAATAAAAAATACCAAAAAATTGAAATTAATGCATTACTTACCTAAGATGCACTAACTAAAGCCTCTACACATCCTCCACATTGCATTTTTCATCTCCTCACCATAGTCATTTTCAATGCTCAACTAGGTCACTCAAAGCTCTATTTTGTCACAATAAAAAAATTACAAATGAATTATTTTAACCATGTTTATATTTAGAAGTTAAAATTATGTATTTATTTTTTAATTATGTCCTTTATTTTATCTTACTCACTTCTTACTATAATTTATTTAGCTTAGTGTTGTGTGTTGATATGTTCTTTTCCTGAAGCACCATCTCATGTTACAACTATGTGACACTTGATGATATTTGGATGGAGCATACGTATACACACAATATTTTTAAAACTTATCAATTATTGATGCTTTTTCTCTTACAATAACCCATTAATTCTCAATCTCTCTGAGTGTACATCTTTAAGGGTGCACTAGGAAAGGTGTGGGTGGACTATTGGCATTTCACAAGATTATTGTTCCCCATATAACCACTTAAAACCAACACAAGTCCCTCCTATACATTTCCCTAATCCTTGACACCTCCCTTACGTGCTCCTATAAGTAATTAACTACCTCAAATATGCCCCACCTAAGTCAAACCTATTTTTACCATCCTCCAAACATAGTTGAATGGGTTGACCCTATTCTAGGAATTAAGAAAATTATGGGACTAAGTCAGCCCAATTGACTTAGTCTAAGACTTAACTGCTCTATTTATTAAATAAATAGGTCAACTAGGCCAATTGTGTTAGATAAAATTACAGAAGGGTTTAGGGTTAGATCTAGATATATAAACACATATTTCACCCCATTTCCAATATATATAATCATTTATTTGTGTTTCTTTATCTGATTATCTTCCATTTTAATTGAGGAGTGATTGTTTATGGATTCATACTTCCTTTGGAGAAGAATCCAGTCTTGTGGGAAAGTCATTTGGATGCATAGGATAAATCTTATAGCCTAGAGCTAACCTATATTTTTTACCCTTATAAACCAAAACAAACTCTTGTAAAACACCATTATCTAAGGGAGAGATTGAGACTCAACAAGTTTGTCTTCAAGGTAAGTATCCCTAACTCTTACTCCTCTTTTGTTAGTAGATAGATTTACATGTGTAATAGCTTATGAATGTATTTATCTCTCCATGCTTAGTATTACCTCTACATTGACTTGAATAGATTTTTGTTTTACATCTTTATTTCTCATGTTTATTATCCCCTATTTGTGCTACAAGATTTGATGATCACTAGATTAGAGTTAATTTACTTTATTATAAACCATAGGACCTAGATATGGTTATTATATGGTATTGCTTGACTAGAGGCTTTAAAACCCTCTATAGTGATACTATATGGTAAGAGACCCCTTAGTTAGGTCTAGAAGACCTATATTGATCATGACCCCAATTATCTAAATGTACCAAAAATTAGTAAGGCTAGTTTGATTTATCTTCTTTGATCTAGGATTGATTTATAGATTACCTTCACTTCCCCTTGATACATAGGACATGGGCACTCATAGAATTATGGCTATAATAATCTACACATATTTATGTGATGTTTAACACACTAAGGACAAAGACAATAAACATCCGATGTTTTAGGATATAATATAGAAGTATCTTAGGAGGAGGCATGTTATAATCTTTAGACTATTTTTTCTCTAGATGAAGTGCATCAATGTACCACCAAATTTATCAGGAATGAGTAGAGGTATGCCATTTTCATGCCATGAAAATAAGTTTGTTGAAGATTAGAAAACTATGGAGTTCTACTATTTTTAGTAGAGGTAGAACCTAATGCCTATTACTATGCTAATAACCTCTAATGTGCATGAAAATCCTTAAACTAATGACTATCCACCTTATGAAATTCACTATATGGCTCATCTTCCCATCATGTGGGTAGGATATCAAACTTAGGTGGAGGTAATATGTTGTCACCACTATCAGGACTAGTTGGAGTAGGATCAATACTAGGCTCAACAACTGTGATAGAAGATCTCAATATGGGTTGGCATAATGTGGCCAACATATCAAGAGGGAGCAATCTCAAAGAACCAAAAAACCTAGAGAACTAATATGGTCTTCTCATGGAATGATCAAGAAACATTCTAGAAGGAGGCTTAGAAGTGACTAGATGAGAATTAGTGTGTGTGTGTGCACTCCATCCCAAACATGTAAATATAAAGTGAAGAAGAGATAATACTAGGTGTAGTATAAGGATAAGGAACTATACTATATAAATGTAAAGAATACTATAAATAAGAATAATATCTAAGTATTTGTGTATATTTGGCTTGAGAAAAGCCAACTAAAAAGGGGTCTTATAATGAATATCTATCATCATAATTAGGAGTGTGAATATTAATAGTTCAACCGTCGATGATTTTATTAGTCGAGGAAGAATGAAGAATGTATTGTTTAATTGTTTTTATGATAGTGGGAATCTCATCTAATGGTTTTTTATGAGATTGATGTCATAGAGAATGGGGTAATTGAGAAATTATGTGGGAAGGGAGATTGAAAGTTTTGATTTTCAAACTGATTTCATTCATTTCATCATCAACGTGATCTAATAGGCTAGGTGTTATATTAACCACAAGTTTGGGTTGGCCATTATAACCTATATTGTAATTAACAAGATAATTAAATCATTGAGATTAATGAAAAGGAATACTAGCTAAAGGTTCAATGGTGGGTATTTTGAAAACACCGTGTTCTTAGAATTATTTAAAATCATAAGGTTTCATGTTTCTTTGAATCTTATAGATATCACTATTATGATGAAATTTGACACATTCACATGCCAACAAAGTTGTGGCTATCATGCAGTGTCTAAGGTTAACCAAGTGAAATGTTATATGATAATGGGAAATTAAAGATCATGACCTTAATACAAACTATAATAGGAATAACTATGATAGGAAGCCAAAAACAACTTAGAGGGGGAATCTTTCATAGATCATAGTCTTGACATGTGATTTGGGTAGATTTAAGGTTACATTATAAATACCCAAGTGTTTTTATAAATTCAATGGAGGTAACACAAGTGTTATAACCTTCATCAATCAATGCTTGTTTAACTTGGATATCACCAACTTAGACACTAATGAATAATATAAGATCATCTACATGTAGTAATATTTCATCAAGAACCATTGAAGCAATAATAGATTTGAGTGAGAGAGAATTATTTATAGTTTTGTCAATGTGTATGGATATTTCTTCACATTTTTTAAGGATGCTATCTTGATACCTAGACAAGGTTACTTTTTATTCCATACGTGGAGGTCGACGGATGTTAATTTAAAATAAGAGTTACATTAAATTATCATGATGACAAGGGAAAGTCCTCATGAGTTATATAAAATGAATTTGAGATAGGAGATGAGAAATTTCCATGATAGGATCGCATGCATCATATCTAGTTAGGACTATGTTAGATAAAGGTACATAATGTTGAATCAAGTCCATTGAAGGGGGAGTGAAAGTGAATTTAATATGATGTTGATAAGGAGTATTTGATTGGGATTTATTTGATGTGGTTTGACCAAGTCTGTCCGATTGAGTTGAATTGGGTAATGTTGTTGGTGGTGTAATTGGAACAATGATTGATTTTTTATAGATTTAGATATTATAGGTGGTGAATAAATCATATAATTAAGTTGATTTATTGTTTTTGAGTTGAGTAATTCAGAGTTAAGATAATTTGATGATAGTTGAAAATTTAAAATCATATCAATGGAAAAATATTGAGTATTCAAATGTATCATTTAATTAGACACATGTGGGATAGTGGATGAAGGAGTAGGTTGTGTTGTTAGATTTATTGGAATCATTATTGTATGTTCAATTTCTATAAAGTGAGATGGATAAGGGTATTGATTAGTAAAAAATTTTGGGAATTTATAATATTTTTAATGTGGATAAAGATCAATGTAAGATACTACTGTCACCATATTTTTCATTTTGACAACATTCTCATCATTAATGATAGAATTAAGATTCACAGAAGTTTCAAAAATGTTAGAAGTGGGAGGTTGAGTAGTTATTGATTGATTATTATGAAGAGGATCTTTTTACATATAAATATGAGTGTTAGATTGATTAAGGTCATCTTGATTAAGTTTGGTTTCATGAGCCTTAGTTACCACTTCATAAGCTTATTCGCACTCAGTAATTAAAGCTTCATGATAAAAAATAGGGCCAAGAATATATTCAAAATAAAATTTTCTAAGTTGATGACAAATATCATGAGAATGAACCCAAATTACATGGTACCAATAAAACATGCATAGATCATAACAATATTTAGTAGGGTAAGTAGGGTATTGATCTCATGGTGAAATCTTAGGAAGATGATTTTGAATTTCCACAAGGGAAAGTGGTTTGTGAGAATCTACATTATTCACATGGGAAGATGCAAAACTAGGTTATTGGAAAGGATTGTTAAAAAGTGATTGTAAAAGAGGAGGATCACTAGAACCACTTGGGAGGATAGATTGAATAGTGCGTATATAATCATATGTATTTATAACACCATCATTGGTATCATGTTAATTTTTAGATTTCATAAGCATTTGAGTTGTAACTAAAGGGTGGGAAGCCTCAAATTGTCTTATGGGAAATCCTTGATGTTTAAAATGATCTATGGCTTCTTCCAAATATTTTAGAGAGAGCATCCTAACATGATATTGTAATTTAGGATGAAGAGAATTTGTGAAGTGGAAGAGATTGTATTCTGACATGTTATGTTGAAATTTATTGGATAAGGATTTCCATCTCTTAATGAACATTGGGTTGTTTTAGATTTTGATTGTTTACAATTGATAAAGTGAGCTAAGCTATTTTCAGGAAAACCATTAGTTTGGAATTCCTTTACCAATGCATTAACTAAGTATTATAAACTAGATATAATATGAGAATTTAGTTTATTATACCAATCAAAAGTGTCACCTAAAAATGTTTTAGATTTAAATATTGGTGGTGATAAAGTTATTGAGCTTAATCCAATATTTATACATGTTTATGAAATCTTTCATATCCAATGCAAGATCATTAGATTTGTTATAATTAATAGTAGGAACAATACCACCTATGTCAATATTTTAATTTCAAGAACTAAGGGTTCATTTTGTAAGTGGTTGATATATTTTTAAGAAGTGGAGGTTGAGGTATAAGGTTACCTTGTGCATCTCTAAGGGGTGGATGAGGGGGAATTAGGATTGGATACTCCCATTGAGTGAGTTGAGGATGATTTTGTAATTGAAAAAGTTGGTTTTGCATTTTCATCATTTTATTTTCACTATTAGTTTGAAAATTATCCATTTGATTCATATCTTGTAATAATACTTTATTAGTATTAATAGTGACTTGACTAGCAGAAGCAACATGAAATGCACTAGTTGTATCATTGACTTGAGTATTAGCATTGGCACTTTGAGTAGGCTCACTGAAGTAAGAACCTGCCATAGTAGTCAATATATTAGGTAAGGTAAAATGAGTCAAGAAATTTGAAGGCATGGAAGAAGTCATAAGATGACTTGTGCCAAGACTTGTAGAGAAGCTTTGCATTAGTGAAGGGGGACACTTAATGTGTGGTCCAATCATGAGATTATAGATTATTTTTAGATCCTTACCTAATTTTTTAGGGTTTTTTTTAATGAAAATGATCATTTATACATTATAGTCAAGATCACTATCATCCTTGCTAATAGGCATATGTGTAGAATAGCTAAGTGGATAGAGAGTTTTATAGTTTCTAGTTCTAGTGGACACATGAACATTGATTTTATATATATATATGAAATTATAAATAAATAACGAATGAATATGTTGATGGGGTTAGTAAAACTCAACATATCAATTTGATTCTATTGTTCAATTTCATCAAAAATGTATTTCATGGTGAAAGGTGAAGGTATGTGTGCACTAAATTTTAGATTCAAGCAATATTACCAAAACTTAGTAATAAAAATACAAAACTCAATGAAAATAATAGGAATGGATAAAAGAGGGAAATTAGAATAATAGGAATATTCTTACCATCATTTTCACCTCCTTCTGCATTCCAAGATTTGCACTTGGATGATTGATTGCTTGACTCAAATTTTTGGCATTATGATGGCATGACGAGGATGCTTGATTATTGATTTAATGGAGAATTTGACATGGATTCATTACTTGATTCATAGTTGGATTGACATGGATTTGATATGATAATTATAGATTATTTTGTCATGGCTTTGAAATGAGCTTTTAAGTTGGCCTTCCATGAAGGAGAAGGGTTTCTTATATATATATTGAGGAGGGACGAATCAAGGGTTGAGGTTTGAAGTTGGATGAGGATATCCAAGGGTTGTAAATTATCCAAGGAATTTAAAATTCCTTGGAAGCCTCTAGACTTGGAGGCTTCTAGAGAGGAGAGGGAGGTTTGGAGAAGGTTATAGATTTAAAGGATTCTAGGAACCTTCTTAGGAGTTAATTAGGCTTAGAATGGGGTTAGATGGGTATTAGGTGATGATTAGGAACTAAGGGTGTAGGATAACCTATGGATAGGCTAGTGTAGGTGGTTAGGTAGGGTCATGAGAATTTAAAATTACCACATAATAGATAAATAGGATTATGATAGGATAATGGGGATCTAGGTAGATTAATTAATTGGTGAGGATGAATAAATCTAGTGAGTGATGAAATATTGGAGGGGGACTATTAGATAAATGATTAGGATAGGGATAAGTTAGCTAGATAAATTAGATTAGATGGAATTAGTGTTGACTAATAGTAATACTAGCGACGGTAATGTAGGTGAGTGAATTTAGGTGCATACAAAAAGTCTAGGAGTAAAGAGGTTGATAAAAAGGATTCTGATAAAATAAAACTATGTCAACCACCTAGTTTAATAGTTCAACTAGGGTTGATTGAGTTCATAATACAAAAAACTATAAATTTACTAGGTCAACCTAAGTTGACTTAGTTACACATGAAGGTAGAAATAACAATATGGAAAGGATCTACCTAGTTGATTTGGTTGATTTTAGGGGTAAAAAAGAGATATAAACCTACTAGGTCAATCTGGTCAACTTAGATAGATATAAAAGTAATAACAATAGTTTATAAAACATACTAAGTCAATTTGGTTGACTTAGTTGTATAAACATGTAAGAACAATAATCTATAAAACCTAATGAGTCAAGCTAGTTGACTTAGTTGGAAAGACAAGTGAGAACAATAGTTTAGAAAACCTAATGAGTCAATCTAGTCAACTTAGGTTGAAAAACATGTAAAAATAACAATCTAAAAAACTTACTAAGTGGAGCTAGTTGATTTAATTGGATAAATAGTTAAGAATGATAATTTTAAAAAATTACTGAGTTGAATTGGTCTACTTAGATATAAAGGTAAGAAAAATAGTCTAGAAAACCTACTAAGTCAAGTTGGTCAAATTAGTTGGATAAAATGATAATAAAAATAGTTTAGAAAACTTACTGATTTGAGATGATTAACTTAGTTGGATAAATAGGGAAAAATAACAATCTCAAAACCTACTAGGTTGATCTGGTCAACTTAGTTGGATCTGGAAAAAAATTGACTATAAACTGGATGTATTCTAAAAACATAAGAAAAAAGTGGAATATAAATTACTAAATCAATCGTGGTCAACTTATTAATTCAAACATAATCAACTAGGTCAACACTGGTCAATCTAGTTGAGTCACACAACATAGAATTGTGTCAACACTAGTCAACATAGTCTATAATAAAAAAGATAGAAGCAAGAAACACATATAAATTAAAGTGTACTAACTAAATTTTTAAATATATATTCAAAAAAAATTAGCAAGATTCTCTTTAAGGATTTTATTGATTTGTAGGCCCCAAAATATACTTGATTGTTGATTGGATAATGACAGCCCAATGTTTCAGAGCACTGACTATGGAGGTGCAAACCTTGCACATAAGCCGCTAAACCTAGTTTTGAGGGAATGTTTTAAGTAACTTCTTGATGCTAACTTATAATCAATGTACCATAAGATCAAATTAATGGTTGGATTCCTAAGTTTTAATACAAATGGAAATCTTACGTGTCTCTTAAATACTATGAGGTACATGGAAACTAAAGATCACTTGTAGCTCTATACTATGGATATGAGTATTGGATAAAAACCCTCAACCCATGATATATATAAATTATATACAAATATTTTAAATATATTATCACATATCCATTCATGATAGTAACTAAGTACTTTTAAAATTGTTAGTACATAATCTCTAGGGAAATCAAGACAAAGTGAAAACAAAGGCAAAAATCAAGTGGTGAAAACTAATTTGTAATTTTTAAAATTAAACAAATAGGTAACCAAATATTTTCAAAGGAAAAGTGAGATTAATTAATATGAAAATAAAGTGAATTTCCTTGATTAATCTGAAAGGAAAAGACACAAAACAAGGTCAACCAAACTGATATAGTTAAGCAAATAGAATAGAACAAGGTTAACACCGGTCGACACAATCTCTTGTCAAAACATGAAAAAATAAAATAGGTCAGAAATTTCATCTTAGTTTTAAGTTAAGATAAGCAAACACATAACTAAATAGGCCATGTTAGCTTAGTGCATAGTGTGATATAGTTTTAACATAACTAAAAAATTGGTAAGAACATAATGGAAAGTTGATGCTCTGAGTAATTTTACTAAAAAATAGAAATAGAGAACTAAAATAAATAACAAATTTGAAATACTAATTTGGTTATAAGGAACCTGATAATATAAAAAGGTCAACTAGGTTGACTTAATTATCTAAATTTAAAAAGTGAAAATTATATAAAATGAATTGGGTTAACCAACCCGACCTAGTTTATTGAGACTAAAAATTTAAAAATACACAAAAATAAATGGGTTGATCAACAAGACCTAGTTGAGTGTAAATTGAAACTTGTAGACAAAAAAAAAAATTGGGTCGACCAACATGACCTAGTTGACTATAGATCTAGAATCTAAAAATAGAGAATAAGACTAGGTTGACTAGTGCAACCTAGTTGATTGTAAATGAAAAAATTAAAATGCAAGGGTTAGATTCACATTTCACTAGAATGTATGTAAAAAAATTATATATCTATATAACATTTCCTACTTAATAAATCCAAGCTTATTAATTTAATCAATTAACATTTATTGCAACACTTTGTATATTATGAGCATGATTAAATTGGATCCATTAAACTTGAGGGAGCACTTACCACAGAACATTAAAGGATAGGGTTCCCAAGCATATATTAAATAATCACTATGCAATAACATTAGCTAATTATGAATACATTAAATAAAACTAATCTAGTTTTATCAAAGCTTATAACACAAAAGGGGATGAGTTAAAATAAACAAGGGATCATGGTAGGATATTGGGGGCCTAGATAACCTAAGGTGGAAGATGGAAAGACTATAAATACCTATATATAAACTAATTTTAAGTTTATATGTAATATAAACAAGGAGTTATACATATAAAACCTATTAGTTTTTTCAAATCTATTTATCTAATGATAAAAGTTAGAGATACTTACCTTTAAGTGAACCTGTCAAGTCTTAATCTCCCCCTTAGCCAATCGTACTTTGCAAAATATTCTTGTGGATTTGTATGGATCACACTATAAAAATAAACTCTAGGATAAAACACTCCTACTTTCATCCAACAATTCCTATAAGACAAGCTATCTTCCCTCTGAGGCAAACCCTAGGCAATGTCCTTCAAATGTAGATGTAGCAAAATTGTGAGTTACAGTAATGCAAAAACGAATGTTCCTCTCTAGTGGTTTTAAGTTAAGGTTGTATTTATGAAATGGATAAGTCCTAATCTTTATATAATTTTATCTGACAATTTCATCCCTTATAACCCTTTTATAAAAATTTACCATTAGGCCTTGAACTAGGTTAAGGCTAACTTAGTTTTGTAACATGTGCCATAATGTTTGCGATAGGGTTGATTAGGTATAATTATAAGTAAAAATGGGTATTTGCTTATTTAGGGGATATTTTTTAGGGTAATTTATTAGGTATTTGGATAAATGAGGATTATTTTCCTATGTAATTGGATAAGTGGGATTTATAATTGGTTTAGGTATGATAAATTTAACCAAAAATATTGAGAAGCACCAATGGTATGCCCACCCCTTTTCTAATGCACTCTCTAATGTGTGTACTTAGGGACATTAAAAATTGGTAGGGTCTTAAAAGAGATAAAGTGTTAATAAATGATAAATTTTAAAAATATTATGTGTATACACAATCCTCACTACACTATCTTATTGCTTAAAACTGAAGACCTAAGCACTCACCCAAGGTGAAATAAGAAACATTAAGACCTCTTTTTTTTGAATTGAACATAAAGACACATGAATAAAACATATTACACAATGAAAAAAAAATTAAATACATCACTCATATACATAAATATTATCAAAATAAAATTTAAAAAAATAATAATAATTCATCAATTCATTTTAGTATTTACATATTTATACAATCAATGTCCACATTATATCCATTACAACACATACAATCATCATCTAGCCATTATATTTATAACATAACATATCTTAAACCCTAAATATATGTTTATAAAAATTCACTGCTAAATCTAATCTTTCAAATCATGTGACAAAATTTAATTGTCTCAAATGGGAATCCAAGGCCTCTATTTATACTTTTACTAGACCCCTTGGACCCATACCAATTTTATAATTTCTAAAGATATCATTCCAAATGTATAATATCTTGAGAATATTATGTTTTAGATCCTTTCCTTGTGTCCATGTAGTGGTATATTATTTTTTCCACATGACATGCTTTATCCAATTTGGATCCAACCTAGCTTGATCCTTTTCCATCTGCATCCTTCCCTTTTAGCTACATGTCACTTGTCAACATATCCTTTATTATATCTCATTCATCAAGTGTTTAATATCTCATATGATATGTGAATTTTACAACTTCATGCATTATTCATCATGTATCCTCAATCAAGTATTTAATTATTTCCTTATGATCCTATCAATAATGTAATTGTTGTTAAGTCTACAAGACTCTTCAATGATTCTTACCCATGCATCAAGTCTATATAAAACATGTAAAATTACCTTAAATAAAATTTTAGGGTCAAAATTCCCCTACATTACACTTATTTTATTTTCTTAGACAAGGAATTATTATTAGATTCTATTGGTGTTGGATTGTTTTCCTTGTAACTAATACTTTAGGCCCTTGCTATTGTAACTTATTTAAAATATTATCTAAGAAATTAGTTTTTGAATTTATTTTAAGATGTATATTTTGCATTACATATTTCAAATTTATAAAGACATCCTTATCATTCAGACTTCCTTTACATGAAAAAATGATGGTGTTTTCAAAAAAATCTACCTTTGGGAGGCCATGTGCACAGTTCCTTCCTTGACCAAAAATATCTTGTGAATCCATGTGAACACTCCATCTCATTTCTTGAATATTTCATCTATTTTTGTATTTAATGCATGGCATAATTACCTAAAATTGGTATTTGAGTGCTAAGAGTTCTACCTGAGACAACCTATTCCTAGCTTATCCCTAGACCTATCCTAAAACCTTTTATCACACTTTTTCAATCTCTATGCGGACCAAAGTCATCCCTAGTTAGCTAAAACATAATCTCAGACCTTCATTCCCAAATCTTGGCCCTTTGTTCTTGGTATCCTACCAATTGGACATTAGTACCACATTAAGGACACTAGATCTACATGGTGTTATTGTCCCCAACATGGCATTAGTGTCCCTTATCTTAAATCTATCAAATGGATATATTTTCAAAAGCTAAACCCCCTTAAGGTTAGCCTAAGCACATTTTATTATCTGCAAAAGCTAAAAAACACTATAAATACATGACTTTTAGACATCTACCCAATAGATGGAAAATAGATGCAAAAAAACTATTCAAACATGAAATAAGTTGAGCAAATCAAGGTTATTAATCCCTATTCTACCCTAACTTTGCATACTACCATATACAACTACTCTAAGCCCACATTTTCTATATTTTCAATCTCAAGAACACTCAAGGAATTCATGACCACTACCATTCTATCATCACTTGCACTTATACCAACACATAGGTGGGATAATTACTTTAGGTTTGATCCCTCCTCAGAGTATTGGTATGTAGGAAACTCTATTCACAATGGGGTGTTGAGGATGTCCAGCCTATCCTACTAATGAACACACATTTTTAGATCATGCCCTACTTGAAATGAGGATTAGGGTTAGCATCATAAATAAGCTATTATATGCACAATACAAAGTTTTAGACTTTGTGTGTGTAAGAATAAAACCCAGAAACACAAGCGTGGATGCACCAAAAATTAAGGAACATTCCTGCATAGAGGTAACTAGCACCATTTTTAGGACACTAGAGCTACATGAAACTACTATCCAAGTATGGAGCTACTATCTAGGGGAAGATCTGACATAGGGATCCTAGTGATGACACTCAGATCTATTTAAATCCTAGTTTTTAGCACACAGATCTTCTAGATCAAGTGTTTTCTAGATAAGTATTTATTTTCACATATTTAGTACTATTTTTAGAAATTTAAATGAAGTCAAAATATGTAACAAATTATTGGTTATTTATTACATATTATCTCACTGATTTAGACTACTCAACCCTTTAATTAAACTTAAGATTTACATAGTAAAACCCTAAAAGGTTAAAACATTTGGTGAACCTAAATTATTTCAAATATTGCTTAAACCCTTAGTTTTACATATGTTTTACCTTCTCCCAATTTTTTTACACTAAATTAGGGTTATAAACTTTAGTTTTTATATTTTTTGTCGTAATCTAGCTCATTTAATTAATCCCACATTAGGGTTTAATTTATTTAATGTAATTTAAATTTTTTTGCAAAGTACCCCTAATTCAAAACCCTAAACATAGATAACCCTAGGGTTTACATTTATATAACTCATATTTTAGATCCATATATCTTCTTATTTGTATTTCATATAATCACGATCATAACGACAAAAAAAATAAATCATTTTTGTTACAAATTTTAATACTTTCATTCGCATGTTTTTTCCCTTTAATTTAGAAGGAACTCAAAAAAGACATAAACACATGTATACATGATTATTTATATCAATTAAAATATATTTCATATCTCATAGCATTTTATCTTTCTCCTATGTGGAATTCCATTAACAAGCAAACACATACACACATTAAGAATTTAACACATAAGCTAACAACTATGTTTCAAGTTTTAATATCATATCTTATGCACATGAAAGAATTTCCTTCTCCTCATCTCCATGATGATGATATATACTTTCCCTCTAACCAGGTTCATGCTATCACTCCTCCATGAGATGAATCAAACTATACCAATATAACCATTCCCCATACTTAGCCTATTCACACCTTTTCCCTATAGGGTGTGTGCCTACATGTTCAATTAGAAATAACTAGGGTTTGCACTTGTGAGACTCTATGTGATCAAATTATCATTATGAGCAAGATAATTATAGGTTTAAAAAATTAGAATTAACTATTACATGAAAATATTATAACATAGGAAAATTGATTTACAATACAAAGGCCTCTAGAGCACAATTGTGTAAATCATGTATATACATCTTCATCAAGTCAATTTGTGGAAAACAATGTTACATATCCAAATCATAAATCATAACAAAGTACATCTAAAATTAGTGATTTAAAAATCATTTAAATATTAAATAAGAATTCAAGTGAGGTACTAAGGGAAATTATTAAAGCTAATTTGATCAACCTACCTCTTCCACACCCAATGAGGATATCTAGATATTTTTTTTCATATCATAGAATGCATAGGCACCACACATATTCATGTTTAGCATTGAAAAGGAAAATACAAAAGATAATGGATATAGATGACTCATATGGTGACACCTCATCCAAAAAACATACAATAACACATCTACAAATTCAAAAAGTGTATAAAAATGGCAACCAAAGCATAACTTAGAGAAATAAAAGGTTCACAAAACATAATCAAAGAAAGAAATAATATAACAAGCATAGGTAAAGAAACCAAGCCCACCTCTCCAAAATAAGGCTCAAATTTTAAAATGGTATGATTTTGGTCACAAATATCTATAATAGTTTGATTATCATGGTCAAGGTTTGGGCAAGCAGGCCCAAAGCATCACTAATCCTATTCTAGCAATTGATAATATTGGTCAACAAATTTTGGGATTTATTGAACATCCTAAGGCAAATCGTTCACAGATATAACTTATCAAGGCAAAACATCTAGAAACATAGGACATGTTACACAAATTGTAATAAATTAAGTTATAAAGTCCAAATCATGCTAAGCCAACAAGCATTCTTAAATAAGGCTTTCTAGAAAAATGGCCTCCAAAACACCATATGTCTATAATAAGCATAGTTTTAAAGGGAAAATCATAATCAATATTTCAAATCATAATTTAGAAAGATCAATTCCACGATATGAGGTAATTCCCTCTAGCATTCTAGGTTATCATGATTCTTATGTTGAACAATACTATGATTTCAATGATGAACAATACTCATATTCCTACTATAACAACATTCAACTAGATCATAGCATTCACACTAGCACTACATGATAGATTACCATTCCTATTTTTGACACAAGCCATAGTGACAGTGGACTCTTCAGTTAGTATGGTTTCTACCTTTTTGTACTTACTTTACCTCTTTCTTTTCTCTTTGTACATATTTTATTTTCATTTACTTATACATAGATTATATCCAAAAAATTAAAAAATAATATAACATGCCAAAACACAAAAACATTCAAATATACTCAAAAAGCACAAAACTTATTGATTGTATGCATTTCTATGTTTACATTTCTTATATTTTCTAGAAACTACATATGCTAGCTATCTTAGTATAGTTTTTTTTATCATACATACATGATTCAATTGTTCTTATTGAGTGCTTTCAGATTGCTTACAGGACTCAAGTCCACTATGCTGATCTAGATTTTCTATCATCTACCCATTGGGGGCATATACATTGATTTGAAATTATTCATTTGATACATTTTCCCATTTGCGGACTCTTATACATATTTTCTATTACTATTTCTATCCTTGCATTATATAAATTCTAGTTTTAGTATTGCTAGATCTTGATATTGATCATTAATACTCATACTTAGATTTTTTGTTGACTATCACTAGTTTACACTCAACATATGTAAATCCTAGTTCTTAGATAGATTTGTACTATATTCATGCATACTTTCATTTCTATATTTCCTAGTTTAAACTTGAATGTATTTCTTGTGCTTATTTTATTTGAGGGCATTTGAATATCCCATTGCTCTTTGGTTCTACACCACTTCTATTCATCTATGCCTTGGACATGTGCCTATGTCCCTTGTGTGTGATTTGTATATTGTGTATGTAGACATTTGAACATGTCCTATGTGGCTCTAAGACAAATTTTTTGTTTCTTGTGTATGTGGACATTTGAACATGTCCTTGTATGTCTTCTTTTCTTAGATTTAGTGACATGTGCCTATGTTCCTTGTATTGTGGTTCATTTGCCTATTTTGTGTTTCTCATGTGTTTTGTATGTATGTTTCATGTCCATGACACTTGTCTTTTATTTTTACACACACCAATTCTCAATGCCATGAGGGACTTTTAATGGGTCCACCAATCCCACATTATAATTAAAGACATTTGGTAACCTTTATAAAGATTGGGTCAAACTTAACACCTTTGATGCTACCAAACTATTAGCTAAAACACTCTTATGAGATGAATTATATTATAAAAATCAATTAAATAACCATTATATCACTAACCTTGAAGACGTGGTTAACCCACTAGTCCAAAAATTTCAAACTAGTGATCTTCCTGAGAATACCTTAGCTCACTTTATAAATTGTAAAAACCTTGAAACTAAAATGGCATAAGCCTTCATAAAATGATGGAATAAATTGTATAACATATGTTAGCATAATATGTTAAATGACAACCTCTTCCACCTATTCACTAATGCTCTCTACTCCAAATTATAATATCAGGTTAGGACTCTCTCCAAGAACTTTGGAAGAATCCCTTGACCAAGATAAGTGACAAGACTTTGTCATACACCAATTTTAACCATATAAACCTTATAATATCACTTGTATGCTCATAAAAAATAAAAACCATCATGTAACCAATTATGGCATTATCCATACCTATGACACTATTCATAACATTCAAGTAATCGCTCTAAACAATGCTATGGAGCAAGTTCCCCCTCAAAACAACACTCCTACATTTTCTCAATCTAACCACACTAATGTCCACAAACCATTATCCTTATCCAAGCTTCAAAAGTGTCTTCCAATACCTCTACCATGAAATCTTGAACCCACTCATCCAATGAAATCATGGTATGATCCAAACAAATTTTATTGGTTCCATGCAAGTTGGGGCCACTCTCATGAGACTTGTAGCCAATTACACAATCTAGCTATGGATTTTCTTCTTATCCCAAACTTTATCATGACATACTTGTTTGCAAGCATAAAAAATCATATGACATAGCTTTTAAATCCCATGAAATGCAAAATAAAAACCAATCTTTAAATCAAGATAATGTTCATCTTGCTATATACAAAAATCCTCTTCCCAACCACCAAGATAACTCTAACAAGCCTAATCCTACAAATAATGTTTAAATTCTTATATACATCACTACTAATGAAGAAAATGTGGTTACTATGACTAACATGATAATAGTAGTTACTTTTATTGACATTAATTTAATACCCATGAATCACACCTCTCAGTTGTTTCACATTATTTAGGATACTTACCCATCCCATCTAATGGAATTAGGGTAAGAGGACCTTACAACTTTCCAAGAAACACTCACAATAACTCAACTTTATTGTACCTCTCACACCATCTCTACTCTTCCCCCAACATCCACATAACAAGACAACATTCCCTAAACTTCCACTAGTATTTCTTCCCCCTAACCACAATAAATACATCAACTAACCCTCACACCACATCAAGTCAATCAACATGTTTGTAATCAAACCAATCCAACTACACTCTATTAACACAATTTTAATTTCACTTCCAACCCTCCTTCACAAGAGCTCTTGAAACATTATGCACCCATTTATAGTAATCTTCCCATGGGTTATGATGAATGGGATCCCATTGTGGAACTTTCTCATCTCCCATCTCAAATACCCTTTATCTAGTTAATTCAAGCTTATCCCCATCCACAAAAACATCTAATGAAATTATTGTTTAAAAATAACATCTCCTATCCTCCTCCTTTAGGATGTGAAATTGCCTTGTCTAGATCTTAAGATGGTATTATTAACAATGTGAAGATATGTCCATAATGTTGATGAAACAATGGATACCTCTTTCACTTAAGTTTTGTATCACTTCCATTATTATTGATGAGATTTTGCTTCATGCAGATGATCCTCCTTTATTCATTATCATCCATATTAGCAATATCCAAGTTAAGTGTGCCTTAATTGACAAAGGTTCATGTACTTGCATTGCCTCCCTTTATTTCATTAATACACTTGGATATTGTAAATACAACCTCAAGCCCACATGTATCACATGTCAAGGATATGATAGAAAATAAATGATTTCTCTAGGTTGTTTTTGGATTTCCATCACTATCCCTCTTTTCACCATCTACGTGAAAGTTATGATCTTTAACTTTCCCCTCTCTTAAAACATATATCTTGGTAGATGTTGGATGCATCGTATGAGAACAGTCACCTCATCTGCATGCCAATGCATCAAATTTCCCCATAATGGAGCTATTTACAAGATTCAAGGAGATATGAACCCTTAGAATTTAAAACAATTTAAATAATGAGGTGTATTTAAAATTAATGCCCTTGAACCTTTGCTTAGTATCCCATTTATGGAATCTCAACTCTTCAATTATCCTATTAATTCTACTCAAGGTTATAATGGTCACCATGAATTAATCAAGAACATTCCACCTAACCTCTTATATTCTAATTATGATGAGCCAAATGATATTAGCCTCAATATCAAATTTTTTGATATATCCCCACATATCATCACCTAAATTCTTCCCTCTTTATGACCTTGATCTCTTTAACCACTTATTGATGATATACCCATTATCTCAACCAAAACTAGACATTTTATCTATCATGTATCCTCTGATGATAAATTCATACCTACATGTTGTAGACACCTTAAAATGTTCACTAACGGCCTTCGATTGGACTTCATATTGATTCCTACCAACCATTGTAAATTAAGCCTAGGAATCACTGAATGTCCCAAATTTTCTTATGTATCATATTTCAAAGCTCAGAATCTTGTTTAGACATTCCTAATTGTTGTGTCCTATCATAAGTAACAAAAACTTCTCATAGATTCATCTTTGATTATCATACGGCATTATAACATGAAATTTGGCTTATAAACCTATTCAGTGGGGCAAGTTCACACATAAAATCAAATCTTGAAAAGGCTAAAAAGCCTAATCAAAATTAATTAACAAGATAAAACAAATTACATGCCTAGTTGAATTATTCATGTGTAATTAATGGATTACTAAAAAAGGAAACTCAAAAATATAAAATATCATAGCTTTTCATGATTACCTTTTGTGAGTTTTCAAGCCATTGAAAATATATCAAAATATCTCACCCATGGCTATTCATTAAAAATCATTAATTCTTAACACCTTTTAACTCTATTGGGGTTAATTGACTCGCTTAGGTTAGGTTTGAACTCATTTCATGTTTAAACTAAAATTTAACTCACTTTTAGTTGGGTTTAGTTCTTAAGCTTATAAAATGCAAGCATTTGGCTCTTCATAAGAGAGCTTGGATATTGTAGAGTTATAATTCAGGTTTTGTAACAAGACTCATAGTAATAGTGTTATAATGCCAAAATATTGATCTAATCCATTGCAAGCAATAATCCATATCAATCCACAAGCCAATGGTGCCAAGGAGAGAAGTAGAAAAGAAAACTCCATTGCCAAAGACTCTTTGAGAACAAACCGAGCAAGCCACAAACAAATCATTTGGAGCTCTCAAGGAAGGTAAGGATTATTGTTCTTTGCATTTTAGTTAGGTTTTCAATTGTATTTTGTCCATTATAATCCCCCTATGATCTAGGCTTATATATGTTAGCATGTTAGTGTGTTGATTTCATTATTTTGTGAAATTAACACTTGATTTAGGCTCCTCTCTATTGTCAAATTCCTATGATCATAAATGGTGACTCTGATGGGAAACAGAGGCATCCCACATACCAAGGAAACCAATATGTAACTCCTAAATTTTCAAATTAATGCTTGAATATATTCAAAATTGGATATTTAGCTTTATTTTTTTCCATATTTTTGTTTTTTGTGCTAATTCAGATCTACATAGAGACTGACATCAGTTTGGAATAACTAGCATTAGTTCTTCTTAACTATTATTAGTTCTGCCTAACCGATCTTGATTCTAGGTAACCATAATTTATCATGATGTAGGGTAGAACATGGCTTACAAAACTTGGATTTTGAATCGTTTTGGCACTCATAATTATTATTTTTTGGTTTCATTGAATTGTGTTTCCCATGTATAATCATCATATTACAAGTTTTGAGGAGTTTTTGTACTAACTTTAGATAACAAACATTTTTGGAATCATTTTTGTCTTGCCTCTAGGTTCATAGGCAACTGATCTTGGTCCTTATTGATCGGTATTGATTATCACCAATTGGCATCAGTTCTCAGGTAATTGATATCAGTCATAGATGACCAATATTAGTCTCTATGAAAAATATAGAGAAACATGAGAGTTATCTTTTCAAAACTTATTTACTCATCCATTAATATGCATCAAAGCAGAAGGAAACTCTCTAACATTTACAAGACCAAGGTAGGATTAGAACATAAATTTGCAAGTTTAAACTCTTGAACACTTCATTTTTGGTGCCTAAAATGAATGGTTAAATCTTGAACATTTGATTTAAGTGATTAAAAAGAACCTAGGTGATTTGTGTTAAGTGGTTTTGTGAAAATTTTTACAAGCTTTAGAAATTTAAGCCAAGGGTCTAAAGAACTTTATCAAAACATTTCATTTGGTGCATAAAATTAACACTTAGATTAAAAATTCTTAAAACTGATTATTTTATTACTTGTTTGTTTGTTTGTGCAAAATGAAGAGTGTGTGTATGCTCTCCCCCATCCCCTATAGGGAACTTCGGTGACCAAAAGCACATTTTCCTTGAAATTTGTGCCTAGTCCAAGGGATGGAAAGAATGTTATCTAGGGTATCCCAAAAACCCATATGGTTTGGGTGATTTAAAATCAACCTCTAAATTCTTTCCACTTATTCATTTATTTCATGCAATTTAGATTGTGAAGGGGAGTTCATAGCTTCTTCATAATTTATTTAAGGAAGCTTTGACTCGGGGTTTCATCTCTTGAAATTGTTTTAAACCCACTCCATGGTGGGTTATACAAACTAGGTACACATACTATGAGAGCCAGGGGGTTGAGTGGCTAACCTCTCTTTTCATAACAAAAACTTGAGTCATATATGGTTAACTAGGGGACTCCACTAAGAAGTACACAAATGGAATCACTATGCAAAGGAATAGACCCTTGCATAGTAATTTAATTGGTATGAACTCAATTCATGTGAGGGATCTCTAATGTTATCCACACTTGGGACCATCTAGATGGTTGAAAATTTAAGTTTTAGACAACCCCACTTGTTGTAGACATATTATTGATGTAGGGTGAGTAGCTTGAAGGTCCATGTAACCATAAAATCTCTTGAGAGAAGGGGGGATGTAAAAACCCTACTACTTCATGCATTTTTTTTAGATTAACAATTAAAATCCTTCCAAGATCATGTATATAGATGTATTTTAATGATATGAAGCAACCTTGATAGTTTAGGACTTAGGATGATTTACTTAGTTGTATTTGGTCTTTTTCCTTTTCTTGCTTGGTCATTTAGTCTAAACTTTATTTGTCTTCCGACATCAAAATTAGTCTTGTGTCCACATTACTCTATTATTTGAGGAGGTGTTATGCCATTTTTTTGAAACCTTGATTTTACCTTAGACTTTTTGTCAAAAACATTATGTGTGTTACTTGATTGAAACGAGTAACATTATACTAGCCAAATCATTTCAAATTTTTGTGCCTTGGAGGCTTTGAAACAAACCATTTGATCATATATTTAGAGAGAGATAACATCATTACACTACTCAAATTATTTCATAGACTTTCTTTGTCTTGTGTCCAAGTTTCACATTTGAAACCAAACCATGTGTACCTTTTGGATCTTTGTCTAGTGTTGTAATGTTGTTCACCTTTGTCTAGATTGTTTATCTAAAAAAACCTACTTTTTTTAAGTTGAGTTTTTAATTAACCTTGACAAGTTCAAATTCAAATATTGATTGAATTTTGTTTATTCTTTATGTAATTTAGGCTTAGACACAGATCTTTCTCTTTTGGGTTGCGTAACTTAGGTTAATTTTTTACCCAAATTTAAAAACTATTGTTTGTGACTTTATTTGGGAGAAAATAATCTATCTCCAAGTGCCTTTTTTTTGTGCCTCATACCAAATTTATCAAGTTTATGTCTAAAATCAAGTGCCTAGTCTATGATAAAGTGTTTTAAGTTTGTTATAATAAATACCCCTTTATTTTAAGTCTAGCTTTTAACATTGTGTTTAGTCAAAAGTCCTATAACATGCCTTGTTTAAGCCTAGATTTTGACATCGTGTTTATCCAAAAGACCTAGAAACTTTTATTTTTCCAAAATTAGACCTATTTGGAACACTTGGAACCTATATTTTGGCATTCTGATTTTAGTTCATCCACTTGACCTTTTTGTGTGAGGTATTTAGTGTTATACATTTGACCTTAGGTTGTTTTATACCAAGTCTTAGCACATACAATTTTGGAGATACAGCTCCATCCCTTTGACCAAGTTAGATCAATTTTGAGCCTTTTGTTTATTTAGACATTATTTTTTAGAGCTTGTAAACTCTAACCCATTTGTCATGAAACATTCACAACTAATTTAACCATGTCTCACTATACACGTAGTGGCATCATGTAAATATAGTATATACTAATATGGTTGCACAAAAGGACTTTGTTCAATACCCTTTTAGGGATGATGTCATTTGTGAGATAAATAGTTATCTACCTTACAACACTTAAATGGGGGAACAAAACCAAGATCCTTTAGCCCATTATTTAGTCAACACACCTAAATATTTGAAGAAGGACCAAGAGTAAATGGAATAATACCTAGCTAGCATACCTTCAGTTGTGGAACAAGTCCAATAGCATTCATACTAAGTTATAATTCCATCAGCCTATGACCCTTATTTATTTGATCATCACTTTCTTAAGAAAGAGGATGAAGTCTTAATCAAATCTATACAAGTAGGGGTTAAGTTTCAAACAAACTTTGCCTATGAAAAACTTACCAAGTCTAGTAAGAGTACCTTACAATGTGCCTTATAATAATAAAAAAAACAAGCCTTTTCTATCAATCCTCATGCTATAGTGTTGATGTCATATCAAGACCCTCATATTATTATCACAAGAAAATTCCTCATGAAGGATCACTTCATACAAATGCAGATAGCATATCAGACATATTTGAAATTAAGACACAATTTTAACAATATGACCATGTCAAATGCTCTTCTTATAGAGTTATCTCCTTCAACATGAGTCTTAATTGAATTGGTAGGCCAAGATAATTATGGTATAGACCCATTTTTTCATATCACTTGGGTTGGATACATGTTCAATGCCCCCACTATCGAATAAATGTCTTCTACTTCCACACAGAATGGTGATCCAAACATAGTGGACAACTTACAAGTAATATGTCCAATCTAGACCAAAGTGGTGTAAATGAATAAACAACTATTCAACAACAAAATGTAGCATTAGTTAACACCATGAGTGGTTCACAAATGCATGGGGTAGGAACTTATACCTCCCAACCACAATCAACTACCTCTAATCTTCAACTGGCTACTTTTTTTAGCACACAACCTCAATGATTATGTGTTCAAAAAATGACTAGTGTCATACCTCAACAAAATGTGATGAGTGTTACTCCACCACAATAGGTGACAACTAACATTCCAAAATAATAGGCACTACCCAATGTACCCACGTAGTAGAAGTAAAACATATTGTCACCCCAACAAGGGGTAACCAATGTTTTACCTTGCTAGGTAGTGATGAACATACCTCTTTAGTCACTGACCAACATGCCAATACATTCATAAATTATGTCTAATCAATAGTTTACAACTAATGGTTAGTGAAAAATACCAAACCTTAAACATGCATCTACTTCTCAATAAGGGTTCATGCAACTAAGAGGTTCTAATGTTCCACAAGTACCAATTAGGAAATAATTAATTTTCATGCCAAATGTGCCACAAGTTCAATGATAAGGCCTTGGTTCACAAGTTCCCCTCAATTATCCAGGTATGACTAGTCAAAAATTCCCTATTTAACCTTAGTAGGCATAGTACATATATATCCTATAGTCTCAACCATAATTTCCCCAAAACTAGGCCCATATACCAAATCCTAATTATATTATCACACAGTAACATTTGTAATTCCAACAATCACACCCTAATCTACATATGCATATTCTTGGTCAATTCCCCAGCCAAACCAATATTCCCCAATAAATACCTCTAGTATACCCTAATCAAAGTAATCTAATTTTGATCACCCAGCCTCTACCTCAGGCTAATGTTCCCACTAGTTTCCTTACATAAGAACTACAACAAATGAAAGATACAACTACCACCATCCAAGTAGGGAAACAAACCAAAAAAATTAAGTTGGATGGCATGTGTTCATACCCCTTCAACCTAGAGTATTTAAAAATACCATTTCCTCTAGGGTACAAACCACCAAAATTTGACAAATAGAAGGGGAAAGGTGACCCTAAGGCCCATTTGATGGAATTATTTGTTGCATGTCAACTAGTGTCCTATAGAAACATATACATTCTACTATTATTTTCAAGGAGTTTAGTAAGACAAGCTTTTGAATGGTTCCTAAAATTATCAAAAAACCTAGTCTTTGATTTTGATGATCTTTCAGATAAGTTTGTACAACACTTCTTCTATAATCTCAAGCATGAGATTTAATTGTTCCTTTTAACACAAGAAAAAAATTATATAGTTAAAACTTTGCAAGTTATCTGTAATGATGGAGAACCTTTGTGAGCAGATTCATTCATAGTCTACTAGATAAGCAATTAGCCCCTTTGCTTACCAAAAAAATTACACACTAAGATATCTTACCATCTAAAATTTTAGTGTGTGCACACCTTCAAAGAAATCATTGAAAAATTTTTGTTGATTGAAATACCCCTCATTAATAAATGGATCATTAAACTTACCTCATCAAATCAGTGCCAAAATAAAAACCAAAATTAGAACCAAGTCTACGTGCAATCATCATAACCAACACAAGCCAATAATTATGACAAACCCAAGCTATTCAATTTCAAAAAGAATGTTGTTGTAAATATAATCGAGTCATGACATGTCCAAATAGTGAAAACATTATCTACTCAACCTATGCCACATATGCAAATTAGTCCTAACCAACAACCTCTTTAACAAATATAGCAAGCATAGTAGCCTAGACTAGTGCAATGAGCACAATAACCATTACCTTTGTAAACCCCTCCTCTAAGGAGAACTATGCCTACTTGTGGCATATTTGGTGACCTTAGAGAACCCTAAAATCCATGTTTTACAAGCTCATTGTAGCTAATTTGATTAACTGGCCTATTTTGAAACACTATCCTAAGGGCATTAACTATCCAGATTGGTACAGGTAAAATGAATTTTGTGAGTATCATAAGGTTAATGGACATAATTTGTGATGTTGTGTGAAAATTAAACATTTGATTGAAAATATGTTGGAAAATAGAGAGATAAAATTGGATCATGGAGCTTCCACATCCAATTAGAACCTTGATATATATCAAAATCCCTTTCCACAAAATAACAACCAATAATAATAGGTAGCACAACAATAACAACAGTATCAATAGCCAAGATAAAACTAACAAAACTAGTAGCAATAAAACCAATGTCAAATGAATATATGGAACCAAGGCCATAATGATGCCAACAACCAACAAACCTACCATGTAGTTGCATATGACTATAATAAGGTTGTAGGCCATATTGTAGAAAGTCACATTTTTACCATCTCTATCAATCAGAGACCAAATACCAATTAAACAAGACTATTGCTAATTAATTCCAATCAACCAACACATATCAATGATCCTTTCTTGACCTGAGACTACATATAAGTTTACCATCAAGTAGGGATTCCCACTTTTGGACCTTATATCAATAACTCATCATTAAGTCATGACCATGCATAAATGTATTGATAACTGATAATTATCCTATCTAGTCCCCCTCCACTACCATTATTTTTTAAAAATAATGGTCATGTATCTAATCTTTATTATACAATCATAAATTAGTGGTCGAATATTACCATCCTAGGCTCATATACATTTACCGCTTCACCCATCCAACTAACCATTCTAACTAGGAACAAGCCATTTACCATTGTGCAAGAAAAGACATTTGATATTGTGGAATAATTGTAGATGATGCCTACACATATCTCTATTTTAGATTTATTACATACATCCACCATCCACAAGGACATCTTGACTGAGTTCATTGGCCAATCCCAAGTTCCCAATGACATATCTCATAAGAAATTCCATGCTTTAGTTGGGCATCTATCCCCAAGCCAACAATTAACCTTTGACCAAAATGATATGTCATCCCTTGGCCCACTACATAACAATACATTATACATCAAAGTTGTCATAATATGGCACAAAATGAAGCATGTCCTCATAGACAATGGATTAAGTCTAAATATTGTGTCTCTAAAGTTCATCAAGCTTCTCATATACACCACAATCGATTTTGAGCCAAAAATTATCACCATCAAAGCCTATGATAATGAATAATGAGATCACAAGGCACCATTAGTTTTCTAGTTATCATTGGGCCTTTAACCCATGATACTCTATTCCATGTGTTAGAACTCAATTTTTCATATAATATGCTTTTGTGATGACCTTGGATTCATGAAGTTCTTTCAACATTGTGCCAGTGTATCAAATTCTCCCATTCATGTATAGAGGTCACCATTCATGGAGATTTTTAACCATATAGACATTGCAACCATTTATAGGCTGAGTACCAAAGTTATAACTATTGTTTTGGCTTAAATCTAGTTATTAAGAAGGACAAAAGGAAGGAAATTCTTTTTGATTCACTAGAGGCCAATTGCATTGACCCAGATAACCTTGATTCACTTTCCCACATATAACCTCCTAAAATATCTAATCATTATACCATTTAGGATAATGGCCCAGTAGAATATTTGACCCATGATATGTTCCATATTGACAAGCTTCCATATAACCCCAAGTCCTTTAGAAGACCTAAAGCCAAACCACCTTGCATGGAATGGTAAAGAAAGGGCAAAGGCCAACTGCATAGTCAAGCACCTATCATTTTCATCCTAGCCACTAGCCAAGAATAGGACCCACTTGAAGGTGATGAATCTTGGTTGTATAATGACAAATTGGCTGACTCTTACCTAAATGCCAAGCATCCCATTTCAAATAGAATCATCGAGAGGCATGCCTATGAAGGAGGAGGCTTAGGGATAAATCAACAAGGTCCACTTGAGCCAATTTTTTCCACTCAGTACAAAGGAACATATGGTCTTGGATTTAAACTACCTAGGGATGACCCCATATACCTAATTCATGTTCTAACACCAATGACTAGTGATGATGATGCTAATAATGAAGCAAAATCTGATCATAGACTTTTTGATGACCTAATCAATACCTATTTATTTTTACTAATGTCATTTGTACCCTTTGATCAGTTATTCACCATAATACACTTCTTTTATATTATCCTCAACTAATAGACTAGGACTAATAATAATCAACAATTTTAGTCATTGAGTTTTAGAATGATGAGGCCTTCTATGCTTTTCTAGGCCTTAGGGATAATGTTTCATTAGGAGACCACAAACAAGGGTTCTTAATCAAGTTATATCTTGAAGCCTATTTTAGAGAATGGGTGAACACCCTTAACCATAAACAATTAAATAAAACATTGAGGTCCCAAAGTGAAAATATATTTGAGGCATTTTTAGAACAGGGAAATAGTAAAGAAAAAGGCTAGTCTAGTGGTGAAAACCTATTTTAGGCACCATTAGATGAGGGTTTTCAACCTTCCTTAAACATAGATCAGGAAACCACCAATGATTAATTGACTATGGGTTCAAGTTCAGTCTTAAATAACAATAAGCTTTTGATCAAATCATACAAGAGTTCCCAACAATGTTTGTCACATGGCCATCCCTACCATTGGGGGATTCTGATTCATCATGCCTAGGAGAACTTAAAGAACCAGTCCTAATAAAGGACTCTATCATTATAGGCCATTTCAAATCTTTGTCAACCATTATATAAGATAGTTCAACCCTTCTTGTAAAGGACATAACAGATGTTAACATCAGGACTTTAGACAACCCAAAATGGATCAAATTAGGCACATCCATCATTGAGGAAGAATGTGAAGTCTTTAAATCTATTTTGAGGGAATTTGTTGGCATATTTACATGGGCCTGCTCTAACATGCTAGGTTTGGACCCCACCTTAGTTGTTCACCACCTTATGGTACATCCTGATGCCAAACCTGTAAAACAAAAATTGTGCAAGATGCATCCTCACATTGTTGTATTAATGAAGAAAGAGTTGGAAAAGCTCTTGGAAGTAAGATCTATTCAACCAATCGACTACTTAGAGTGGATCTCAAATGTTATGCAAGTCAGCAAGAAGCCAAAAGAAATAAAATTATACACTAATTTTAGAGACATAAATAAAGCCTATCCAAAGGATGAATTTCCTTTACCAAACATTGACATAATTGTCAACTCCACAATGGGGTATGAAATTCTTTCACTAATAGATGAATTATCAGGTTACAATAAGATCTAAATCACAATAGAAGACCAACACAAAACAACATTCACCAGCCTGTAGAGAATATTCTATTATTAAGTTATGCCATTTGGTCTCAAAAATGCTCGGGCTACCTACCAAATAGCCATGACCATCATATTTCACGATATGATGCATGACATTGTTAAAGACTATGTCGATGACATAATAGGTAAATCAAAGACTAAGGCCAATCATCTAACAACACTAAGGAGGATATTTGAGTAATGGCATGAATATAAAGTTAGGATCAACCCTAATAAGTGTGTTTATATAGTTACTTTAGTCAAATTTCTTGGCTTTATTTTGTCTCATAGGGGCATTGAAATTTTTCTAGCCAAAGTACAAGCCATAACTAAAATGCCACCACTAACCAATTTTAAACAACTATGTAGATTGTAGGGTAAGATCTAATCTATCAGACACTTCATATCTCAGTTGGTAGACAAGTGTTACCCATTTACACATCTATTGAATAAAGGTGTCACATTTCATTAGGATGATGAATGTCAAAAAAAAATTCAAAAATTGAAGGACTATCTTGCAAATCCACCTATCTTATTGCCTCCTATACTAGGAAATCCATTCCTATTATACCTATCAGCTACCAACAAAGCCTTGGGGGTACTTCTAGATCAACATGATGATAATGGAAAAGATCATGCTATGTACTATCTAATTTTTACAATGGTCACCTATGAGCACAATTATATGCCCATTGAAAAAGCTTATTTAGATATGGTCTTCACAGATCAGAAATGATGCCATTACATGTTAAATAATAAGACCATGGTTATTTCAAAAGTAGATCTACTCAAGTATCTACTATCAAAAATATATTTACAAGGCCATATGGCCAAATGGATCATGATCCTATGTGATTTTTATATAGAACATGTCAACCAAAAAGCTATCAAGGGATAAGTTCTTGTAGATCAGCTTGTTAAAGCACCCCTTGCAGATATAGAACCTCTAAAATTTCAATTCTCAGATGAAACCATTATGACCATCATTGAAACATCCCTTATAGAGAAGCACTAGAAGTTGTATTTTGATGGATCATTCATATCACATGGATTGGGGGCAGGCCTTTTGTTCATTATTCCATAGGGGATCTAATCTCTAAGTCATTCAGGATCAACTTTCCTTGTACCAAAAACATGGTCAAGTATAAATCACTTATTTTAGGGATTTGATAGGTTTTACAATGGAACATATAAAATCTCAGGGTTTATAGTGATTCACAATTAATCATCAATCAGGTTACAGACCATTTTTAGACCAAAGATTACAAACTAGTTCCATACAAGGCCATGGTCAACATTCTAAAACTGTAGATTATCGATGTACAATTTGAATATATACCAAGCTCTAGTAATCAAATATAAGATGTTATGGCCACCATTGGATCTTTGATTCATCATATAAATATAGCCAAAAAATACCAATTTCTTGTTAAAAAACTGCTAACACTAGCTCATGAACCTTTAACTGTCACAATGATATATGATATTGTTCCCATCTATATTTTCTATTCAAACCTATATGGATATCTTCATAACCACATTCCTCCACCATACCTTTCCTGTAAACAAACCAAAGCCTTTATCCACTATGTTGCATGTTATACCTTATTTGGATCAACACCATAATTTTGTTGTAACTATAATTCATTATTTAGCTTTATTAGAATCTACATTAGTGTTATAGGAAGTTCATGAAGGAGTATTTGGAGCCCACATAAGTGGGGCCATCCTATCTAAAAATATCTTGTGTACCAGATATTATTGGCTAAGGATAGATGCATATGCAGTTACTTATGTGAAAAGATGTGATAAATGTCAATGGCATGCCAATATGATTCATGCCCCAACCAAGACTTTAAAACCAATGCTTACTCCATGACCATTTTATACATGGGCCTCAATCTCATTGGGAAGATAAACCCACCTCATCCAAAGGCCATAAACATATCCTTACCACCATCGAATATTTCACTAAGTGGGTTGAAGCTATACCCCTCAATTACATGATTGGAAAGCAAATTTTCAAATTCATATTGAACCATATCATTTGCCACTATGGTATCCCCTCTGAAATTATATCTGATAATGGTAGATCATTCAAAAATAATTATGTCATAATGCTATGTGTTGAGTATAAAATTAATCAACATTTTTCAACCACATATTACCCTCAAGGTAATGGCCAGGCAGAAGTATCTAACAAAACCATTATTAACATCCTTAAAAATATTGTCAATGATGTTGGTCACAATTGGAACCTTCAAATATTTTGTGCCCTCTAGGCATATTTCACCAATCATCATACTCCAATAGGAGCCACTTTGTATTCACTTGTTTATGTCACTAAAGCCATTTTTCTCATTGAGGTTGAGTTACCTTTATTGTGCATCTCTTTGAAGCATATCCTAGATGATGAAGACTATCAATTAGCTCACCTAAAAAAGTTTGATTTACTTGATGAGAAACATTTGGCCATAATTAACAACCTGCAAGCATACCATAACTAACTCCATGGCCACTATAATTGGCATGTTAAACATAAAGAATTTAAGCTTGGTGATCTTGTCCTTAAAAAAAACCAATAGAATACGACGGCCAATAAGAAGAATAAAGGCAAGTTCAAACCTAACTGGATATGCCCTTTCATCATTGTTTCAAACTATGGCACTAGAGCATACAAATTCACCACACTAGATGGGGATGAACTTGATGAGCTGATGAACATTATACACCTCAAGCATTACTTTGCTTAAGAGACCTGGTGTATTGTCTATGAGGACCATTTCAATTGTATCATAATATTGGCATTCTCTTTTGTATCATACCATTCTATTAATCTACCATTATACCATTCCATTTTACCATACCTTCCCTATCGACCAAGTTATTTTATCCCTCCCTACCTAGCTCGTTTGACCTTGGTTCCATTCTATTGGTTCCACGACCACTTTTATCACAAAGATTCAGATCAAGTTTTAGTAGTTGTTTTAGTATTTTAGATAGAGGTTGTATTTTGGAGTAGTATGATAGTGGTTTGGTGTTGCATCCTTCATTTCTTGTTCCATTATATACCAAGTGTGCCTGATTATAACCACCTTTGGGTAAATCAATGTTTCATTATCATGCTACTGATTATAATTGCCCATGGACAAATTAGTATCTTTGACTTATGTCATTGTTTCCTAATTATAATTTCCTATGGTAAAAATAGGGGAAACAATTATTTATCATGCCTTTAAGTACCACCTTTCCATGCATATGTCATACTGTGCCATTTACCAACTTTGCCTTTTTTTTAATTGGTTGCTACACTAGTTAGATTCCTCTGTTGTAAGGTATAATTATAGTGACTTGAGATCCCATCTTGGGACTATGTAGGTAGTGCTCAATACATGTTTAGGTCAGCTCAGTCACCCTTTTCCATGCTATTATCATTTTGTGAGAAATCTAAGCCACGCTCTCGCCATTTTATGAAAACCTAAGCTAAGGTCTCATCATTTTATGATCACTTTCTAAGTTTAAACGCTCTCACCATTTTATGAGATTACACTATTTAATATCTCATCATTATCGATCGAGTTGAGATACGTAGAAAAATTCCAAAAACATTTGTCAAATTATTTTAGAAAATCCAAACCAATGCCCATTGACCATTTCTTTTCCTTAAGGATTCTAGGAACCCTCACTAAGTCATAAGAAACCACTTATTATTTAGTTTCCCCATCCTTATTGGCCTAGCATCTCATGCTCTTTCCATTTTGTGAGCCCATTCCTATATTATTCTATAACATCCATCATGTTTTCTTTTCATCATTTTCTTCTATCCCATTTTCTGGGAGAACTACATTTGGCTTGAAGTTTTGTTGGATCTTATGTCCATGAAACTATGTAGGTAGTATCCACTTGCCTAGTGCATTTGGAGATAGATAAGCCAACCCTTTCCTTTTATGTTCTCCCTCCCCATTTTGTTTGTTTGTTACATTGTCTCCTATATTTATAGGGGCAATGTTCATCATCTTGTTTATGTCATGTTGTTTATGCTAACATTATAATTAACCATTATTTATTTGTTTTTTAATTTTCTTTCTCTTTTTTTTGTTTTATTCTTTTTTTTCTTGGTGTTTTGTTTAATTACCTATTTTCTTGATTTCTTTTTGTGCCTCGATTCAATTTATATGTGTTCACTAGGTGATTCCTTGTGCATTGTTCTTGAATCCATCCATATTCATGCATCAACATTGTCATCATGGTTTTTATCATTGGTGCATTATTTTCAAATGTTTATTGGATCATGTGTCAATCCTTATGAATAATTTACCTAAGTCTTAATGGTGTTTTATCATGATGCCTACCATCATATGCTACACCAAAAATCAGCTCTAAGAGTCTACATGAAAATGAAGCATATATATATATATATATATATATATATATATATATATATATATATATATATCCTTGGCACCAAACACATTCTTGATCTAATCCAAATCATATCCCATACAGATTAATTAAACAATGAAATAATTTTAACCTTTGTTAGTTCGACCGAGTATCTCCCTACTAGCAGGTTACCCAAATTCATATTTCTCCTTTATACTAATTTGCCATCATATTTCATATCATGTTTTCCATAATTAGGGTATAATTATTATAACTACCTTTGGGCAAATCATTGTATACCATCCCACTTACATTACCAATTATTCTAACCACCTTTGGGCAAATCACTATGTTTTCCACCCATTTGAAGGTTGATGATTATAACCACCTTTAGGAAAATCATTCACTCTCTTCTGCCTAACTGGGGAACATTTTCATTTTAACAATGCTTATAACTACCTTTGGGCAAACAATTATCTCTATTCACCCAACTGGGGAACATTTTTATCTAACCAGTGATTATAATTGCCTATAGGTAAATCATTATTTTCCCTTTTGTTGATTATAACCACCTTTGGGAAAATCAATCTCTTGTTACCCTGAGCCTTTTTCAATGATTATAACTACCTTTGAGAAAATCATTACCAATTTTTATCCCACCTATGTCAATGATTATAACCACCTATGGGAAAATCATCTTATTTGTCTACGCAACTTGGGTAGTTCCATATACTACTGATTATAACCAATTAAGGGAAAATTAGTCTCTTCCACCCCATTTCATATTTTTGGTCCAATCATTTCCTCCTTTTGAGGGACTAATTACCGACCCCTTTGTTAATCACTCCTTCAAAGGGTCACCTATATTTCATCCATTGATGTTGAAGTTGTAAGCATACAAAACCTTTTAATTCTTTGAGAAGGCATTATTGTGCTTATATCTTTCGACAAGTTCATAAATAGGGGCAAACTGTAGACACCTAAAACTGACCACAAATGGCCTTTTACTAAACTTCATATTGATTCCTACCAACCATTGAAAATTAAGCCTAGAAATCAATGAATGTCCCAAATTTACTTGTGTTTCATTTGTCAAAGCTTAGAATCTCATTGAGACATCCCTAATTGGGGTATCCTACCGAAAGCAACACAAACCTCTCACAAATTCATTTTTGATCATCTTACACAAAATCAAATCTTAAAAATGCTAAAAATCCTAAATAAAATTAATTAACAAGCTAAACCAAATTACATGCTTAGTTGAATTATCTATGTGCAATTAATGAATTACTAAAAATGTAAATTCAAAATATGAAATATCCTAGATTTTCATGATTGCCTTTGTGAGTTTTCAAGACTTTGAAAATATCTCACCCATGCCTTTTCATTGTAAATCATTAAATCTTGACACCTTTAACTCTATTGGGGTTAATTGCCTCACATAGGTTAGGTTTGAACCCATTTCATGTTTAAACTACACTTTAACTCACCTTAAGTTTGGGTTAATTCCTAAGCCTATAAATACAAGCCTTTGGTTCTTCATAAAAGAGCTTGGATATTGTAGAGTTATAATACAATTTTGTAGCAATATTCATAGCAATACTATTAGAATGCCAAAATATTGATCCAATCCATCACAAGAAATAATCCATATCAAGCCATAAAGCTAATGATGCCAAGGAGAGAAGGAGAAAAAAAATCCATCACCAAAGACTCTTTGAGCACAAACTGAGTAAGCCACAAAAAAATCATTTGGAGCTCTCAAGGAAGGTAAGGATTGTTATTCTTTGCATTTTAGTTGGGGTTTCAATTGTATTTTGTCCATTATACTCCCCTTATGATCTAGGATTATAGATGTTAGCATGTTAGTCTGTTGATTTCATTATTTTGTGAAACTAGCACTTCATCTAACCTCCTGTCTATTGTCAAATTCATATGATCACACATATACCATCAAATTGCATACACATGAATATGATGATGGATACTCTTTAGATGACCCATGTTTAACTAGGCTTGTCTAAGATATAAATTTCAAAATTATTTGATATCGCACTTCTTTATTTTAGTCCTTTTGTTCATCTTTTAGCATTCTTTCCTTTATACTAACTAATAATAATCTTATTCCTATTTGTCATAGGGTAGAGACAGAGCACTCACATGGTACACCTATAGTTATAGTAGATCCCCTCAATAACATTCTCATGGATTATGTTATGACATGTCCTTACCACTTTGATAGATACCATGATCCTTATACTTTACTTCCCCCATATATGTTAGTTATTTTTCTTAAGCCTTTTGTGTGACCAACCTCACCTTTAGTTGAGCCTAGTTCAATTCTTGTTCTTGCTCTACCTTCAGTTGAGCCTAGTAAATTTATTTCTCTTGATTTATCTTTAGATGACCTTAGTTTAGTTTCTATTATAACCCTGCCTTATTTTGGTGATGACCTTCTTCCTTTGTTGCAGCTTGATATCATGCTCACCCACTGGGCTAATCAACCTTATTGTGATATCCACAAATTTGTGGATAATTGGACCAAATATTACTAGTTATATCAACTACCCCTAGCTTCTCCTTCAACCTCTTCAGTTAGTAGGCCCTCAAAACATACTAACAAAAGTATCTTGTTGCTTCCATGGGACATATAACCAATATTCCACTCATTTTCAAAAACTTGGGTAGTATATTGTCACATTGTGTCCTACCATTTATCAGTCCAAAGATAAGGCTATACCTCTTCCTAAGCTATTACCTATGTATATCCCTAAATATGGGAAGGAATATTATATTTGGCACCAATGTGGTACACATCATATCGATCATTTCCATAGTCTTTAACAACACCTTCATGATCACTCACATTTAACACCCACACCAGCTATTCCCCCTTCCACAAGTTACCCACACAAGAAGGCTCCTCCTTCTCTACCGATGGTACCTCCTCACCCTATAGATATTGTTCCCATTAAAATACCTATTCATCTCCTTGAGTATCCTATGCATGAGATCCCTCATGAGCATGATCCTTCATCTACACCTACATTTTTAGTTGAGGAGATTCAAAAGGAAGTCTTTGCACATGTTTCCATGAGGATTGATGAGACTCTTATTGTCATCAAGATATAGCTTCATAGAGATGTTTCATGTGTCACAGATAATATTTGTGTTCAAATTTATCAATATTTTTGAACATGACATGGTTTTATTTCACATTTTTATACATTAATATTTTAGATTGGAATTGTTGATCCATTTTTATATATCTTATACACTTGACTATGTGTCAAATTTGGTTTCACCTATCTATTTTACATGGATCATTATATTATGTTTTATGTGTTTTATGTGGTTTCATTTACTTCCCTCTTTTCTTATGGCTTCTTATCATTCTTTTCATGATTACAAACTTATGTTTTATGAGTTTAGTTCTTTCATAGATTTTTTTTCTTTTTCAATGATTGTTTGTTATCTTTTCTCGCTCAAAAATCAGATAATTATTATTGTGACTTGGTTATACAAACCTTGATTCCCTTAGTAATCTTTCTCTACCATTTGATCAGTTAAAAAATAAGACATCTCATTACACTTATATTTACCTATCTACTTTGGATCTCCTTTTATTCTTTCCTTTCACAAACTAAGCATACATACAGTTGAAACTTGAGATTGCATATTGGTTCACAGGTAAGCATAAGTGTTTAGTTAGTCATATCTTTAGATATTTAGCTTCTTGTAAACCAAAGTCTAAATCTCATTTGTTTATATCACTTATATCACTCATGTTATTTATTCCAAATTCGTATGGGGGAAGAATCATAAAGTCCATAAAAAGGTTTAAATCCAAATCATTTAAACAAAATACAATGATACAAAAGGCAATATACAAATTCAAAATTCTAATCACACTAAAATACATGATTCATATCACATATCCTATTTTTAATTGAAGCTAAAACTCCAAAGTTGGCCTAGGATATAGTGATTCATACAAAATTTCATACTTCCTAATGTGATATAGTGTGATTTTTATTTGTTTTAATTTGGTGCAATATCTTACATGATTCAAAAATATTTGTTACACTTTTTTCCACTTTGGTTTATTATATTTATTCATCCTTTGTTTTTACACATTTTTCCATTATGATATAGTGTTTATTACATTTTTTTTGATTAATTATACCTTTTCAAATCATTTTTTTCCTTTTATTTTTAACCATGCATGTGTATCACATATTTCTAGAAAATAAAACACACATCACATATTTCCCATAACATATATAACAAAATCAAAATACATGTGCTAGAAAGGAAATATATGCATGCATCCACATCCAAATCTAAGTAAAACTCATAAAATCAATGAACTATCAACATCAATATATATATATAGATGTTGATAGAAAAGAAATATATGCATGCATCCACATCCAATTCTAAGTAGAACTCATAAAATCAATGAACTATCAACATCAATATATATATATATATATATATTGATGCTGATAGAAAAGAAATATATGCATGCATCCACATCTAATTCTAAGTAAAACTCATAAAATCAATGAACTATCAACATATATATATATATATATATATATATATATATATATATATATATATATATATATATATATATATATATATATATATATATATATATATATATATATATATATATATATATATATATATTGATGTTGATAGTTCATTGATTTTATGAGTTTTACTTAGAATTGGATGTGGATGCATGCATATATTTCTTTTCTATCAGCATCAATATATATATATATATATATATATATATATATATATAGATGCTGATAGAAAAGAAATATATGCATGCATCCACATCCAAATCTAAGTAAAACTCATAAAATCAATGAACTATCAACATCAATATATATATATATATATATATATATATATATATATATATATATATATATCAAAATACATGCACTAGAAAGTAAATATATGCATGCATCCACATCCAAATGTAAGTACAACTCATAATATCAATGAATTATCAACATCAATACATATATACACCATGTGTTTCATACAATATAAAGTACAAAATACAATATCTAC
Source organism: Torreya grandis (assembly GCA_037957365.1). Classification (NCBI taxonomy): domain Eukaryota; kingdom Viridiplantae; phylum Streptophyta; class Pinopsida; order Cupressales; family Taxaceae; genus Torreya; species Torreya grandis. The sequence continues at coordinate 515,032 of JARHVA010006241.1, forward strand.
ATCTCTAATTTTGTGCTCCATCCTATCTATCTTATGGCCTAGCCATGTTATCCATAGACACTTATGACTGAACCCTCTAAATGGTATGTTATAAAGAAGCAGTCTAAGATCTCAAATGAACAACATGTCCCTATAAGTTGGATAATTAGGCCTATACCTATCTAAGTTAGATCATAGTCTCCATGTACATACCTCACTTTTGTGCTAAGGCCTACCAAGACTAAGCCTCTCCAGTTTCTACCCCCATCTATGGTTGTAACTCATCACCTTATGCATATAACTATCATGCAACCTCTCCCACAAGTTTAAAATAGCTCACCTAATTTAGGGTAGATAGAACCACATGATCATCCAAAGTTATATGGTCATATGGAGATAGCATCCCATCTAAAATGTCATGGTGTATATTCATAACTAGGACTCCCCATCTAACATCCTCTATCATAGGATCTGCAAAACCAAAAAATAAATATACATCAGATCACACACACACACACACACACCCACACCCACATATAATTCAAATCATCTATCATAATCAATAATATAACTAGTGTTCTATATAGAAAACTTAAAGCAAATTAAACACATGTATCACTAGTGCTAGTATTGTCGACCATGGTCGCACTATTTGATCACTTACCGAGCACCTCCTCCATCAACTACCTCCACACTAATGAAAAAATAGGAGTCACCAATCAAGACCACCATGTTCCTCTCTTTAGTGGACTTTCTATGGACCAACTATGTCCTAGAACCACTATAGGATCACCCTATATGATAGCTAACACTTACATCTCCTCACATCGATGGTGTCTACATCTTTGATGAGATCATGTTAACCAATGATGTCTATATTTAAGTCCCTATTACACTCCCTCCTCTAATGCATCCACATCCATAATGTCATCTCATCTTGGCACCATTGCATCATGTTATTGTGCTTGACCAACCCATGGTCTCACTTGTTGAGGCTTGATCATTGGTATCTCCATAAGTACCCCTCCACCTTCTCTCCCTCTCAACTCTCTAGCATGTCATGCCCAATAAGCAGACACTACTAGAGAGGATATTAGATGAGGAAGTCTAAACTATCCAAGTACACAATCCATTGGATGAGGTTCCACCCATGAAGTATAGTAACCAATGATATGAACATGTGTCAAACTTATAGCAAACATAACCCAACTAGGCCATATTATAGTTATGTGAGGGTACAGTTGCCACATTATCTACTCTCATGTGATAGTCTATAATTTTATAACATGGTGCATAGCCCACACTACATAGTCTTACCTCCATAAAAGACCTAAAGTAACCTATCATTGACTACATGGGGTAACCCAATTGGATGATACATAGGGAATCTCTCATATATATATGTGCTCAATAAAATAATAGGTCTCATCATATTTTGTTCTTAAGACAACATCCATATACATATCATGCATGAGCTAGACCCAAATGATAGAACTAAGATCATATAACCCTATATGATCTAAAATAAATTGGTACAAGGTTATCGCATATAGCAGTACCTTATCATTTGACTTGTGACATAGCACTCATGTTGTCACAAGCCCTATCATAGATTTCTAGATATCTAGAATGGCTATGAGATAAACATCAAATAAACTCAAATGTAATCTAGGATATATCTTATTTGAGCCTATAACCCATTGATTTAAGTCTCCTCTCTCATCTTTTGACTTCAGTGCATCACAAAGCATCAAAATCTTGTCTATAAGAAGTCCAATCAATGCATGGACATCCTCCAAGGTGATTACCACCTTTATGACATCCCCCTCCACCTTCCATCATAAAGTGTTAGTCAATCATTCCCGTTCTCCTAAGAACATGATAATAAGATCAACATTCATAAAGATTTATCTCATCTTCATAATACCTTTGAAACCCAAGGTGAACAGTCGAGCCCTATCCATGTCTAAAACCTCTCCAATAGATCTGGTAGCTAAGATGCATCTACTAGGCACCAAAATCTCTGGCATCTATGCAAACTATTAAACAAAGGATGTATCAAATATCAATGTCATAATAATTAAAATACATTCTTACATATTCTCAAAAATTTACAAATTACCTACTTCATCAATTTGTTTGATCTGCTTTCCTTATTTTTATACGCAATCAGCTTATTTGATACTAAATTGTCCCTCCATACTACATCGACCCACTGGTACATCATCAGCCCTTCTCTTTCAGACACTATTGGTCTATTTGATACTAAATTTACCCTTTTCTACCTTTAGCATATTATATCAGCCCTATGGTATGTAGTTGGCCTCTTTTAGTAAACTATATTAGCCACATAGTATAAATTGCATCAACTAGAGGGTAATATGTCAGCCATCTTCGTATTTCAAACTATATTGGCCTACTACTATGTAGTCAGCCATCTTCAATTATACTATATCAGCCCACTACTATGTAGTCGGCCCCCTATTTTTCTTTCGCCTTACAAAATGAGTCGATAGGGTTGAATCTATTATTAATTTATGATAACTTTTTGACCATTTACCATAAATGCCTTAGGAATTTATTGGTACGATTTTTTTCTACATAATTCTCCATTGTACCCCTAGTTTACCTAAAAATTTCCTAAGGTCAGTTTTGGTGTCTAGATTTTTCCTACCATCCAATTTTCTATATTTATCTTAATTTCAATTAAAATATTTCACAAATTTGAAATTAATGCTTTCTTACATATATTGCACCCATTATGGCCACTATTCATCTCCCACATCATAGCTATCATCTCCTTAACATGGTCACTCTCTAGGCTCACACTAGGTCTCTTAAAACAATATTTTTTCAAAATAGTAAAATAACAAATGAATTGATTTTCACCCTATTTATATTTACTATTCAAAATTATTTACCATCAAATTTTATTTTTCAACCATATATGTGTTTCTACTAGCTCTTTTTCCAAACCGTGAGATGTTTTAGAATCCTAACATTGTACAAAATCTTTTCACATATTACATTTATATTTTGCAAAAAATTCAAGTTTTGTTAATTTCAACAAGTTAACCTAATGTTCCCTACATTGGACACCTTCACATTTATTTCACTTCATTCCTTATTTATAGCACTAAGGTAAGTAAAGGTATGCATTTTTAAATTATGTCCTTTCATTCATCTTATTCACTTCTTACTACAATTTATTTAGCTTCAGCATTATATGTTGTTATGTTCTTTTCCCAAAGAACCATTCATTTTATGTTTATGTGATGTGTTGAACTTTGAGTGGGGCATATGTATACACAAATATTTTTAAAATTTATCAATTACTGATGTTTTCTCTCTTGTAATAACCCATCGAATCTCAATATCTTTAAATGCATGCCTTAAAGGGTGCATTGAGAAAGGGGAAGGAAAACCATTGGTGCTTCATAGGATTCTTGTCCCCTATACAACCACTTACTATCTACATAACCATATCCTATACACTTCCTTAAGATTTTAGTCCTCCCTTACATAGTCCTCCAATCAATTCACCACTTTACTTAGCACCTACCTAAAACTTAAAGCCTTTTTGACATTTATCGAACAATGTTGGCCTAGGTTGACCTTGTATTCAAATTGATATTTTCAAATTACGGGTCTAGGTTGGCCTTGGCCTACCTAGAATGGGACCTAACTTATTTTTATCAATTAACAATACAAGATCAATTTGGGCTAACCCTATCAGCTAAACTTTCAAAAAGGTTTAGGGTTAGATTCATCTATATATACATATCCATTTCCATCATTTAGAGAAAAAAAGAAGAAGAATATTATATTGCACATCTTCTTATCCACCATCCTACTTGAGGAGCATTGCTTAGGGTTTCAATACTTTATTTGGAGATATGAGTCTTGTCTTATGGAGTTGTATTTTGGATACATAGAGAATTTGTGTAGCTTAGGGTTAAATTTTCTTTGTTATCCTTACATACCAAAATAACCTCTTGTGAAACACCTTGGCCAAGGGAGATATGGAGGCTCAGAGGATTCATCTTTAAAGGAAAGTATTCCTAACTTTATTCCTCTTTTGTTAAAGTATATATATTTGCATTTGTACTTCTCTCCCATGTATTAGTATTTCATGTACATTGACTTGAGTATATATATTCTATACATGTTTACTTTTTATGTTTATTACCCTCACTTTGTGCCACAAGCTTTGGTGAGCACTAGATTAGATTTTACTTTACTTTGCATATATTTACTGAATATGAAAACATAGGACCTAGCTAGGTTTATCACATGGTTTTGCTTGACTAAAGGCTTTGGAACCCTCTCAAGTGATGTTATTGTGATAAGTGAACCCTTGGTTAGGTCTACTAGATCCATCTTAGTCATGACCCTGAATGTTTAAATGTATCAAGAAATAAAAGTGTAAGTAGGATTTATCTTCTCTGAGCTAGGATTGATTAATAGGTCAGTTGCATTTTCCTTTGTATAGAGAGTCCTCTAATAAGTATCCTTGAAAGATATTAAAAATCGTAGAAAACTAAGATGTTTCACATTTAGTTATTTCTATGTTACTTGAGCATACGATGATATTTTCACCTCATAATAGACATCGATCATAAAATACACTTATGCCAAAATAAGGATCACCATATTGCACTTATCATTGAATCACCAACTATCCTACTAATCATTATGGTGATTTGCAAAGTAACATTCAAAAATTCAAACACAATGGTTGTATAGTATTTATACCCAAAAATTGAAACATACATAATATTTCCAATCTCTCAAATGCAAAATATTCTTCAAAATGCCCCAAGGCATGAAGATCTAAAAAATGCTACAAATATTGATGGAATTTCTTGCCCACATCTTAAAATTGATCAAAATAATTAGGACACTCTTTGTAATGTCACATATTTACCAAAATTGGGGCATACTATCGAGGAGGTAAAATATTTCCCACTTTTTCTAGAATCCCCTGGATATATTATATTACCCATAGCATGTGGACCTAAAGCCATACAAACCATAATATGGGTAATAGATCAAAATCTAAATTTGACCTTTTGTCTTGGACAATATTGGGTAACAAATATGAATGCAATGATAAATACTACCAGTATATGCCTTAATTTCAAACTCAAAGTAAAATAAATTCACATTCCACATGTTGGGCATATGGATAAACCTATATCAATAGTAGATGGCATTGCCTTACTAGATGGTATGAAAGCTTTGGAAATGAAAAGGCACAAATGATTGAATTAAAACATAAAAATCGGGCCAATGCTAGATATCCCTTTATCTTTTAATCTAGAGATTTTTTGAAAACAAAAATTGCCAGAATTCTAGAAAACCCAAATATTCAATAAAATATAAAAACATTCAAATATTTAAAAATACCAAAAATATTTACCATTTCACATGTTTTCAAGTTTTTGCAAATGTTGTTTACTTTCTGTTAGTAAGTAAGATATCATTTATATACACACATATATTTCATAGGTACTTGAGTGTGATACATGCATACATTAAACCCATGATATCTCAAACATGCAGATGTTGGACCTTTCCTCTTCCAACATGATACACTATGTTGGGGGCATCTTGCTTCTATATGATCACGATTGACATAGGTTCTATTGTTTTATGATCATTTTCCAATACCTTACTAATATTATATATATTACACATACCTATTCTCATGTTTCTATCTTACGTAGTGTATTTGATATGATATTATATATGACATTTTACTAACATTTATATGCAGGGACTTGTATGACATGTTTATTCTAGTTTCGTATATCTCATTACTTCATCTAATTACATTAGTTTACTTGAGTGTACTTCTTATTGATTCTTTGTCTTGATTTTGAAACATTTGAACATGTTCCTTTTATTTTTAGCCATGGTGCCTTGAGTTTTGCTTATTTATTTGGCGTGCACACATTTTCACATATCTTCCACTAAAGCGTGTGGCATATGAACATGCCCGTTATTTGCAATCTCCTTGGACCCATTTTGTGGCATTTGAGTACTGTTGTATGTGTGATTTATTATTTGTTGAGCTTGTTATCTTCTATACATTACCATGATTCATATCATGAATATTAGGGTTTGTTATGTATGTATACTATGAGATTCATTAATATATATACTTCTATATGACACTAGTATATGCTTATTTATTACATATATATCACATATATAAAATAGTTGTCTTATCCTTTTGAGATAATATGATTATCACTTTTTCAATCCACCCACCTCAGAAGGGATTCATATCAATGGGGGCATGTCATAGAATACATGTCTCTGCATACATATAGTTTACATAATGGTAAAAATTTGATTAAGTTTACATGATTTAGATATACATTTTGAGACATAATTCTATGCATTGGGCACAAATTTGGGACATATATTTTTAGATTAGTGATACATATTATACACATGTTACATATCAAAGGTTAAATTATGATAGATAATTCAGCTTGAGACATATTCAATGTGTGCATGAACTAAAAAATGGATACAATTTCAAATTATACACATATTTATGCACCAACTTGAACAAGATGCACTATTTGATCTTTTACCTACTGTAATAGTTGGTTCTTATTTTTTATTAGTGCAAATGATATTTTGTGACCTATATGGACTTGGCACTATGATTCTATTTTTGTGGGTTGATTTGGTTACACCATTTGACTTGGGTGATAAATGGCTAAATTGGCTAGATTGATTATATTTGAGTTGTGCAATTGAGATTTTTTTCTCTCCCTGGACTTGGCACAAATCATCTTTATATAGATAGGGGGCATGATCAACCTCCAACTCCATTCTTCACATATCTAAGGCTTAGTTTTGAACCTCTCTCCAATACTTCAACTAGGAAGCATCTCTACCAAGACAAACTACTAAGGGGAAACATGGTTTCATCGACACATAGGTGTATTCCTTCTTTGCTCTCTTGCTTTCAAGTATTTTTAAATTATTCAATGTTAGATTATATGAACTAATTTCAATTGTAGCATGCTCTTGATTGCAGGTCATTCACATGCATCAAATTCAAGTGGGCTCAATCAAAGACATGGTGTGTTATACACTCTCTTTCCTTTAACCTAGTAATTTCATCCTTATGCATTACTAAATTAAATAGTGTGGGGGAACAAATATAGATGCTTAAATCTAGATTTATATGTTAAACTAGTCTTGCACTTGATAAATATATCTCAAGGCTCTACCCTTTTGTTTAACATTATTTGTAGTAAAAAGGCTCACATTTGCCACTTAACTAGGTCTAATTATGTATTTCTTAGTCCAACCCTAACTAATTTGATTGACTAGATCATATGTAACCACAAAAAGCCTAAAATATAATATATTTCCTTCAATGTCAGTTACAAAACCTCAAAAAATTCCATCCTAGATAGTTACATTCAAGGTAGGATAATAGCATCGATGATACTGTACCTACTCCAATGCAAGTGTTCTTACCCTAAAAAACTCAAATTTTAAAATCTTTTGATGTGTATAGGTCAGCCTAAGAATTTCATTAACCCTTCGATGAGGATTATTTCAAAATAGCTAGTATAAATATAAGTTAAAGCATACTCATTATACATCTAACAATTACCAAGTAAGCACCTATTTAAACTCTATCAAATAATTGCATAACTAAGCTATTGTTCCCTAATGATTCATATTTGCATATCAATCATAGGAGCACTACAAGTTTGAAGCACTCAAAATACAACCCATAAGCCATATTTGTCGAGTTACAAGATATATCATTGTATGCATCTTCATATAGTATATTTCTTTCTTGTGCACACACATCCCACACATAAGGGATAACTACATAAGTTTGAGGCTCTCTTTGGAGTATTGGATATGTAGGCAATGCTAATTGATAGAGAGGTCTTTTAGGTCAACTCAACATCGTGAGTCCACTAACCCATCTTTTGGAAAGGTAACCTAAGCTAAGGTGGAGAGGTAGGGTTTGAGCTATATAGAGTCTATGCTCAAGATCTAGATACATCAGACAAAAAGCAACATAAAACCTATAAAGACCCAAGTGGTTGTATATTGATACAATAAAAATCTATACATGACATTTGCATCAAGATTTAGATAGTAGCATCAATGCAAATGTCCACTTGTTGATGTAAGTGTTTGGCAAATTAGAAAGAATATATCTAGAATCTGATGACTATTTCATGAACATAAAATAACCTATTTCCATACTTGTACATCTCAAATATGTCTATGCTTCATTGTCTAAACTAAGTATTATTTATTCTTCATGATTACGCAATCAAAATATTATTTGGCATTGTACTTTCTATATTTAGTATTTTTTGGTGATTCAACACTAAAATTGAATATCATAAACTAAATTATTTAATTGGCTTGATTTTAGGAATAGTTTACTTCACTCTTCAATATTATTTTTCTCCTAACCCTTAATAAGTAATCTCTAAAAAGGTTTAAACACCTAAGATAGCTGACCCAAAACTTATTACTAGTTGGTGCCCAAACACCCTTTTGAATGTGTCCACTAAAATTATTGTTAAAGCCTTGGTGAACCACCTTGACCATATAACAAACATGTTTCATCAAAAAATAAATAAATACTAGATAATATAATTACAATTTTGAAAGGAATGGAGTGGGCTTGTCCTTGTCACCAAAGGACTATTTTCTTAAGCATAATTTTGAGAAGCCTTTAGACTATATAGAGTGGCCCTTTATTTTGGAAATGCTTAAGGCCCTAGGTTTTGGTCAATTCTTTCTCTTGACATTTCAAACTCTAATCTCTTGTTAGGAATAAAACTAGAAATTGATGAAAAATAATTTCACAAAATCGTAATAATAATAGATATAAATAGAGATGCAAAAAAAACAAAAAATAAACATGCAAAATAAGAAGACCAGATTTAACGTGGTTCACCCAATGTGGGATACATCCATGAAGAAACACTTGCTCAGATTTTATTACAAGTCATGAGAGTACAAACCACTCTCAGATCAATCTTCTCACAATTACAATGCACAAATATTGTTTGGAGTTGCACTCAATAAACCCTCCTAAATTTGCACATAAATTCACACACTCTGTTCTTCCTTCTCAAACCCTAGTTATCATGATATATTACCTATGAAATATCCATCAATACATAATACATCAATAAAGTGGTATTAAAAAACAATGGGTGCCAAAACTATGGGTAGAATCAACCCAAAATGGTTTCCCATTAAAAGGGGTCCAATTTTTTTTTGGGAAGCTACCGCCCTTGAACCCCCGTTTGTCGGGGGTTGCCACCCCCGAACCCCTACTTGGGGGCCGCCACCCCTAAACCCCTGCTTTTCAGGGGCTACTACCCCCAAACCCTTGATCAAGGCCTGACCCAACCCTGAACCTCAATGAGAATACATATAGAGTGTACAATACATTTTAAATGTACAATATTTGAAATACACAGTAATTTGAAAATAAGCTCCACAACACATCTCTAAAGCATTGACTTGCCACACCATCAATGGGCACAATTCCAATATATTTAGAATTTATTGTTCCATTAGACAAGGTTTCCCTCTTGTCCTTGCTTTGTATGTTATGGCAACCAAAGTGTTTGGTTATTTGTTCACTCACTGAGTAGATCGAGGGTTTATCAAGGGAATTGTTATTCTTGATCGATCCTCATAAGTCATTAATGGGAATTTTGTAGATGAAACTTAACTTAATCTTTACGATCAATAATACTCCTTCAAAGAGGTGCTTCAATGCATGGATGTCTTAAACAAAGCTTCACGGTCCAATTTGCAATAGGATTAAACCCAATGTTATAGACATAACATGATGCCCTTGTCCAAGTGGCTCCATCCTTATCAATGAAATTAAATACATAAAAGGGGACTCTTTAAATTTTTGTGTATTCCTTTTTCTTTTTATAGTTCTCCTTTGGAGATATGGTAATATGATATTGATGGACTAGAAAAGAAGAATTATTATTAAATTTCTAAGCATCTTTTCCTACTGGATATGTTCCAGGTTTGTACTAGAATCATCACATCGATTCACATCCACTATTCTTCATGTTGGGCCCTATCTAAAGCCTCATATGATAAATTAGCATAGGTACTTAGATATTTTATCCAAGCTAATTCTAAGTAAAATTGAGGCTTCCAAAAAGTTTATTGGGACATTTTAGCCTTCCTTGTGACAAAAGAGGAATGGGCATCATTGATTTTTACAAACAAAACACATCTCTCTATGGGAAGTTAGGGTAATTGGAGGTAATAAGGCTTGGAAAATTATTTTAAGGAATTGAATTTTTATGGACACTCCTTATGTTAAAGTCATTTGGAAGAAGATTGGTTTCCACACTCTATTGATTACCACTACCCCTATTAGGATATAAGGTTCTTTTGTGGCCTAGAGCGTTTGGAAAGCCTTTGAGGTTGTTAAACCTTTTCTCAGAAGGGTTGGGGATGGATTTCACATTGGTATTTATTTTAATTATTATAGTATATGGTGTTTATCTATCATGATCAATAATAGTCTCCCTTTAGTAGATATTCTAGGGATAAAAGCCTTGCATTTATTCGAAAAAGGAATCAACACAATTAACGATTTGACTTCCTCTCAAAATTAGATCTCATGGCACTTGCTAAAAGACAAATATAAGTTTTCTTAATATGAACTTACCTTCTATTCTATGTATTCAGGTATTGATCCTTAATATCATGATGCACAAGATGGAATCATAACTTCCACATGCATGGTAGAAGGACCAATGTTTGAAATGTGATACTAATTTTAGAATTTATTCTCCTAGTCTCATTTGCCAAATCATGAGTCCATTTTCTTCTGCTTTGGATAAGCTAAAAAAACAATGGAATTAAATTCTTCACCCAAGGCTTGGATATCCAGAGTTAACAAAATTTGAAATGCTAGGCTTGAGACCAAATATGCATATTTTCTCTAGTGTTTGGTGTATCAAGGCCTTCCTCTTGGAGAGTGCCTCTTTCACATTAGGATTGCTCAGCGTAAATGCCCAACCTTCTAGCCCTAAGTATTTTAAACATCTATGTTGAATGTGTCTAAGAGCACAGTTCGACTGGCGATGGACCCACAACCTTTTCCAACCTTTCCACCAGAGCCTTTCTCTTTGAAAATGATGTTTTTGGGGGATAAAGCTCAATGGTCGTCACACATTGCTTTCCTATGGAACATATTCAGACTATTATTTTTTTTTAACAATGAAAATCTAGAAATTCAACTATTTTTAACAATGAAGAATCATTTTTGCAATTCTTTTTTAATGATAACCCTGTTGTTATTTCATCGGCTCTTTTCCAAATCCAAAATCAAGCTAAAAAGGTAGCGCTCAAGTTCTAACATTGGTAGGAATTTCTCAATCACTGAGGGAGTGTTCCTTACACTATGAGTCACATCCTCCCAACCATCCCTCCCATGGCTCTCCTCCTTCACAATTTAGGAACTGATGAAGCCACTCCTATAGTCGCAACTGATTACACACTCTTCCTCCTCAGTTAAGGGAGGTGGACCTTACCATCGTGGCATGGGAAATCCTCTACTAGTTTGTTGTGATGGAGTTCCCCTATGCTAGGGGGTGGTCCGGTTGGTAATTTTTTTTAGCCGCCTTTTGATTAAGATTACCATTGGTACTGTTGGAGATCAACTGGGATGGTTGGGTGGCCCTTGATCCTCCTTCAACTAAACATTTTTCTTGGATTGCCTAGCCTCCTAAAAATAATCCACCTCTACCAATTTTTTAACATTGTGATTTGCATATAATAATATATAACTTATTATTTTTTGTATATTGATATAATATTATAATTTATAAGTAACCGACAATTTTGAATTTTGAACTATATTTTTTTACAGATGTAAAATTTGACTTATAAATATCGACCAACAATATATTTTTTAATTGTAACCATCCATATTACTATTATTTTTTATTAATAATAATCATACCACGAATTCCAATAAAAACTTTAAAACTTTGCTCCCCACATAAAAAGACAAATGCCAAATTTTGATAGATAGTTTGTCGAAGCATATGAAATGAAAAGACATGTGTACCACCAATTAGCATTCAATAAACATTATTAATGTAATTTTTGTACGTGTAACCCAAAAAAGACGTTGGAATTTTTTGTAAGTTCATTGAAAAGTTTCGATTTATTAGAACTCATTTTGGTATTTATTATTCATATCAAAATAACAATATAATTATAATAAATGTATTAAATATATTTATTTGAAAAAAGTTGGAAGGTATTCATTTTAAGATTATAATTATTAATAATTTATTTATTTATTCGTAATTTTTTTTTATTGATTAATAATAAATTGTATCATTTAATTATATTAATATATTAAATTTGTTGTAAATATCTATTTCATTCTTCTCATATTTTATTCGTTGAAGTTTGGTATTTTGTTTATGTTTTTTTTTTTTCATATATGATTTTTTGTTCTTTATGGGTGCTTTTTTACTATGTTATTATAGTTTTTTCTCTTTGTCATAAGATTGGATTTTAGTATACCCAAAGTTGGTTCATAGCTCTAGTAAAAAACGTTTCAGCGAATCGAATAAAAAATATGTCAAGTTTGGATTAAAAAATTTTAAAAAAAAATTCTAAACTCTACTAATAACTAAGATATTACGATTTTTCTATTAAATTCTCTAAAAAATAACATTTAAATAAATGTCAAATTTAAAATCAAAATTAAAAGTAATTATACTCATTGACATTACAAAGCACCATCACTCTCCACTGTTATTATAAAGCACCTCTCTCAATATAAAAAATATTATAATAAAAAAACCGATTAATATTCAAAATTCATTATAACATTAAACACAATTTATAATAACAAAACATGAACATTTCACAATAATTCATAACTTTAATGAAAAACATTTCACACTAATTCATAATTTTAATTAAAAAGCATTCCAATTCATAACTCCATAAATCCCAAAGAAAATTCTTACATTTGGTGGCAAAATTGATAGAGTGGAATAAGTGGACCACACATGACACGGCAAATGGGTGTACCTAATCACACTATGGAATAAATAAGCTCCCCATTTGATGATAAGTTCACATTGCCAACCCAAAAAAAAACCCAAGAAAAGCACATTCTCCACTAAAGCGTGCTCCTGATTTATTAAAGTCAAGGTCCCACCGCTTCCGTAAGAGAACATATGCTCTAATGTAATCCCAGAAAGAGGAAACTTAGTTATGGATTATTTTTTATTCCCAGAGTGATTAGGTTTCGTCGTATGATAGTTTGGGTTTTTTTTTTTTAATTTTTTTTCTTCAAAAAAACAGATTATCCAAAGTTTTTAGTGTTTTTCAAAAAATTATAATCAGCTTATAAATTTTGAGTCAATTTTTTTTGGAAATATAATTTTTTTTTTTTTTTTTTTTTAATGAAATAGAATTGATATTATTAATATAAAATTTTGAAATCAAAATATATCTATAAAATTTATGATTTTGATAAGGTGGCTCATTTTAAATGAGTATTATTAGTTTGGTTTAATTTTAATGTAGATTCATATTCTTAATTATGTTTAGTTATAAAATAAAAGATTTATATCATTATAGTGTAGAGTATATAACATACATCTCTTCCTCAAAGATTATTTCTTTTTAGAAACTATCTTATAATTTTACATTAAAGTTTTATTTTGTATTCTAGCAATATATCTCAATTTAATGGATGATAGTTTACTTTATCATAACACACTAGTTTCTAACAGTTGGTGTGTTATCTTTTGGATTGAATCATTAATAGTATCTGAGTAAGTTTTGATCTTGTTTGTATCATCAAACGAGGTCAGGATATCAGATGGTAAGTATGAAGACAAGAGATCTATCTTTCTTATAAACACAAGAGACTTTTGATGGAAGCAATAATAACAATTTGTTCTTCAGAATTTGTTCTTCAGACCCCAGGAAGGTATCACTCAAAATTGGCCATGACAAAGCAAATCGACAAAAATGATGACCCAATTCACAAAGATTATCCAATAAATATTGAACCTCGTATGCAAGTAGATTTAGAATAAATACCTTCCAATAATTCACACCCTTTAAGGTACAAATAGGTTTTGACATTTTGATGTTTGAAAATAAAATATAAATGAATGCCCTTGAGAATTGGATAATAAAATTAGTCATATTTTACTTTAAGTACTTTCTCAAATTCATAGAAAATAATGTTATTACTCCTAAAAGCTCAACCCCAACTCCAACAATAGTGGGAGGCTCACCTTGAGCAATCTAATGAAGATGTAAAGGATGCTTTATGATCATCATAGATCCCTCCTAAAGTGACTTTTTTGATGTAATAAATTAGTATTGTCTAGAATATTCATATTCAAGGAGAAGTACATCTAGTGGAAATTGCTACAACAAAAGATATAACAATATGTGCAAGACTGCATAAACACCTTCTATGCTTTATTAACAAAGATCAACATCAATCATTCTAAAAATCATATAATTCTCAAATACAAAAGTAGTCTACATCAAAATATCCAAACAAAGATGGGATTCCTATTTGTTGAAATGATGGGCACAACCCATCATATATTTAGTCAAGATTAGGGAGGAGTTCAAATAGAAATGGAAATTTCACGTAGGTAAGTAGGCACAATCGAATGATATGGGAAACTCTAAGTTTAGAAGTAGGAGGCATACGAAAAGGCTAAATAGCATAGGGAAAACTCAAGGTTTCTAGTTTTAAGGTTTTCTCCAATAAATCCCAAAAATAAACCTCCATATAAGGAGAGTGGAAAATGATGTGAGAACCATATGAGAAAGATGTATTCCTCATATGAATGTTGTTTCAAGAGGACATGTTAACTGAGGCACGTGAATTTGATCCAACAAAAGCATCTAATGAGGAGGAGCACTTATCTCATTTAACTCACACATAATACAATTATGGATTTTAACCCATATTCCATTGTAGGTACACCATAAATTGCAATATCATCATTTAATGAACAAGGTCTCTTTCATTCATAGATGTGGGTGTAAGGGAAAGATCTGTGTTCCACCATGGATAGTGTAAGTGAGAATAAATTGATGTATGTAGAGACTCCTCAAAATATTAACATAAAAATAACACATCACCTTTGACTATACTCCATCAGATGGGTGAACTAAGGTAGATCTATTCTAGTTAGTCAACAGTGTCTTATACCATACATAATCAAGCCATTCAAAGATGAGGAGTTTTGTGATGTGGTACCCTTGGAGGTTTGCAATTTCTTTCTTGGGAATCCATACAGAAATGAGGAGTTTATATGTTCAAGACCTGTAAGGTCACTATCATGTTGGGAAAGAAATCCTAAGGGATCCGTAAGGTCCCTTTTAAGAATATAGTGACCAATCAGTGAAAATCAATGTAGGTGTGTGACTGGTCATACTAGAAAGTTTTTTCTAATGTTGATTATGCTAGAGAGAACTTAGAATATCATTGTATCCATGTAATCCACTTGCATAATCATATTTGGATTTGGCCTAGCCAAGATCAAATGTAAACCAAGACATAACTCACATAGGAGAGAGGCAAGAAGAGAACTATAATGAACAATAAATATGAAATGTTATTCACCTAATGTAGCTTGAAATATGGTTAATGTATATAGAGGTGAGGGTATATATAGATAAAACAAGAAATATCTGTCATTTTTTTATTGGACCCACTAAATGTGGAATGTGCTAATGGTAGTGGCACATGTGAGGTTGGTAAGCATTAAATGCATGTTTTTATAAGCCTAGACATGTGCACACTATAACTAGAATTAATAGAAAAACTAACTACCTAAGTTAAATTAACTAAAGGTGCATAATTAATATTTGTACCAACACCTCCCTTAAGTGAAACAAAGGGAGATATATAACAGAAACCAAGAGTCTAAGAATCCTCATAAAATAGGACCCAGAAACTAGGCCTAATGAGGTACCTATGTATAAATATACAAAAATACATTGGGATGCAAGTGTCCATATGGACACCAATCCATATTTTTGGAATACATGGGTGTCGAGCTACTATAACCACTGAGTCAAATTATGAACTAATGTTTTGTATGAGGCTCACTTAGAAAAAAAACATGGATCTCCAAAAACTGGGTAGAATGCACTCGAGGAAGCATTGTACACCCATCCACCCTCACTGTTGAATTGGGTGGAAGTTGGTGATAGAAATGGATGTCTCTCTTGAGATTATGGTGAAGTACTAAATTAGGTGATGCTCCATAATAGTGGTGAGCTTCACAAGAATGCAAGGTGTATTGATCCACACTCGAATGATGTTGTGCAGAACATGAATAAACACTTGGTGAAAAACTCATGATATTTGCACAGGTGGTACAAATCCACTAATTAAACACCATGATAATTTTTAAACCATAAAAAAAATTCTACCAATAGGTAATACTAATAGATGTTAGGGATGTTAGATATTGCTCACAACATGGAGATGGTCATACTATTAAGGAAAGTCTCAAAAATATAGAAGATTATGCTAATGAATGCCATCAAAATATGAGACATACTATAATCCTCATATGGGTTTTGACAAAAAATATGTATAATAAGATACCCATGTACATATGATGAATTAAAACTAATTATTATGTTATAACAATGAAAACACATGTGCACACAAAGTGCTTATTTATATAAAATAAATAGTTTCTCCCCTATAAAATGAAATGAGGTACATGGCAAGGGGCCTTAGATGTCTCAAAAAATTAGCACAAGTAGAAATGGAAAATTAAACTATCCATTAACTAATCAAGATGGCAAAAAAACTCATAAAATCCAAAAATTATTGCATGAGTGGCCCAAAATCCACTATTTTAAATATGTAGAAATCGATAGATGCTAAGATTGTCAGAAGTCACAAGGAACATGCATCATGTTGAAGTGTTGAAAAATGTAAATTTAACCAAGGATTTTTTTTTCACGAGTGGCCCAAATTCCACTACTTGAAAAACATGTTAAAAAATGTAGGAGTCTTTCTAGAAAATTTTCTTTATGAAAAGAGACAAAAAAGATTCCTCAATAGGTCCCAACAATGAGGCCATGTTAGGTACCTTTCATAAGGTGAGTAAAAATTATGCATTTTCAAATCTAATGACTATACAATAGAATAGAATGCAGGAAAAGAATTTAGTTTAAAAAAATGGCTTAGAAAAATGGATTTTGTATGTAGAAGATATGGATTACAAAATATTTGTAGGAGAGAGTCAGAAAATTGCAAAAAATATTATCAGGGGTATAGACGAGGGATCTGATAACCTATAAAATTGGGCCCCACCCTTTGGTATTCAATAATGCAATATTAGAAAGGTGAAACTTTCACTAAGTACACCATGTGATGTAAAATATGCTCTTTAAGGTAAAAAGTATAACTATCCAAGGTGTAAAAATCTACTTATTGACCCTACTCCCCAAAAAATACTCATTTTAAAACTCATAAAATAATGTTGGAAAGAAAGACTGTCAAACCATAGATCTCCTTTATAGTAAGATTTTACTAAGAGTTATGACACCATTACACCACTTCATCATTATTTATTTATATGTGGCCAAAGTTAATTTTAAATTCTAATGTAAAAAATTTAAATATAGTTAAACCACACCTTATGGAGATATTATGACATGGTTAGAAATCAAGGGACCCACAAGGAGTGAGAAATGGTATTATGAGGACTAATCAGTAGTGTTTGAGAAGAGAAGGTCAACAAAGAAGTTCTAACATGACTAGTGAGGAAGAAAAGCACCGGGAGGAGGTAGAGTCACTAATGTGGAGATAAAAGTTGTTGGTTAAGGGAGAGATAAAATTCATTTTAAAACAATGCCAACAACATCCACGTCCAAACTCAATGTCATGGAATTATGTGGTGTAGGTTGAATAACAATGCACACATCCAATGTTTCAATAATAAACATACAATTTTAGTACCGATGTCATCCACAATCAAGCCAAGGGAAAGAGCCAATCTAAATGGTGACTCAGGTTAGTAAGGATCCATAGATGATAAAGTGTTTCCAATACAATGCAATAGCAAGAAAAAATGAATGAGATTGGGTGGTGCCAAAGGGATGCTAGTTCACAAAGGAGGTTGATATGAGGGTTGGTGTGGCCTATAAAAATAAGGAAATCAAGATATTCATAGAGCCTATGGCAAGGGAGTGATCAACATAGCATGGGTCATATGATCAAGATAAAAAAAATTATATAATTTTAACCAAAAATAGACGTTGCATCATGTCTATATGATAAACTCAGGTGAAAGAGATCTAATCTTAGCCAAATAAGGAATATGTAGATCTATAAAAATATGGAAAATCATAGAAAAGCCATGAAAATCTCTAAAACATAAAGTTTTTTTTGAAATACCAAGAAAATAATGTTGTCATTTGTACAATATAAACTATATCCAAGAGAAATTTAGAAACTTGTAAAAAATGCCAAAAAAAGTCATCAAAAACCCTATGGTGTTTATAGTAATTCCATATATTTTTAGGCAATATTGAATGTAATGGTAGTCTCTACTATTCTTTAGGATGCTTAAAAACAATCCCCTCTAAAACACACCTAAATATAACCTACTTACGGAGCTAGCAAGGCCCTAATTTTCATAGTGCTAGTTTTTGTTGGACCTTTTTGATATTGTACACATGTCTAGTTATGACATGATCCTTATGTTATTGATACTCAAGATGTTTATTATTTAATTATTACTAAGATATAAAATTTTATGTTCTAGATAATATTAGTTGCTTGTTAGCACTCTAAGTTGCACCCTATCTGAAAGGAGGAGTGTTCAAGTCTTGCTTCCAAACCTGGACAACATGAGAATGGTTTAAGGTTGTGGGTTGCCTATATCTAGACCATACCTCTAGGATTTTTTAATAATGCTAGCTCTTCTAATTTTAGAATTTGTACCTTTATCTCTAGGACCTAAAAAATATTTGGGACGAAAAGGGACAAGAAGTTTGCATAAATTAAAACCTATTCTAAGTTGCAGTGATACACCAAGAATTTAATAGACTCACTCTTGGGCTTAAACTCTTTAACACACTAATGAAATATGAAAATAATGCAATGCTCACTATGCTTTCTCTAAAATAATATTTCTTATAGAGTTTTATTTGATGCACTCAAATTAGGGATTAATGAAAATAAGGTCTAATTAAAGACACTTAAGTTCGACTATCCACTATATCCTTGAGAGATCAATGCTGAGACACACTATACGACCTACAAATAATATTTATAGCACCTAGGTTGAGTTTAGAAATACAAAAGGAAGATAAAATTCATAGTTGCATATAAAACAAACACATAACACTAAATATAGATTCGAAAAATGACTGCAAAATACTCTATTCACTAGTCCAAGAGGTGTTGAATATAATTCTGGTAGATTCTAGTCATACTAGCTTGTGGAATCTAAAATAATATCTTTAAGGCTATACTTATATCTAAAGGGAAGTAAGAGAGATGGAGTTTTTTCATTCAAAATGGAATCAAACCTATTTAAATCCATTTGAAAAGTTGTTGCAACTGCCTTTGCAAATATGCTCATTCAAACCATTTGATTGATCCAAGTCATCCTAGCCCATTACATCATTACGATATCTTATTCATGATTATCTATGGTGGTTGCAATGGTGAAATCAAGTTGATTTCATTTTGTCCTAGTGTAAAACTACTCATGACTTATTATTGATGCATGCCCAAGTAGGGGGAACTTTTCTGTAGCTAGATTTGGCAATGGTCGCCAAAGTCTATGTGTCTATCTTGCATTCTTCAATGGAATCATCTGATCCTAAAAAATCCACTCCTATTTCTAACTAAAATGTGCTTGATCTCGGCTCCATCATGCTTGCTTACCTTAGTAAAAAATTGGCTCTTCAACCTCTACCTAAGTTATTTGGCTTTCCTTTGCTCTCAACCTTCACTTTCATTTGTTGTTACTGTTTGATCTGGATAACTTACTCATCGACCAATTCACTCCATTGATTTGCCTACACATGGATTCCCATGAGCCATCGATCTTTTTCTAGTTGAATGCACCTTATGCCACTTGTCCATCATGCCTTTGCTCTTGAGCTTCATTGACTCTTTTTGACTCTACCTCACTCTATTTAGTCTTGATGTATGATTAAACATAAACACTTAGATTTTCCTGGGACCCATTGTTTGAAACCCAATGGCTACTTCATGAGCTTGAAATTGACATTTTATGGGATGTCATTTGATGTTCTTGCAACCATCATTGAATTTCAAATCCAAATAGCTAGTTGGAGGGGCTTAAATTTGACGTTTATGGGACTGCCCAGGACCTTTTGAAATCAAACAATTATTTCCTTCAGACCTTGTGCTAGATAATTCCTTCAGGCCTTGTGTGGAAAACTTTTTTTAAAGGAATTAATTTGACTTATCCTTGTATTGAATAATTCTTGTAGACAAAATGCCCAAAAGAATTCATGTTTTGGTCCATTACCCTTTGGAAAGTGCCCTTCAAAAATTTAGAATGGTCCTCCTTGCTGGAAAGATCCTTCCAACAAAAAGTAGAGGATACTTTCCCAAGAAAATTACCCTTCACGAAAAGTGTAACGGACAACTTTCCTATATAATTTCCCTTCAATAAAATTGTGCAGATAATTTTCCTAAAGGAAATTTGACACTTATGTTTGAGAAATATCCTTTAGAACCTTTGAATGGACTATTTCATTAAAGAGTTATCCTTTGGAAAAATTGTCTCAGATAATTTTCAAAAATTAAAAGGTCTTTGTCTTTTGCTCAGACATTTTGTCTCAAATAATTTGTCCAAAAATATTCCAACACTTAGCTCAAACAAAATCTCCAAAAGAAATAAAACACCTAATGAAATAGAGTCCTAAAAGAAATAAATAGTTTAGCCAAAAAGGAGTGGGATAAAACCCCCAAATGAAATATACTTTTACTTTACTGTGGGATTTATGAGAAACACTCCCTTTTAAGGAAATATGAATGCTAACACTTGACCCAAAAGTTGAATATGTGTAAACTTAGGCCTTTTTTAGACCTACCCCTTCAATTGCTTAGTACCATGAACACCTTCTTGGATCCTTTCACTTGCTTTAAAATTCACCTGATCCATTCATCAACTATGACCCTACTTATCTTTTTGAAATAGACTTAAACTTGGCAAGTTGGCCAAAATGGCCAACAATTTTGGTGACTTAGCTAGCTTGCATGCCTGTCTATGTAAAAGAAATCAGACCGTGATCAAACTTGCTCAAATGAAAAATAATTACAAATAGACCTTACTTAAGTTATGGAAACATTTGTTGGAGTAATGGGGAGGGAAAATAAAAACAAAGAACAAAATAGAAAGCAACAACCTAAACTAAGAATAGAATAACTAAAAAAATGGTAGTGTGCAAAAGCACTTAGAGGAAAAGAATAAACCTATCTACTAATGTACAAGGGACAAAATATGAGACTAATATAAGAACTTGAGATACCTCCCATTAATAAGGATGGAAATTCTTTCTCTATTCAATTTGGCAAGCTCAAAAGCATTTCTCTCCTTGTAGCCTATGATGACATATGGTCCACTCCAAAGACCATCAAACTTGGAGTGTTTTCTTGGTTTTGCATAGTCATCATCCCATTTGAGGACTATGTCACCTTGATAGAATGTCTTTGATGAAGCTCTTTAATCAAAGGTCATCTTGACATATTTCTATTTATACCATATGGTTTTCATGGTGTCATCCCTTATTTCCTCTAGCTCTCTTAGTTCATTCATCCTAACCTCCATTGCATCACTTTCTAGAAGCTCTAGTTGGTGTGTAATTTCCAAAGCTAAAAGCTTTAATGAAATGGACAACCTTGATTCTCTTCCATAGAGTAAGAGATAAGGGGAGTTACCAATGGTTGTCTTTGGAGTGATCATGTCATCCCATAAGGCAATCTTTAACTTTGTGTGTCAAGATCTTCGATTATCTTCCATTATTCTCTTAATAATCTGAATCAAGTTCTTGTTGGTGGACTCGGCTAGTCCATTCCCTATAGATAATAATTAGATGAAGATGTCAAATATATACCCTACTCAAGATCCCACTCATATACCTTTGTGCCACTAAAATACAAATCATTGTCTGATATTATGGTGGATGGTGTTCCAAAATGGGTGACTAGGCTTTCATAAAACTCAAGAACAAAGTTCTCATTTATTTCTTTCAAGGGAACTACTTCCACCCATCTAGTGAAGTAGTTTATGGATGTTAAGACCCACTTATGGCCAACACTAGATGGAGGATTAATCATGCAAATGAATTCTAAACCCCATTGTATGAAAGGTTGCTCAACTTGAATAGACTTCAGTGGCATAGTAGCTAGCTTCTATTTCCCTATAAACATGGCACATTTTGAACACTTACCCACGTGTGTGCATATATAAATAAATTTGGCCAAAAGTAACCAACTTTTATGATTTTTGTAGCTATAGTTTTGGTTACAAAGTGAACTCCCTGAGGACTATCATAAAATTGCTAGAGAAGCTTATCGAATTGGTTAGTTTTAACACATCTTAAGAGCATACATCCAATGTCCTTTTTGAACAACACTCAATCAATCAAGATGTATGGCACTGATTGCACCCTGAAGTGTATTCTTTGTGATGCATTGAAACCCATTAGACACTCTCTTATTTGGAGAAATCTAGAAATATCATGTGTCCATCAAGATGGAAGAGTATCTTCATCTTTCTACTGAGTGCCTTGGATTACTAAATCCATCTTTTTTTCTTCTCTCACATCTTCAACAAGATGTTCACATAATCCCTTTACTCAAACTAGCTTTGTGACCCTAACCTCAATGTCATATTCCATACACTTGGTGACCCATCCATCCCTCTTTTCACTCAATTCTCTGTTGAGGATAAAATCCTTCACACTTGGGTGAGTCACCATTAGTATGATCTTAATGTTTGAAACTAGATGATTGAAATTCTTCAAACCTCTAACAACAACAAGCACATGATTTTAAACAAAGCTATATCTTTCTTCATAACCCTCCAAATATTGTGTAAATAAAGTAATGGGTTACTCCAGACCTTGATCATTTTTCTACATGAGCATGGATGAAATTGTACTCAATGTGGAAAAGGCATACAAATAAAACTCCTATTGAAATTTGGATTTAAAAAAGTGGTGGCATGAGATATAGCCTCCTTTATGGTGTTAAATCCCCTCGTATTTTCCCTTTTCCATGTAAAATCTTTGCCTTTTCTCATCATATGAGTGAGTGGATTTACCATCTTTGTAAAGCTTGGAATGAACCTCTTGATGAAATTGATCTTTGCCAAGAAGCTCTGCAACCCTTTTTTGTGTTTGGGTAGTGATAGAGTAAGAATTGCCTCTGTCTTTTTTGGATCAATGGAAAGACCAACTTCAAAAACCACATGGCCAAGAAGTCTTCCCTCATGTACTAAAAAAATGCATTTATTTGGTTTCAAAGAAACTCCAAACTATCTACATTTATCAAAAATAGATCTCAAATGTGTTATATGATCATTAAGGTCTTTTGAGAAAACTATTATCAAGGTAAACTAAAACCATATAATTTAAAATACAATTGAAAACAACATCCATTTCTCTTCGAAAGGTGGATTCAGCATTAGAAAGTCCAAAAGGCATTTTACAATATGCATAGGTACCCCATTTTATAGTGAAGGCAGTCTTATGCCTATCTTCTTCTTTTACCATGATCTACTTATATCCAGAATAACCATCAAGAAATGAGAACCTACCACCTTTTGTAGAATTTGATTCATGGAGGGTAATAGGTAATGGTCCTTTAGGGACAACTTATTGAGGTCCTTGAAGTCAACACATAACCAAATCTCTCTATTCTTTTTTATTATTGGCACAAGGTTTGCCACCCAAGAGGAATGCTTAATTGGAAATATTATCCTAGATTCTATCAATTTATAGAGCTCTCTTCTCATGAGATCCTCCACTCTTAGGTTGATAGACCTCTACTTCTGCCTCACTGGCTTGGCATTTCTTTCTAATTCAATGGTGTATTACACAATCTTGAGGTTAAACACTTTCAACTCTTTGTATTCCCACATAAATATATCAAAAAAATCTTTGCATAGAGCAACAAATGCAGCTCTTTCCTCCATCGTATTGACCCTCCCTATATTTAACAAATTGACCTTAAAGATCTCTATCTTTTCATAGTGTTCCTCTTTAGCTAAGATGCATGAATTCCCCCTTCTTCCTTGGTCATTTTCATTGAAGATGATCTCCAATGTCACAATTCCTTTTGGAAGCTTGTTTGATATCAGTTGTACTATTTGATCATCATATTGATTTTGGAACCTGTCTTGGTTCCTATGGTAGAACTCTGGCTCTTACATTAGAAAACATATGATTTGATCATCATTATCAAAGACCTTCTAACTCATAGCATTGACAAGTACATCTAGTCTACATATAATCTTGAACTTATATTAGTTTCAGTTGCCTTTGACTCCTACCATCCCATATTGGGCACCAATGGTAGCAAGCCTATTTTCATGTTGGTTTACTTCTCTTGGTATGGACTAGATATCAAATGCCAAGAAATATTCCATGAGGTCTCATACCTAGTGCTTATAGGCTTTCAAATGGTGACTCTTGATCACACTTAGGCCTCTTACCTATTTCACTACAAGTTTGTTGTCACCCTTGACTTTGAGGAACTGGATACCTCTTTTTCTTACTTCTTACAAGCCATGTAAAAGAGCTTTATATTTAGTTGTATTTGAGGTGAAACTAAATTAGAGTCTCATAGCATAATGGTACCTTTGACCTGAGGTTGAAACCAAAATGGCTCCTACTCTACTTCCATTTTTAGACCTTGAGCCATCAAAAAACAAGGTCCATATACCATCTTCTTCTTGAGTAGTGTTAGTTAAGGAAAGTATTACAACACCTTCCTCATGCATATAGTACAATCCCAAGTCTATCTCTTCAATGATGTTATATGGATAAAATCCATGGTTATTAGCTGCCCACTCATCCAAGTACATGTTTGAGATGCATTTTAGAAGACTATGTGGTTCTTATTCAATAACCTCTTTAACCTCCTCAAATATGGCACAATTAGCATTTGTAAGATTGGGAATGTAGGGATCTAGGTAGAACTTGGATATAGACTTAGACCTTATGGTGACTTTGGTCCCATACCTAGTTCTAAAAACCATGAATGAGCAATCAGATGATAGATATCCCCAATCTTGGTAATGAAATCCCTAGAAAAACATAGGGCAAAATAGGGGGAGGTCCACCACCATCACATCCTGAGTAATGACATAATTTAGACACAAAAATAGGGCAATATAAATATCTTTAAAGATGCCTAATATCTTGGTAGGAGATCTATCTAGTTGGAGCACACCCTTTTTGTTAGGTACATATTTGAGCCCAAGCTTGTCGACTATGGCTTTAGGCATCACTAAGGTTGAAACACCTGAGTCAATCATGTAATTGTGTACCAAATAATCCCCTATGATGGATAATAGATAAAATGGGGAAGGATTTACAACTTTATAAGGGTGAACAACATCTTGAGACTGACTTGTGCTTGGAACATGACTGGGAACCTAGCTAATAGTTTAGTTAGGCTAACTTTTATTGATGAAAACAACATTCACTTTATCAGCCATTTTATCCACTTGAGAAAGTTTAGAGATATTTTGATGGAGAATTTACTTTTACCTAGGGATAGATAGAGCATCATACATGTACATAGTCACATTATCCTTTTTCAAATGATCCATGATATTAAAGGGATGAATAGTACCTTTGGATTGCACTTTGGATGTGGAGGCATCACTCAAAACTTGAGTGACATGAGGAATGAAAGGGGCCCTTTGATGCTATCCATGGGCATGGGGAACTTGTTAATGTGTAGGAGATTTATCATCTACATCTAAAGAAGTGGGTTATTGACTAGTCTAAAGAGGTGATGCAGAAGCCTTAGGTTTCCCTGAGTTGTCTTCCAATATCCTTTTCTTAGCTCTTGTTTGAGCCACAAATGGTTCATTTATATTTTATGAAGCTTGTCCCATATTGGCTGCCACATGCTAAAATGCATATTCCCCCTCTTGGAAATTCACACTGTGGTATCAATAGGTGTTCTATCTATGGCCCTTATTATTGGTTTTGAGTTTTTGATCACGATATGATAGGCATGTTGTCTTGACTTGTTTATAGGGCTTGTGGTGGAGAAGGCATCATGTCATGACTCTAAAATAAAGGAGCATGTTGCCAATTAGGGTATTGATACATGTCTCTATTAGTGGCCATCACCATCTCATTAGACTATCCCCTTGACCACCATGGACCTTCTTGGGCATAGTTGTTTTGAGTTGGCACAATAGCTCTATAATTACTTGGAGCATTGGGATTGTATTTCCTTGATTGAGGCTTCTTCTCTTGTCCTTGCTGATTGGTTTGATAGGGTAGATTATTGTACTAATTTTTTTGATTATTATTCTAGTATGGCCTATATGGTAGAGCTTGTTGCCTTTCCATTACAACTAACTTATTATTCTGGGCTTTAAGGAGACTCTCTATCTTCCCCAGTTTGTTAGTCTACTCACCTTCTATTTGATAAAACTTTGTTGATTTTGAAACTGGAGTAATAGTTGGGGTAGGAGGATGTATTTCTAGGAAGAGAGGCATTGGTGGCCTTGGATCCAACTTGCCTACTTGTATAAGATAATTTTTAGCCGTAATTGCTACTTCAAAAGTTCCAGGTAGGGTATTCCCCCATGGATTGAATCATTATGGCTACATTCAAGTTGAGAGACTTCAAATAGTATAAAAAATCATAATTGGCCATAGGCTTGATTACCATAGGAATTTTGTCCCAAGTATTTTGGAATTTGTAGTTAAAATCCACCATGAACTCACTAGGGAATCTCTTGATTGTTGTGAGTTGCTCCACAAGTGAAATATGATCATTATTGTCTTTAAAGTGCTTGCACATGACCTCTCCAAACTCATCTCATCTATTGATTGATGTAAGGGTCAATCCTCTATACCACTAAAGTGCCTTTCCCTTGAAAGAAGTTGCTAACAACCTCATTGCTACATTTTTTTAGGTTACATGATGTACTAAACATAAGTTAGCGATATCTACCATATAGTCTATAGGACTAATTAGATTTTCTCCTATATAATAGGTAAGGGACTTCAAATTTGAGACTGGAATATCATCTTATTGAGTGAGATTCAGAGCGCTACCACCATTGAATGAGATAAAGGCTTACCTCCTAGGAATGACCATCTGAGATATGGGTTTATAATAGTGTTTGGTTAAACAATATTGGTTTGAACAAGAGGATTTTGGGAAACAACAAGGGCAATAAGAGGGGTAGGTATAGGCTTTAGCTAAGGAGCCTTCTTTTTCTTTATTGATTTAAAGGTATCCCAAACAAATATTCTCCCTTACCTTTTGTGGAGGATATTGTGATAACTATAGGGGGCATAAAAGATTATGCAAGCCTAGAAATGAAACTCTACAACGTATTACTACTTAGATATGCAATATCAGGGTCTCATCGGGCATGCCAAAACTTTTAGCACTCCAAGTTGCACCCTAGCTAAAAGGAGGAGTGTTCAAGTCCTACTTCCAAACCTAGACTAACATGGGAATAGTCTAAGGTTGTGGGTTGCCTATATCTAGATCAAACCTCTAGGATTTTTTAACAAGGCTAGCTTGTATGATTTTTAGACTTTGGAACTTTATCTCTAAGACCTAAACACTAGTTGGGGTGAAAAGGGATAAGAAGTTTGCATAAATTAAAACCTATTCTAAGATGTGGTGATACACCAAGAATTTAACAGACCCACACTTAGGCTTGAACTCTTTAACACACTAATGAAATATGAAAACAATGTAATGCTCACTATACTTTCTCTACAATAGTATTTTTTATAGAGATATATTTGATGTGCTCAGATTAGGGAGTAGTGAAAATAAGGTTTGGTTAAAGACACTTAAGTTTAGCTATCCAACATATCTTTGAGATGTCAATGCTAAGACATACTATACGACCTACAAAGAAGATTTCTAGCACCTAAGTTAAGTTTTGACATATAAAAAGAAGATAACATTCATAGTTTCATCTCAATTAAACACAAAATACTAAATACAAATTATCAAAATGATTATAAAATACTATATTCACTACTCCAAGAGGTGTCGAATACAATTATGATAGAGTCTAGTCATACCAGCCTCAGGGATCCAAAATAATAGCCCAAAGGTTATACTTATAGCCAAAGGGAAGCAAGAGAGAGGGAGTTTTTTTTCACTCAAAAGGGAATCAAACATATTCAAATCCATTTAAAAATTTGTTGCAACTACCTCTACAAATATTCTCATTCAGACCATTTGATTGATCTAGGTCACCTCAACACATTGCATTATTATAATATCTTCTCCATGATGCTCTATGGCAGTTGTAACAATGGAATCAAGTCATTTTAATTTTGTCCTAGTGTAAAAATGCTCATGATTGGTTTTTTGATGCATGCCCAAGTGGGGGGGGAAAGGTCACTTTATCATAGTTGGGTTTGGAAACAACCACCAAAGTCTATGTGTCTATCTTTTAGGTCTTTAATGGCACCATTCGATCCTAAAAAATCCACTTTTGGTTCTAAATGAAATGTTCTTGATCTTGAATCCATCATGCTTGCTTGATTTAGTCAAAAATTAACTCTTCAACCTCTACCTAATTCATTTGGATTTCCTTTGCTCTCAACCTTCACTTTCATTAGTTGTTGATGTTTGATCCAAATCATTGACTCATCAACTAATTTGTTCCATTGATTTGCCTATGCATGGATACCCATGAACCATTGACCTTCTACTAGTTGAACATGCCTTGTGCCACTTTTCCATCATTCCTTTTCTATCAAGCTTTGCTAAATTTTTTTGACTCTACCTCACTCTATTTAATCTTGATATACGATTAAGTACAAATCCTTAGATCTGCCTAGGACCCACTATTTGAAACCCAACAGCTACTTCATGAGCTTAAAATTAATAGTCTATAGGACATCATTTGACATTCATATTACCTTCATTGAATTTTAAATCCAAAAAACTAGTTAGAGGGGCTTGAATTTGATGTCTACGTGACTGCCTAGGACCTTTTGAAATCAAACAACTATTTCCTTCGAACCTTATGCTATACAATTCCTTTGGGCCTTGTGTGGAACACTTTTTTTGAAGGAATTCATTTGCCTTATCCTCATCTTAAATAATTTTTGCAGACAAAATGCCTAAAATAAATCATGTTTTGGTCCCTTGCCCTCTGAAAAGTGCCCTTCAAATCTTTGGAATGGTCCTCCTTGCTAGAAAGATCCTTTAGAGAAAAGTAAAGGACACTTTCCCAAGAAAATTAACCTTCAAAAAAAGTGTAACAGACCACTTTATTATAGAATTTCCCTTCAATAAAATTATGTGAACAATTTTCTTGAAGGAAATCTGACACTTAGCTTTGATAAATATCCTTTGGAACATTTGAATGGACCATTTCATTGAAGAGTTATCCTTTAGAAAAATTGTCCCAAAAAATTTTCCTGAAAGAAAAGGTCTTTATCTTTTACTTCAGATATTTTGTCTTAGAAAATTTGTTTGAAAAAATTCCAACACTTAGCTTGAATACAATCCATGAAAGAAATAAAACACCTAGTGAAATAGAGTCCTAAAGGAAATAAACAGTTTAGTTAAAAAAGAGTGGGATAAAACCCCCAAAAGAAATAGACTTGTAATTATTATGGGATTTTTGGGAAATACTCCCTCTGAAGGAAATCAAAATGCTAATACTTGGTCCAAAAGTTGAAGATGTGTAAACTTAGGCCTCTTCTAGACCTGACCTTGAAATTATTCAGTACCATGAACATCAACATAGATCCCTTCACTTGAAAAATTTGAACCTACTTTAAGATCCACCTAATCCATTCATCATAGAGGAACCTACTTATTTATTTGAATCAGATAAAAATTTGTCATGTTGGCCAAAATGGCCAACATTACTTACGTTATTATTAATCAAATACTATTTATGGATCATTTCACTTGATTATTAAATGCATATTTCATTATTATTTTATTTGAGATAATACTGCTTTATCATGTGATTTGGGATTAAAATTATATGATTGTTGGCCCAAAATTTTGGCTAAGTATTGTCCATATTAGCATAAGATTGACACGATGTAAAATGACCATAATATGGAAAGACTATGGCACAAAACTTAATAGGCACAGAAGCACCATGGCATGGAACCTACAAGGCATGAAAGGATAAAGGTACATAATCCCTAACACAAGAGGACTAGTCAAAGAAGAATTAGTCATGAAAAACTTGAGGACATAAGACTCAAAACTAAAGTAATTAGTCATGAGGAACCGAAAAACACAGGAATCAAAATTGAAGTGGAAGACTTGGGAATCATGTGAGAAGTGGGGGTAGTTAAAGAGTGATTCATATGAGACACCTAGCCCTTATCGATTGGATGTTTTACACTAGCTATGAGAAGATGAACACATGGTTACAAAAATCTAACATAGTGTGAGTATATAGGGGGCACAAAGGCCCAGGTCCTTAGGGAAAGCTAATTGATTAAGATCCATGAATCTCAGTCTGTTGAGAGTCAATTAGTTATTCTTGACATTAATGATGTAAAAAATTGGTTAGGGATAAACAAGTATAAATACCCCTATTGTATTGGATAGATGATGATTAATTTATAGATGTTCATGCTTAATATATGAGTTATAGAAATTACATAATTTTCTTATGTTCATGATAGTTGAATGTGTTATGTTAAGTTGAGAGTAATAACTAGAACTTAGTATGGAACTTAGCTTTTCTTTTTCAAAAGTAACAATGTTAACTAGTGATGGTATTAGTTTGTGTAATCATGATGGCTAAGCTTAGAAACACTAGAATCAAACTAGTTTACTTTGTGTTTTTTACTTATTATGTGTTTAAATACTTCTAGGGAAGAATATGACTAAGCAATAATATTGAGAAACAAAACCTATAGGAACTAGTCTCTAGATGTATGATTTAGGTGAGCGTGCAAGACCATGATCTTGCGTGAAAGGGCCAACATGTTAGCTCATTGGGATAGACTCTAGCACTGAAGCTATAGTAAAAATACAAACCCCAAAATTTTGGTTCCATTATCAAGACTCAAATCACTTACTACTCAGTCATGGAAAATGTTTGAGCACATTACTCTTGAGAATATAGAACAATGGATTACCGAAGTTGAAGATAATTTTGTAATTCCTTACCTTGAACTAGGAGTTTCTACATGATAGTGGGTAGATTAGAATCTCTATAGTGATTTATATGAAAATCTCTTTACTAAGATCCCAATTCATTTACATGTTTGGTTCTCTATATATACTAAAGGATGGTCCCAAAACCTTGGGAGAAGACAGTCTTGGATCTTAGAGAGACAAAGAGATTTAACATGACTTGGAACCCCATGGATTAAAGATGTTAACATTTGGTGGAAAGTAGTTTTGAATATCTACATTCTAGAGTATGTTGTAACCACCTATTCATGTCCTGAAGAAGCCAAGTTCCAATTCTCCTAAGAATTATGTTGTTGTTACATTAGACATTTTTATTTAGAACTCAAGAATTTATTTTGCTGATTTGGGACTTGAGACTATGCCAATAGAGAGATAAATCCTTTTGTGCATGAGCACACATTTAGGAGGTGAGTAGAGAAGAGTTGCAAAAATATTATGGGTTTAGAATGGTAGATAGTCAATGGGCATTATGGAAGTGGAAGTTTGATGAAGCTTGGAAAAGGATTATATGTGTCAATGGCATGGGAAGGGACATATAAAACTCAAGAAGTATTTTTAGGATCTATAGGTAAGCAAAGACACAAAAATAGAACCCCATCACTTTTGATCCATGCCATATGCCACTAATATCATATGAAGGAGAGACTAGCTGGATGGTGGAAATCAAAGAACCAAGTATGAACCAACCAGGCTCTCCAACCATAGTGCACACTCATGCTCTTGAATTAGATGAAGTACACATACATAATTGGGACACAGACAGTGTGGAATCAGAGATTGAGCTAGTAAGGGATACTAGAATTGAGCTATTTGACACACATATAGACTTAAAATTTTCTTCCATTAAGGGAATTTCATGGTATAATTTGGGATGCTTGGAGGGCCTAACCCTCAAAGTGGACAGAGTACAGGCCCAAATTTGGTTAATCACACAACTACCATGCCCCATATCATGAGTGTCAATTTTAGAGGCACTGGAGGTGGACTAGGTGGAGGCATAAGAGGAGGTAGTGGACTTCCCCCTTAGTGGATAGGGGTTGGATGTTCTCAAAAACCACGAGTTCAAGAACCTCAGTCAACAATGGTATATTATGAAATGATTCTTCACTTACCAAAATATTAAGGCATAGATAATGTAGTTGAGAACGTTCATAAATGTGAACTTATTTGGAGGTCACGAGGCATTACCTCTTTTGAGTGTAAAGCCACATAATTCACAACTACACTTTTGGAGAGCACCCATAAATGGTATAGAAAGTTCAACACTTAATAAGATATCATAAACTATGATTAACTTAAATTAACATTTATTTAAGAGTTTGACATTCCAAAATTTGAATAATAAAGCATAACCATGTTAAAAGACATCAAAAATTAACTTACTAAAAGTGTGCGAGTATGATGCAAGGTTTAAAACAATTTTATCAAAGCTGTCCTTTGAAATCAATGTTACACAACATGCACAATAGTTCATGGGAGTTTTGTTACTACCCTTCTAATGAATATTATCTTATAAGACTTTCACTATCTTGTACAAAGCCTTGGAAGATGCCCTCCATGCTAAATTAGTTAGAAGTTTTGATGCAAGGATCAATTCATTCATGAAAACTTAGATAGATTTAATGTCATCATAAATTGAAAAATTAACTACAATTAATGCACATTATACTTGTAGTGGTCTCTAGTGCACTAATTATGAATCTGAAGGTCACACCTGAAGTAACTTCCTATGAAAGAACATCCATGCTGTATTGAAGTAGTCATGTGAAATCTATCATGAAGAACATGATGTAAATTCTTGACCTATTTTGTAGTGAGAAACACACTCAAAGGTGTTTGATAATTATAATATATGTGATGCCTATACTCATGACATCAATGACTGTCGATTGATTAGTGACATATATGAAGCATGAGCACATGATATGCACCAAACTTCTATAGCCAAAAACCAAGATAATGGTGGCTACAAAATTCAAGGATGAGGAGGTGGCCATTTCCCACCTAGGATATGTTATAAATGTGGATCCCTAGACCACTACCAAAGAGATTTTTTGGACTACCTAACATGTACTATTTGTAAAAAGGACCACTAGATGGAAGAGTGTCATGACTTGTACACAATTATCACTAAGGAGTGAAATGAAAAGGGTGATATCATGATACGAGTTTAAAAACCATAGTGGCATACATGTTAAGGAACCCCAACTATTTAATAATTGAATATTACCACACACAAAGGAGGATAGTCTCAATCTATCTCAAATTCTATTAAAAATGTTCAAAGTGAAGAACCATGAACAAGAAAGTATCCTGATGCCCAAAAATAAAAGTATTTCCTCCAAGATATGATGTCATTAGTATGAAAAATCCAAGGAGAGATTCAATTCCTTAAATACAAATAAACAATGCAATGTGTTATTATGCAAAGGGTAGCTGAGCCAAAAAATGTAACACATGATGACTTCCAAGAATAGTGTAAGCACATGCTAGATGAGGACATTCTCCCAAAAATAAGTATTTGGATTAATAATCAATAAAAAACACCACATGATGCTCAACCCAAAGTAAATTTATATAATGAGGATCATTTCTTGAATCAAGCTCAAAGGTAGGACACTCCTATTCCCTTTCCCCTGAAAGATAGAGAGATACTAGTCAATGCTACCATCGATGGATGGGTAATCTGGGACATACTAGTTAACAATGGTGTAGAAGTGAATGTCCTCACCAAAGATGCCTAGTGAAAAATGGTTATTCCAATGTTGCATCCATCACTTCATGTGTTTTTCATAGCTAACAATACTCATTCTTTACCAATAAGTGTCCTCAAGAATGCCACAGTTGATATACTTGGAGTACCCTTCAAGGTGGATTTTAAGGTTCTTGAATTAGCTGAGGTAGATGACTTCCTAGCTCTATTGGGATGGCCCTAGTGCTATGAAAATAATGTAGATCTAGGTTATAAGATGTGGTATATTAGTTTTGAAAACACTAACTAGTGCATTGTTATTCCCTTGAATCAAAAATAGGGGCCCCCTTATATAGAACCCATCAATGTGAAAGAAGACATTAACCACATCTATAATGTCATTACCAAAGAGGATGAGAAAAGGGATCCGACTCCAGATGGAATTCTTAGATGGATGAACACCTAGTCCCTCTTTGAAACTATAAGTAATTCTTGTAATTAATGGGCATATAACAACTATGACCTCACTGGATGAGTGTGTAGCATAATTGAAAGTCAAGAAACCATTCCATGCTAATTTCATAAATGTAATAGGTTCATGTGCATTATCATTGGTCAAGTCATAAGGGGACCAATTTTAGAGGAATCACTTGACAGGATCGATAAGGATCCATAATTCCATCGACAAATTAAGGTATGTGATGTCATATAGTGCCTTAAAGAATTATATGACATCAAAAGTGATCGTATGAGGTCATTATTTCATCTCTTATATGGTACAACTAAAAGATGGTGGTGAACCCATCATGAGTAACTCCTTCAGTGGGAACAAGTATGCTCTACCTTTCATCATTGATTCTATCATGAAAACAAAGTTAGGGGAGAAATTAGCTATAATGGAGTACTACCACCTAAACCCCATATAGAATCTTGCCAAAAAATATGGAGAAATGAAGAGTCATACCTTATAGAGTACTTGTGGGTGCATGTATTTTATGAAACTTTATGTATGATGGCAAGGGCATGGTATGTTCATGAAGAATGACACATGGGAACTTGATTTTGGCATCTCTTGAAGGAAAACATGAAATTGGCCCTATCTTATTCTTCTCTAAGAATGAATTTACACCTCACCCTCCAAACCATATGTGAAGAAATTATTCGTGACATAATTTCCATTAAAGATCATCTAAGGACTATCCATCATGTTCTTTAAAAACCTCTACATCTCTTCAATGAATCATTAGCACAAGCTATCTCCACGCCAAAACTAGTCCTTGATCAAGACCGACATGAAGAAATTCATCTAGGTAAATAAAAGCTAGTGTTTCACAAGGAATAAGGTGAAGGATCCAATCCACTTGACACTTTAACAACAAATTTGGATGTCCCTATTGACTATGGCACATGATTTTTCCATGATACTAGATCTAATCTAGACAACCCTTATAATGGGCACATTCAGACTATTCAGTGTAACATCAACATAGATCAAGAACCAATTATGGTTACAGTAGGAAATTACTTTAATGAAATAGAGATTTCAAAAATATTTGAGTTGTTAAAGTAATATTAAGATGTCTTTCCAAGAAATTATAGTGAAATGAAGGGATTCCATCCATCCTTAGGAAAAATGCATATCAAGTTAATTGATGGTGCTCGACTAGTCAAAAAGTGACCATATATAATTAATCCCAATCTATGAGCATGCATCAAAGAGGAAATCAATAATATGTTGCACACTAGATTAATCATCCCCATTGATGAATCTAAATGGGTTAGTCCCATGGTAATTAGTACCAAAAAAAATGGATGCATATGTATTTATATGGACTATTGAGTGCTTAATGCATCTTATATTACTGATTCCTTCCCAATGCCTTTCACAGATGAAATCCTTGAAGGTGTTGTTGGATGTGAGATATATACCTTCACAGATGGCTTCTCAGGATACCATTAGGTAAAAATAGCTAAAGAGGACAAATTGAAGACAATGTTTTCCATTGAATAGGGATCCTTTACATATACTATCATGACCTTTGGGATGAAGAATGACCTAGCTATGTTCTCATGAGTAGCTATTTACTTCTTTAAGGATTTCATCCATAAGTTTATTCAATTTTACTTGAATGATTGGATAGTTTATGATTTGGTCAAAGACCATTTTTCTAACCTAAGGATTATGTTTGAGTTCTATCAAGTCTTACAAATATATTTAAACTTAAATAAGTGCCTATTTACTACACTTTTGGTGTGCTATTAGGAAATATTATTTGTAAGGAAGGACTTTTGGTAAACCCAATAAAGGTGTATGTTATTCTTCGCCTCCCTACACCCAAGACTTAGTGTGAGGTCTATGTCTTTTTGGGCCATACCGATTACTATAGAATGTTTATCCATGGATATGCAAAGATTTCCATGCCACTGGAGGAACTTTTAAAGCATAATGAACACTTCATATGGACTTACTCCTATAAAGAATATTTTGAAACACTAAAGAAAAAATTGGTCACCACTCCTATCCTCTAATTTCCTAATTGGACAAAACCATTCCATGTCCATATTAATGTATCTAGAATGTCCATTGGTGCAATCCTTACCCAACCAAGTGAAGGTCACCTAGATCATCCAATCTACTTTACTAGCAGAAATCTCACTCTAGCAGAAAGGAACTATATGACTATAGAGCGTAAAACATTATCGATGGCCTATGCTCTATAAAAGTTTTAATAGTACTTGTTAGCCACTTTTTTTTTCTATATAGATCATGAGGCCTTGAAGTACCTCATCAATAAACTAGTACTACATGGATGGATCTACCATTATATCATGTTATTCTAAGAGTTATAATTTTATGTCATGGTGAAACCTAGGAAAGTCAATTATGGACCTAACCACCTATCCCAAATAGAGTTCAGATAACCACCACATTTCATAGAGGATAACTTACCTAATGTTTAACTCTTCCATGCTACTCATGTACCTAAAGAACTGGAGGACATTTCCACCTTTTTTACCACTAGCTTAGTGCCTGATTGTCTCACTCTTTAGACTAAGAAACAAATTATGGTCTATGCTACACCTTTTCAACTCATAGGAAGGGATATTTACAAACTTGGATATGATGAGATTATTTGGTGGTGTTATGAAACATGAACATCCTGAGGTACTTTGAGAAGTTCATGAAAGTATTGTCATAAGACACTACACTTGAGAAACTACCATGCATAAAGTTTTAATGGCTGGATTATGGTGGCCTACTCTTTTCCAATGTGCTAAAGCATACATTAGACAATGTGATATATGCCAGTGCATAGGAAAAACTAACTAAAGAGATGCCATGCCTCTACAACTAATTCCTTTTTAAGAACGATTTGAGAAGTGGGAAATTGATGTTATTGGCCCCATTACTCTATTAAGATGAAGAAATCAGTATATCATCACAAGAACTGACTACCTCATGCATTGGTCTGAAGCTACGCCAATAAAATATTATACTACTGCTTTTATACACTTCATTTGGGAGAATATCATAATTCAGTTTGGATGCCCACTAGGTTTCACTAGTGATTATGGTACCCATTTCCTAAATAAATAAATTTATGTATTACTAAATGATGTCATGATTTCACACCAAAAAATAACACCATATCACCCTCAAGCCAATAACACCACTGAAGCCTTCAATAAAATCCTAGGCACCACTTTGATGAAGGTTTTCAACATTGGTTAAACAGACTGGGATGATAGGGTATATGTGGTCTTGTGGGTTTATTGAAAGACTTATAAGCACCTAAATAAAAGTACCCCTTTTAATTTGGTATATTACAAAGAAGCAATCATTTTAATTGAGTTTTTAGTACCATTTCTCTGTATAATGTGCATAGGATAATTACATGAAAAGGCATCCTTGAAAGCACACTTAGATGATTTATTACAACTTGATGATGCCCATTTCTTCACTCATTAGAGCATGATGTGGAAAATTACAGATAGAAGGCATGACATGACCACCACATAAAGCACAAAAGCTTTACTTTGGGCATGAAAGTATTACTATACGACTCCAAGTTTGTGCACCATCCTAGAAATTTTTTAGATTCAATGGGATGGTCCTTTTATTATTCACAACATTCAACCTATTAGAGCATGTTGGTTATAAAGGCTGGATGGTTAGTTCCTTCCTAGGTATTATAATGGAAGTTGGCTTTGACCATATTTCATTTTTGAATAGCTGAAGTATTGTAATCAAAAAGGATTTTACCATTAGTTTAGGATTTCCTATTTTCAATAAAAGCGTTGCCTTTTTTGCATGCAAACATTTATTAATGTGATTATCTTTAATGTATTATTTTCCTTTTCATGGAGGATCATGACTCATTTTAGTGTGGGGTAAAAGATATATGAAATATGAAATTAAATATTCATATGCACACAAATTACATAAGCATGCAAGGTTCCTAGGTAACACAAGGAATCTAGGTGTATAAAGTGTTAAGGGCATGCAAGTCATTTAAGGAATGTAAACTACAAATCCTAACAAACTACAAAGCCTAAGGATAGGGTGTTTTTACCATTAGTTTGAATTTTTAAAGACATTTATCTTCCACAGTAAGGAAAGCAAAACACACATCTATCATCCAATTCAAAAGAAGGTGAGAGATGGGACATGCCATTAATGTGAAAATAATAGTTATGGCAAGAAATATGCCAATGGTGTGACATAAAAATACCATTAAAATCATTAAATGCCAAAAGTAACAATTGAAGCATGGTAGCCATTAAAGATATGCATTAATTACATGAAGTGATGGGTGAAGAGAAAGTAGTAGTGGTGGCAAACCACCCCTTTGAGCCATAAATTAGATAATTAACTTCATTTTACTCTTTACCTTTGTGTTTAATTATGATTAATAGAGTTGAAGAGATAATACAAAGTGAATACCAGAGCTAAGAATAAGCAAATAGTAGAGCCAAAATATGGAGAAGTCAATTTAATATAGGTATTGATAAAAGCATCACTTCTTACCAAGTGAAACATGGGGAACTTTGAGACACAAACATGATAGAGAGAGATTCTAGGTTGTAGGTTACATAAGTCTACCATTAGAGGGTAGTCAAGCTATAAAATCTAAAGTCATTAGCCATAACCATGCATTCATTTGAAAATATTGGGATACCACACATCAACCTTCAGGCTCCTTAGAGGGTGATGTGGCCTAAGAAAAAGGCCCCGAGAATTGAACCATTACCTACAATACCAGTAGAATAGGAGGTACATAGAGGAGACACAACTTTCATTAGGGAAGAGACTCTAAAAGAGTAAGTTTAGTGCATATAGAGAGAGGAAGCATGACATGACCAAAAAATAAAACTCAATCATCTTTGCCCCTTCCTCTTTTGATTGAGTAAATGTAGTATCCAAAATTGATGTTGTACATAGACAATTTGGTATTCAAGGTCTCCACTTGCACAATATTTGATTGTAACAATCGATAACTTGGAAACAAGGTTGAAATTCAAAATGACTATCGAGTTGAGTGTTATAACACCAAGAAATAAGTGGTATTTGATCTCAAAATCTTCAACTTACTTGATGATGTAGGGTTGTTCCAACTTTTCAATTTGCCATACTTTGGAAAACCCACAGAGGGTTGTTCCTTATTTCATGAGTCTATGAGGACTATATCTACTTTTTTGGGCATAATATGAAAATCACACCTGAGAGGATAAGTAAGGTCATATGACTATAATGCTCAGGGTTAGATATGATTGAAAATTTGGTAGCCATCAAAGAGGTCAAAAATATCATTATGGTACTCATGCAATAGAAGTAGGGCCATGCCATGCACACCAAAAACCTATAAGATCTTGCCTTATGGGTTGTGTCATAGATCATTATGACCAAGATTGGTGGGACTAATTAATAAAAGGAGGTTGAAATAGTGCACCTTCACATTGCCTATCAAGTTACCCAAGGCTTGAAATATAACTAGGCTATGTATTTTAGCTAGAAGATTGTTGAAGATGTAGAAAAGACCCATCAGATCCCCAAACATAGGTTTCCATGGGGATTATTTCTTCTCTTAATGGTTTTTGATGAGATCCCCAAACATAGGAGTGCTAAAGTGGATATACCCAACCACACACAGGTCCCTTATTGAGTGCTACAAGGCATTTACATGTACTTAACACATCATCCCCTCCTAAAAAATCAAGATGAGGTACTGGTTTAATGACATAAGGGAGGTGTTCAAAAATAAGTGGCACACATTGAAGGATTTTCCCCTTTTAGATGCTAAGCAAGCCTACTTTGTAGTGAAGTAGCACTTCTCCCTTGCATGCATAAGGATGATCCCTTCTAGATAACTTTCTACATGGTTGAAGTTACCATATGCCTTCTTTACATGGCACTTCATGGGCTCTATGAATTAGATCTATGATGCACAACCCATTACCTTGGAGGTGAGAAGATAGACTTGGAGATTCATACCTTCTAAAAAATGTTTATCTATCCAGTTAAGAAGGCTTATTGAGAAATACGAAAGATGGAATTGATAGAAATAAAGGTCAAGAAAATAATGGTGGGAGAACAAGTGCACAACCTATTATATATGTTGTGCCCCCAAAAAGATCCATAGGGAGGAGACCCTAAGAAAAAGCTTTCAGTAATGCCACCATTGAAGAATAAAAAGAAGGGTTAGTATGAGGCTAATATGAGTAGTCAACAGGGACCACCAAAGTGTCAAAAGACTACCCAGGCTCCATAATAAGGCCCCTCATCTCCACACCCATCTCTATCTCACTATTTAGCACACCAATATCCACCTCACCCTTCTCCACTATGGCCATCCCCACCTTGCCCTTCTCCACTATGGCCATCCCCACTATGCCCATCTCTACCTTACCCATCCCTAGCAAACACTTCTCCATCATGCCCATCTCTACCATGCCCTTCACTACTTGACTGTCTCTACCCAAGTTACTGGTATTGCAAGTCTCTCCACCTCCACCTTCTCCTCCACACATTTCTCTCATTTTTCCCTTACCCCCTCACACATCATAGCCATCTCCCTTAAAACCATCCTCAAGATTTACATAATAATAGACTGTAGAATAAGTGCCTCAATAAGAAATACCTATAGTACAGGTAAAAACATTATATTCTAACTCTAAGAAGACTCCCTCCCTGGTGTGGGAGTAGGATGCTATCTCTGATGACTCACTATTTTATGCAGGGGAACTTTATGATGAAGAGGGGGATGATGAGGAAGAGAGGAGTGAAAGGGCTATTGTTAGCACTTATATGGATACCAACATAGGGGATGAATCAAAGTATAACCCTACGAAAGGGAAGGGATATTCTGGGTATGTAAAAGAGCCTAGTGATGATGTAGCTACCAATCCATGTAAATGTTATCAATTTGGAATCCTTGATAGGATGTTATATCTATGGTTGCATTTCATTCCTAAAGATGTAACCTTGGAAATAAGGAAGTAGGTATCATTTCTTTTGGTCATGTATAATGAGGAACAAGAATTTGATCTCCCCTAAGATAGCCTCTCTTTAGGACCTGATGCTACCCAAGCCACTATGGGTGAATCCCTAAAAGATCCCCCCTCTTCTAGCAAGTGCCACATTTTTTAAGCTAGTCATGGAGGTCACAAACCAAAACATTTTTTTATATTCTAATGCACACACTATTGAAAGGAAACATGCCCAAATTATGGTATGTATAATAAGGAAGGTGCTACCAAATAGGCACTCACCAAGGAAGTTGTTACTCTAAAGTAATAGGTCAAAGAGGCCATAGAGGCAAAAGTGAGAACATTAAATCTCTACAAAATAATTTTGGAATAAGAAATGGTACTATTAGATGATTTACCTCTTGATGGAGATTCCACAAACAAGTTAGAGACTTTGATGAAACTCCTATTAAAGTGATACAAAGAGTAACCCATGCCAAAGGATGAGGGATTAGAGATGTCAAAGCAATTTACTGAGGCAAAAAAGGTCTACAAGCACACCCTAGAAAGGGTTAGAGAATTCATCCCCATTTTGGATGGCATTTTTGAGTGGCTAACATGCCTAAATAAAATATTAGATGCTTGAATCCAAGCTGAAGAAGCCTAGAAATAGTAGCTGGCTAATGTTATGCTCTTAATAAGGGACTGCATCAAAAGTGTTAAGGCATTCAAAGATGTGGATATGATGAAAGAAACCATCAATATTCATCATCAATAATTTAATGAGTTTTGTTTCCCTCTAAGGATAGGGTATCAAGGAAGTCTCAACACTTAAAGATGTCTAGAAGGATGCCACCACATCCCTAGATGAATTGATCAAGAAGGCCAATAAAAACTCTAGCCAACATGAGGAGATGAAGAGATTAAAAGAGGTCATAAAATAATTAACTGCCAAGTTGCTCAAGGCATTGTCATATTGGGACAATGTTAGAATGGAGATCAACTAGTAGGGACTTGAATTTTTGATAGGGGATGCTAGTATGACTTATTTTGAGATAGACTAAGATCTTAGTGTGGGGTAATGTTGACCCTAAATTTTGGCTAAGTATTATCCATTTTGGAATAGGACCAACATGGCATGGAAGGACCATAGTATAGAAATATTATGGCATAGAACTTGACAAGCACAGATGCATCATGGTATAGAACCTATAGGGCATAAGAGGACAAAGGCATGTAAGCCCCAACACAAGAGGACCCATTCAAAGAATAATTATTCATGAGAAACTCAAGGACATAGGACTTAAAACTAAAGTAATTAGTCACAAGGAACTTGAGAACATAGGAATCAGAATGTAGAAGACTTGGGAAGCATGTGGGAAGTGAGATAAATTAAGGAGAGATTCATATGGGACACCTAACCCTTATCGATCAAAATTTTTACACCAACCAAAAGAAGATGAACACATGACACCAAGAATCCAACAAAGTGCGAGTATATAGGGGGCACAACGGCTTGGGTCCTTAGGCAAAGCTAGTTAATTAAAAGCCATGAATCTCAGTCTGTTGAGAGTCTATTATTTAGTTATTCTTACCATTAATTATGTAAACACTTGGTTAGGGATAAAAAAGTATAAATACCCCTATTGTATTATATGGTTGATGATTGATTTCTCAATGCTCATGCTTAATAGATGAGTTCTAAACATTACATAATTTTCTTGTGTTCATGATAGCTGAATGTGTTGTGTTAAGTTGAGAGTAATAACTAGAACTTAGTATGGATCTTACCTTTTCTTTTTCAAAAGTAATAATATTAACTAGTGATGCTAGAGCTTGGAAACACTAGAATTAAAGTAGTTTACTTTGTGCTTTTACGTAGTATATTTTTAAATACTTAAAAAGAATAATATGACTAAGGTAATAACACTGAGAAAAGAAAAACTATGGGAATTAGTCTCTAGTTATGTGCTTTAGGTGAGTGCATAAGACCATGATCTTGCATGAAAGGGCCAGTGTGCTAGCTCATTGGGCTAGACTCCAATGTTGAAGTTATAGTAACAATACAAACCCCAAAAATGATGTTATCATGTAGTGATTAACTCATGTGGATATTGATATGTTTTAATTTGGATGTTTTATATATGCATTTTATCTTATTATCTATTACATGATATGTTTACATTTAAATAGAAGCTTCAACTACCTAGAATAGTGTAAGTTTATGCATGAAATAATGACTAGGGGATAGGGGAGGCTAAATAATGGAATGAGGACTACAACGATAATTGTGATCAATAGGAAGATGTAGAGGGGATATTAGTCTTGTGTTATTATGAAATAAAAATAAATGAAACACACTAATGAATAATTACACCTCTATCCTAGACACTCAAAGAGCTAGTGAACTATACAACTATCAAATGAAATCAAAATAAAATAATTTTATCTTATATGAGTGCACTTTGTGTATGCTAGAAATGAATTGATGTGCTTGGTTGTGTGATCAATAATTCTTTGGCAATGGATCTTCTTTCACCACCTCTACTTGTCACTTTGGTAATATTGGGCTTAGCTTGGCTTAGCAAATGGGCATGGTAACACTACAACAATGGAAGCTTTGCATATATTTTTTCATGATAACTTTGCATAAAAAGAAATTTGAACATATTTTATCATAATAACATTACAATACCAAATATTGTGGATAAATGGGCGAGGCCTTGTATTTATATCTTCTCAAACTAACTGTAAGCCAAGTGTAGTTAGGTTAGAGTTAATTGTCGTTGAATTAGAATTAAATATAGTTGAGTTAAGGAGGGAACATGCAATTAATATTTGGGATATAAATCCCATTTATTAGGCATGGCTCTCCATTTTTTAATTTATTGCATTTGGGGAGATATTTTCAATTCCTTGACTTTGAAGATGATGACATCATCATGACCTCATTTTTATTGAATTTTTATTTTTAAAAATTTATTCTTCACTAATTACACATGGAAATTAAACTTAAGCATTTAATTTAGTTTGATTTATTAATTCAGTCTGCTTAGAATTTTAGAGAATTTAAAAATTATTCCAGTGCCTTACTTAATGGGTCCAAAGGCCAAACTACCACATTGTTGGGT
Organism: Torreya grandis; assembly: GCA_037957365.1. NCBI lineage: Eukaryota > Viridiplantae > Streptophyta > Pinopsida > Cupressales > Taxaceae > Torreya > Torreya grandis. The sequence continues at coordinate 559,787 of JARHVA010006241.1, forward strand.
CACAAGTTGACTAGAGATGAATCCGTGAGAGGTTACTATTGCATACAAGATGATACCCCAAATAAGGATGCCTAAACATGATTATCATCACTAATTTTTGATATGCAGATGAAATTAGGAAATTCATTGATTCATAGGCTTAATTTATATTATTTGGTAGAAATCAATCTGAAGTCCGGTTAGAAGCCAATTGTGGCTAGAATAGGGTGTCTATAGTTTTCCCCTATTTGGGAATTCATTTCAAGTTATAGGCATAATAAAATATTCTCAAAGAATGAAAAATTTAATAATTCCTAATGCTCCATAAGGTGATGGAAGAGCCCTAGATGCTCCTTAGAGGGAGTGGGTGGCAAAAAAGGTTGGCGAATGGTCCCTCAAAAAGAAATAAATAAGGTGACCAAGAGTTAGAGGGGGTGGAAAATATTGAATTTACCAAAGGAAGTTATAATTAGTGGGATAATGAGATGCCCTGATAGGGCATGTGAAAAATATGATTTTCCCAAAGAAGGTTATAATCATTGACATAATGAGGTGAAAAATAATGATTTGCCTAAAGGCAGTTATAATCATTAGCATCATAAAAAATGACTTAGTAGTGAAGATAGAGACAATTATTTTACAAAAGGTGGTTATAATCATCAACACAATGAAAATTCCCCAATAGGGCTGATAGATCAAAACACAATGATTTGCATAAAAGTGGTTATAATCATTAGCACTATGGTTTGGCCCAGTAGGGACTACGGAAAGTGTGATATAAGTCATCTTTTCCCCAGTAGAGATTCTTTTTAAAAAGTGTATTATGTACAAAATTTGTACTCATGAAGTAATATTAAGTCGGTATAGAGGATAGGCATGAATTTGGGCTACCTTCTAGGATGGATTTGTATGTCCTAACTAGTAGATATAATTTATTTATTATTTAATTACTCTGTATTTGGGTGATCTTTAGATAGGGTAGAAAGCTGTTAGGTGTGAACAAGGAGAATTACTACATCACCATTGCTTGTAAGATACACCAAGTAGATATTTGTGGTAGCACATGATAGTATGCACCATGATATAAAACATGATGGTGAACTAGCCATAATATACATAAGGACTAGCAACCGATCCAATAAACAAGTGAATAATGTACCAATGATAAAAACCATGATGACAATGTTGACGTATGAATATGGATGGACTTAAGTATAATATGCAAGAAATCACCCAATGAATGCATATATACTAAGTCAAGGCATAACAATGAAAATAAATAAATACACAAATAAACAAAACAAAACACCAATAAATAGAAATAAACAAAACAAAACACTAATAAACAAAAATGGAGACACAAACAAACAAAGTGAACAAAATAATAAAAAACAACTAAATAATCTAAAGTAAAGAAAAGTGTAATAAACAAAACTATTCTAAATAGATAAATACAAAAGACAAACAATGGTTAATTACAATGTTAGTATAAATAGAATACAAATTATTCATGTATGTGTAATAGAGGTGTTTCTCTTCATGACAGGGTGACCCCTAATATAGCTAGTAACAATGCAGGTATAACAAATGCAAGAACCAGAGGCAGAAGGTCACCCCTAGGCAATAGGGAATAATGACATGAACAAGATGGAAAACATTGCCCCTAGGCTTGAGTAGACAATGAGACAAAATGGGGAAATAGAAGAAAAGGAAGGGGTAGTCAAGCTAAATCTAAATGTGTTACATAAGTGAATATTGCCTACATAGTCCCATGGACACAAGATCCAATGTGAAATTTAGGATAAATGTAGTTCTCCCAGGATATGGGATAGAAGAAAATTGATGATAAGGAAACATGATTGATGTGTAGAGGAATATGGGAATGGTATCTCAAAATGATGAGCGTATGATAAAAGATAGAGGGATGACATTCAAAACCATGAAAGTGTTAACACAAACAAATTGCACAAGTGAAAGAGTATGGTTTAGGCTAAAACCACACTAAAAGGTAATAGACAAGCACTCACACATGAACTAGGTTCATAATGATTACTATGTCTAAGGTTGAGAATGAGAATAAGCTCATAAAATGGTGAGAACATAAAATGAAGGTTCTTGTAATAATGATAAGAGCATTCAAATGGACATCACTTATAAAATCATGAGATAGTAAGAAAAACCAAGTGGTCATTAGTGTATCAAATATGAATACACAATGCTCACAATAAAGACTCATAAAATGACAAGAATGTATGATTAAGGCCAATAACAATTGGGACACTAAAGGACAAGTGGTTACTTATGAAATAGCTAGGAGTCCTAGAATCCTTAAGGCAAAAAAGTGGTCAAAAAATAAACGAATGTGTGATTGAGCTAACCCAAGATACCCCATGTATCTAAGTGTTGCCTACATAGTCCGTGTAGAACTCAAGCTAATGTAGTTCTCCTAGAAATGGGAGTAAAAAAACCAAGGTGGTCTAGAAATAAAACTACATAGATAAGATGGTCCATCCCAAAAAAATTTTATGGTTTTAATATCTTGCATGGAAAGTATAAGCCTATTTTCACTATTTGGTTATTTTTATGATTTTCTAGGTATTTTACCAATGTTTTTAGAAATTTTGAGGCATCTCAACTTGATTGAGAATAAGGAGATATCAAATATTTTAACTCACAAAATAGTGAGTGTGAATTATGTTGCTCATAAAATATTGAAAGCATAAGAAAAGGGGTGACTGAGCTGACCTCAACATAAATCGAGCACTACCTTCATATTCCCATTAGGACCTTAAGTCACTATAGTTATGCCTTATAGTAGAGGAATCCAACTAGGTAGCATCAAGTTCATGAATTAGGAAAATAATATAGTATATAACATAAATGATAGGGTGATGCAGTAATACATGGTAAAGGTGTTGCCCCTAATTTTCCCATAAGAAGTTTTAATTAGGAAATAATGGTATGGGTCAATGATGATAATTTCCCAAAGGTATTTCTAATTAGTAACATCAAGAATGAGGTAGAATGTGGAAATAATGAATAATGAAATTGCCAAACCACTATCATACTGGTCCAATATACTGTCTCTTTATGAAATACTAAATTAGCTATTGAAACTTCATCTGAATCTCCTCAATGAAGGTACCCAAAGAACCAATGGATCAGAACCAAGGGAAAAAAGGGTGGGTTGAGAAGGTAAAAACAACTTCATCTAGTAAGAAAGGTATGGTAAGAATGGTATATGGTATAGTACAAGGAAGGTGATAGTATGATATGATGTAAATAATCCTTATAGACAATAATTTGGGTTTCTCAAGAGAAATAACACTTGAGGTGTATTATGTTCATAGGTTCATCAAGTTTATCTCCATATGGTGTAATGAGCCTGTATGCTCCAGAGCCATAATTATAAATAATGACATAAGGGCCTATCCAATTAGGCTTGAACTTGCCTTTCTTATTTTTCTCATCTATGGTGTTATTACAGTTTTCTTTGAGGATGAGATCACCGAGATATAACTCTCTATGTTTAAAATGCCCATTATAGCCAGTTATAATATGCTTGAAGGATATTTATAATGACCATGTACTTTTTGTCTAGTAACTCTAGATTTTGTAGCTGATCAACTCTATAATATTCATCATCTAGGATGTGATTCAATGAGATACATAGAGAAGGTAACTTAAACTTAATGGGAAAAATGGACTCAGTTTCATAGACAAGGGAATATGGTGTGCTCTTGTTGGAGTGCAATAATTAGTATGATATGTCTAAAGGGTATGACATATCTATAGGTGCCAATCATGGCCAACATAATTAACAATATTCTTAATAATATTGATAATAGTATTATTATATGCCTCTTCTTGGCCATTACCTTGTGGGTAATATGCAGTGGAAAAGTGTTGGATAATGTTTTAATTTGTGTAGAGTGATTTAACAACCTTGTTCTTAAATGATCTACTATTATCAGATATAATTCTAGATGGGATACTATAACAACATATAATATGGTTGAAGATGAATTTGGAAATCTATTTTCTAGTCATGTGATGGGTATAACTTTAGTGGTGGTGAAGATATGTTATGGCCATTAGAGGAGGTGGGGTTAATATTTAAAACAAGATCGAGTCCCCATGTTGAAAATGGGTGTAAGCATTGGTTTGAGTGTTTGGACTAGAGAATGAATTAAATTAGCATGACTTTGAAATTTGTCACATATTTTAACATAAGCAATTTTATCTACTTCCATAGTTGGCCAATAGTGTCTAGTATGTAGGATATTTTTTGGCAAGGATGGCCCCACTGGTGTGTGCTTCACATATTCCTTCATGAACTTCCCTCAATGCTAATACAAATTATATCAAATTCAAATAATGAAGTAAATTTCCATCAAATATTTCGTGGTAAAGGGTTGGGACAAGTAGGGTATATCAAGAGGCTTGGTGTGTAAAGGATTTTTATTGTTTATGTGAAAGGTCAGGTGAAAGAGTGTTATTGTAAAGGTATTTATATAGGTATAAATACCAAATAGAACTAGGACCAACATTATCACAAATCATTGCAATAGTCTAAGGTTTATAAGTAGGCATTAGAAGATGTTCTACAAGGAACTGATAGTCTTTTGAGTTGTCTATGTTGTAGATCAAAGAACCAATAGTAACCATGGCATTTGTTGTCTTGTTATTAGCCTGAGGTATGTGTTCAAATTTAATATGGGATATCTATTGCTTGAGAATGTCCACTATGGCCTTGTATGATACCAAATTATCATTTTTGATCTGAAAGTGATATGTAACCTGATTGATGATTAACTAAGAATCACCATGAACCATAAGATGGTAAATGCTCCATTGTACTCCTTGATGAATCCCTACAATGAGTGATTTACATTTATCCATATTATTAGTACAAGGAAATTTGATATAGAATGATTTTGTAAAAATATCCCCATGTGGTGTAACAAATAATAGGCTTGCCCCTAATCTATGAGATGCGAATGACCCATCAAAATATAGCTTCCAGATATTTTCCTTAAGAGGTGTTTCTATGATGGTCATGATGGATTCATATAGGAATGTAAAATTGAGTGGTTTGGTATCTGAAATGGGAGCTTCAACAAGTTAATCTATAAGTACTTATCCCTTTATCAATTTTTGATTGATATATTCAATCTCAAACTCACTCAGTAGCATGATCCATTTAGCCATGTGACCCTATAAATTTTTCTTTGATAGTAGATACTTGAGTGGATCTATTTTGGTAATAAATATGATCTTGTTGTTAAGAATGTAATGATGTAGCTTATGGGGTACAAAGACCATATCTAGATAAGATTTTTCTATTGGTGTGTAATTATGCTCATATGATACTAATATACAAATTAGATAGTACATGGCATGCTCTTTCCCATTTTCATCATACTAAGATAAAAGTGTGTGAAAGGATGACATTCATCGACCAACTATGAAATGAAGCATCTAATAGACTAGAATTTGCCCTGTAAACTATGAAGCCACTTGAAAGTGGAAGGTCACAACATATTTATAATGGCTTGTACCTTAGAAGGATCAACTTTAATGCCTTGATGAGTGACAATAAAACCTAACAATTTCCCTGAAGTGACACCAAAGATGCATTTCTTGGGATTGATTTAAACCTTGTACTCATGAAGCCTTTCAAATATTCTTTGTAGTATGGATGGATGATCTACATAGGTATTTGATTTACCCAATATGTTTTAGACATAGTCTTTGATAATATCATGCATCATGTCATAAAATATAATGGTCATAACTCTTTGGTATGTGTCCCCACCATTCTTAAGGTTGAACAACATAGCCTGATAGAAAAAAATTATCCAAGGAATGGTGAATGTTGTCTTGTGTTAGTCTTTCGATGTAATCCTAATATGATTATATCCCAAAAATCCATCCATAAGGGATAAAATTTCATACTTAGATATGGTGTCAACTATCATGTCGATGTTCAATAGAAGAAAGTCATCCTTGGGGTAGTCCTTGTTGATGTATCTAAAATTAGTGCAGATTCTAATCCCTTCTAGATTTTTACTGATAAGCATAATTTTTAAGATCCACTCTAAATAGTTGACCAGTCTGATGCATCTCACTTTCAAGAGTTTTCAAACTCTTTCTTAACCAATTAAAAAATATGAGGGTGCATCTTATATAATTTTTGCTTCATGAGTTTGGCATCAAGATGCACAGAAAGATGGTGTACAACCAAGGTAGGGTCCAAACTTGGCATGTCTAAATAGGCCCATGCAAAAATGTCAACAAACTCCCTTTAAAGGGTTGGAAAAGTTTCATGTTCCTCCTCATTGAGGGATGTATCTGATTTGATCTACTTCAGATCTTCTAGAGTCCCAATGTTGACTTCCATATTATGTTTTACTATGAGAGTAGAACTATCTTCTAAAATAATAGGTAAAGATGTGAATTGCCTAGCAATGGAAAGGTCCTTTGATCAGACTTATTCCTCAATCTCTCCCAAATAGGATGAATCTGAATCTCCTAACCATAACAATGGCCATGTAAAAAATGTTGTAATATATTCTTAGATAATTTGATCAAAGGAATGTTATTCCTCTGTACTAAACTTAGATCCAAAATCAAGTTAATTATTTGTGTTCTCTTGAGATTCATTCAAGGAAAGGTAAACACCCCATCTAGTGGTGCCTGAATCAAGTTTTCACTAAAATACCAACCTTTATTATTAATTTTTCCCTAGTCCAAAAGTCCTTCAAAGAGGTTTTATTCTTTCATTATTTTATTCTTTTATTTTTAGCTAATGGTGTTAACCCCCTATTTTAAATAGGCTACAGGATCCAATTTGGTAGAGAATCCTTGTTTGTGGTCTCCCAACAGAACATTGTCTTGTAGGTCTAGAAAATCACAAAAGGCCTCATTATTCTCCAACTTATCTAAAGGTAATGTGGATTATTTGCAGTCCCATTATAATAGTTTAGGATGATAAAGGGGAAGTGGGGATTATTATCATAATGGGGCAAACGGGACATGGGTCAAATAAGTTAGTACTGACAAGGTCTTCTAATATATTATGATCAGAATCTACTTCATTGTTTGCATTATCTTCACTATTTATTGGTGTTAAAACATGAATAAGACATGTGGGGTCACCCCCAAGTGGTTTAAATCAGAGACCATAAGTTCTTTTATATCATGTCATAGAAATAGGTTTAAGAGTACCCTGTTGATTTACCCCTAGGCCTCTACCTTCATAGGCTTGGTTATCTATGATCCTCATTGGCAAGTGGGTTCTCTTTCTAGATAGTAGCCTATGTGAAAATAATAGGTGCTAGGATATGAAGCTTTTCATTTCCCTTTCTTTTCCATTCCATATAAGGTGGCCTAGATTTAAGCTTTCCATAGGACTTGGGTTCTTTAGAAGATTGGTAATATGGAATGTGTCATGGGTAGAATACTCTCCTGGACCATTGTCTAAAAGGGTAAAATTATTAGAAATTCCAATAGGAAGGGTATGTGAAGAAGAGACAAGGCTATTAGGGTCTATATAATTATCCTTTAGTAATACAACATGTACATCTTTATCTTTGTCCTTTTTGGGTATTGGTTCTAGGCCAAAATGATAGTTGTAACTTTCATATTCAACCTCCAAATGTTTGTAGTGTTTATATGGATGTGAATATCCATAGATAGTTACCTCTATCCTTGAGTGAGGAAACTTTATACATTGGTGTAATGTTGAAGGAATTGCATGAATTTCATATATCCATGGCCTACCTAAAACAAAATTACATGATAGATCTAGGTCTATCACATGTCAAAGTGTATGACAATTGAAAACTTATGGTTCCTTATGATTCCCACTCTTAATTATCATAGGCCTTCATAGTAATGGTCTTTAGTTGAAGGTTGATGGCTATATATCCTAGATGCTTGATGAGCTTTTGAGACACAATATTCAAGCATGATCTATTATCTATGAGGCTAAATTTGTGCCTCATGATAACAAATCTAATGTATAGTGGGTTTTTATGGAGAGGGCCAAGGGATGACATATCACTTTGGTTGAAGGTTAATTGTTGGCCTAGGGATAGGTGTTTAACCAAATCTTGACTTTTATCTAGGGTTATGTTATTTGGAATTTAGGATTGGCCTAAGAGTTATGTTAGTATATTATTGTGGATGGTAGATGTACACAACAAATCCAAAATGGAAATTTGTGTAGGTGTCTTTTAGAGTTATTCCACAATGTCATAGTATTTTCCTTAATATTTTTAATTAGCTTATTCCTAGCCAACATAATGGGTTAGATCAGTTTATTAACAAGAGGTTATGTGCTTGGGATGGTGATTTTAGACTATTGAGTTGAGATTGTATAATCCAGATTAGATACAAGATTGTTGTAACTATAAAATTATGGAGATGGGCCAGAGAGGATAATTATTGATTGCTAGTACACTTGGTTATGGTCATGGGGAAATGAAGAGTTATCGTCATAAGGTCCTGAAATGGTAATCCTTGGTTGATGTTGTGCTTGGGTGTATCAAAGGTCCAGGAAGGATTACTGGCATAGGTAGGTTGATTGGTATTATTAGGTAATGGTCCTGGTCTATTAGCATTTGGTCTAGGAGTGTTGGTAATGGTAGAAACATGACTTCCTATAGTATAAACTACAAATTTATTTTATTCATGTGCAATTTCATGGTAAGTCTATTGATTGTTGGGGTCATTTTAGCCTTGGTTCCTGCCATTTGGTTGATGTTGTTGATGCTATTGATATTGTTGATGTGGCTATTGTTCATATTTTTGCTACTATTGTTGTTGTTGTGGTCTTCATTATTGATTTTATTGATAAACATTATTATGTTATGTTAAAAGATTTTGGTAGATTCCCAAGTTTTGATTGGAAGTAGATGCTCTATTATCTAATTGGATTTCCCTATTTTCTAACATATTTTTAATATGCTACTTCAAATGCACATAATTATGTATATAATTTCCATGAACATGATGATATTCATAGAACTCATGCTGTCTATACTAGTATGGATATGATATACCCTTAGGATAGTGTTTCGGAATCGACCAACTAATCATATTATCCATGGCTAACTTGTGAAATACTACTTCAATGGGATCACCAAGGTCGCTTAAGACTCTAGGAGTAGGTCTTATTCTTGGAGGAGGGGTTTGAAAAGGTAGTTGTTGTAGCATTTGAGGAGCTAGTCTAGGTTTAGCACAGGCTACACTTGCTAGTTAGGATGCTAATGCATAATAATCTACATTTATGGCATAGGTTGAGCAGATGGTGTTTATACCTTTTGGACATGACATGACTTAGTTACTCCATTAATAATAATGTTTTTATTATGGTTGTATGGTTTGTATTTCTCATATTTTATAGATTGAGCTGGTGTAGACACTTGTGCTTGTACTAGGTTAGGGTTCTAACTTGAGCCTACCTTTTATATTGGGCTCTGATTATAGTTTAAGGAGGTCAAATTTAAAATACCTTTGTTAATAAGGGCCTTTTAAATATTTAATCCTTTCTCAATAATATCCTTGAATGTGCACACACACTAAATCTCCAAGTGATAAGATATCTCATTGTGAAAATTTTTGGTAAACATAATGACCAATTTTTTATCTAGTTAGTGAAATGACTAGCAAGCACTCTCCATCTTTATAAGTAACTTATAAAACTTTTACTAACATTTTACTTAGCCTAACTTAAATCTACTACTAAAATCTCATTCTCGATATTGGAAGATAAATTTTGTACAAACTTATCTGATAGATCATCAAAATTAAATACTAATTTTTTTGGTAACTTGAAAAACTACTCCAAACCCTATCTAGCTAGACTTTGAGTAAACCAGAAGAGTAGGTAGATGTCACTATAGGCCATTGGTTATCAAGAAAAAAATAACTCTATTAGATGTTCCCTAGGGTCTCATTTTCCCTTATATTTTTCAAATTTTAGTGGCTCATAACCTGAAGGAAATGGTATCTAAAGATACTACATATTATAGGGTATGAACACACATCATCTAATTTGAATTTGTTGGTCTACTTTCTTATTTAAATTGATGCAATCACATCCTTCATTTGATGCAATTTTTGAGATAATAAACCTAATGGAACATGTGGTTACGATTGTGGCTGGGTGATCAAAGGTGGATTACCTTGATCGGGGTATAATGGAGGTATGGAGTGCTGTGTAATGCTAGATAGATGGGAAAATTGACCAAGAATATGCATTTATAGATTAAGATGTGGCTATTGATATTACTTGCATTATTGATAAATATGCTAGTTTTAATTTAAAATATGGCCTTGGGTCTAAAGTAATTGCGGTTGTGATAGAAAGATATGGCTCTATGGAAGGTACTATGCCTATTGAGGTTGAGTAGAGACTTACTACTGACTAGTCAAACTTGGTTGAATAAAAGGAACTTGATGTTGACCAAAGCCTTATATTTGGATATGTGGCACTTGTTGAGTAAAAGGCAATATTTGTCTGATAATTACTTATTAGATATTGGCACCTCTTTATTTCATAAACACTTTTTTTGAGCTAGATGATTGTTGGGTGTTTGGTATTTATCTTTGATGATTATAAATGCATTGTTCATTAGACAACATTTGCAATTTTAGAGTTACATTGGTTTGTGACTATTGAGGTACATTTATCACTACCTATTGAGGTAGAACATTTTTTTCCTCTTGTTTAGGTGGTGTATTGTTCTACCTCTATTGTGATTTTAAATTGGATTATCCCTATTATCATTAAATATTAACCATCACCTATTGAGGTGGGATAACATTCATCACTTTTGAAGGCAAAACATTAGTTGTCACCTGATTATTTATCCCCTATTGTTGTGTGCTTAAAGAATTAGTTGGTTGAGGAGTGGAAGTAATCTATTTGGTTAGTAAATAGGCATTCATTCCCCTTGCTATTGTGAACCTCTCATGTATTGACTAGAGGCACTTATTGTTATGGATTATTTATTGGTGCATTTACCTCACCTTGGCCTAGATTGGAAGACCCTTACATGTTAGCCATTGTATTTGGTAAATTATCTTAAGTACAGGGCATAATCACTTATTTAATGAATGGGACATTGAACATGTCACTTATTAAAGTACTTTGGGTAAATATGTCTACATTCAGATTAGATTGACCTATTGAATCAACTGGCACTCTTATTGAATGAGTTAGTTATATAAGTGGAGCATTTGGTATGACCATGGATTTAAAATTTCATGCTAGGTTTAGATAGGTCCGATATGAGTTTTGCATTTGTGTGAATTGGTTCTCCATGTGACCCTTTCATTTTGAAATCATATTCAAATCTTGGTATGAAATTGGCATGAGTGATTGAGGATAACTAGAAGAGGCCTATTCAATAGTTTGGGTGTAATGTACTATTTTCACTTAGATTTTCACCCTTTGAGGAGATTCATAAGCTCGCCTCATCTAAGTGTCACAATGGGAAAACCTCTAGGCTTGTGGGTAGCCTAAGGATGAGGTGAATCTCTAGATAGGGTTGTCTCCCTTGATATACCACATTAGATTGCAACTAAACCTAATATTGAGGGTGAAAAGGGAGAGAGAAAATTGAAATCAAACTATTATAGGGGAGGTGATACACCAAATAGATTGATGATTTCCAACCATTTTCATGTTACACATGAAATCAAGGGACAAACTGAACACACACTCCTTCAATATACATCTTATCACATCAATGTTACATTATGAGGTTATGGATGCATGCACAAAGATAGGAGGAATAGACAAAATGCCTTGAATGTTACTAATGAAAATAATAAATCACTCAATCCTTTTCATTTTTTATAACACTACACATTCCCTACAATAAAAATATTTTCAACTACAAATAGGATGCAAGAATGAGGCAACATGTTAAGGAATCCATAGTCTTCACCAAGCAAGATCAAAAATTCAAATAAAACACACTAATAATAGTGATGAAGAGGTAAAAAATTAGTATTATTATCAATCAAATGGTATGAAAATGACTAGATATTTTCCATACTTATGTGGAGCATAAGTTACAATGGCCAAAATGGCTAGTTCTTATAGAACATGAGACAGAGAGGAGAAGAGAGAAGTCCAAGGGTCACAAAGACACTTTTAAAGAAGATAAAATAAGTTACTTGTGAATGATAAGAGGATATGGGATGAGCCATGCTATTTTAAGAATCCCAAGTGTCCATCCAAGTCATAAAACTCTTGCAAAGTGGCATGAAACTCCTTATGTTGGTTCAATAGATTTGCTTTCATGATTGACCCTATTTGAATGCCTCATAACTAAATAGTACTAGGTAAAATTATTTGAAATAAGGTTAAGGGTCTCAATCATGTCTCTCGATGAATTGGTTGTAGGCTTGGTCATCTGAAATCATCCCAAAATGAGATATCATCATCTATTATCAAGAAAACTCCTCTTTTATGCACCCTACACACTTGGATTCAAAATTAGCATCATTTTCTCAATAAAATATATGTTATGGAGTTTATGACACATATAAAGACCCTTCATTTCCTTATAAGCATTAGGGACATCTTAAAATCACCTTACTTGAAGATCTCCACCCTTCTCACTAGCTTATTCACTATGTTGGTTTTGAATAACTAAGATGAGAGATATATTATTGAAAATTAGGAGTCTTTTATTGTAATTAAATTAAAATATTGAGTTAAAACAAGTCCTATAATTCCTCTTAAACTTTATTTCATCTCTTGAAAACTCTTTTAGCCTACAAAACACATAAAATGGTAAAAAATAGCCTATTTTATACCTTATCTTTACATTTCCATACAATAAAAAAGAATGGCGAGTCTATTTTTTGAGTAATTTAAAATTTAAAATCATCATCCTAGTCAAAATATCCCATAATATTAGCTTTCCAACTCTATTTCCTCAAACTAGTCTTTACAAGGGTTTAATAAGGGTTTTGAGTAGTTTGACCTCTTAAGGTTTGTTCATAAATTTTGGATGTCCAAATTGAAAAAAAATTACACAAATTCATAGTTAAATACCTTCATAAATATCCATAAAATCCTTTGGTCTCCATGAAAACCCTCGAATAATATGTGAGTATTTAAAATTCTCCTATCGAGCTTATTTTCATATTTCCTATAGGTCTGAGTTAGTTTTGAGCTCAAAATGGATTTATTCATGATTCAATAGAGTGTGAGAGATTTAAAGAACTTTTTATGGCCATATAATCATGATAAAATATTATAGGAACCCTAATGTATGCTATAAGTGTAAATGGTTATCCAAATGGCTTTAGGCTTAAGTATGTTCAATAGGCCTGCCTACAACCTAAAGCTTAAAATGACTTTATTGATAGCTTCCATGCATTAAAATAGACATAAATATCTAATTTGATCCTATATAAATTATTTTTCCCATTATAAACCATTACTAATGTTTTATATGTCATTAGTCTATTAAATTAGCTCTAGGTCAAACTCTGCCCAATGGGCTTGACTACAACCTTTTGGTTTTTAGCACCCTATCTATTTTATTATCTCTATGATTGGTTTAAAAGATTTTATTATGTTTCCCTAATATTTCCATACCATTTTTTATTGTCTCATTATATTCTTTTTACTCCTTTTACCCATCTTCCAAAGATTGTAGGCTTCATGCATGAGGGGAGTGTCCTTTGTCTAAGATAAAACAAATGGCACTCGCCTACTTCCTCAAACAAAATTGAATATTGGAGAGGATTAATAAAATGTAAATTATTATCTCCAACTTTTTTTATCCCTTTATCTTATGAATAGACCCTCAAAAATCATAAAATTCTAAGACAAACTTGCTAGGGAAACTATATGCAAGGGTTTTCCATTATATAGACTGTTGACTACATCACCTGAGCCTTTTCCTCCCCTATTACCACGTCATTAAGGTGATAAAATGTGATAAAAATAATTATATAATTTTTTAACTAATATAAAAAACATTTATCAACCATGTTTTCATTATGGACTATAATTTTACTTAGTTAGGCCTGAGTGCTAAATTTACACTACCTACTCAGGAAAGTGAGACTATGAGTAGTTTTTTCATGTTTAAAATATTGGTAATCAAGTGTATTTGACTATCCTAAAACCTTCCTGACCATTTATAATTGAACCTAGCCTAGGCCATCCATTTTAACCTTAACCCTATTCACAGTTGTCACAGTCAACATAATCAACTGTGTTATGACTAGTATAAACCTATAGATGTTGATTCATTGCTTGATAGACTACACACCACCCTAAAATCATCTAATACATTTAGAAACATATTATATAGGATAATTTTTATGATTCCATGCTAATTCCTTCTCATTGATGATGTATAATTCATAGTCAACTGTAGGTGCCATATGTGCATGAAAAAGAAACTTATAGGTATAACTTGAGGACAAAAACACTGCATATAAACTTATCTTGGTGGTTTTTATCTTAATTTGAAAGATCATACAATATCCAAAAACTCAAATTAATCTTATAATATTATACCATAATTAATTGTTATCCTAAAACACCTTTCACCTCCTTGCTATTGTAGGTGAGTATTTTAGGCTTAACGACTCCTATAGATGTTGATGAGGGATAAAACATTATATATCAACCCAACCCTAATGAAATCTATGTTCATTAATTGTGTCTCCAATCATCAAGTCCATTAAACATGTAAGTATGCTTTTTTATCACCTTGAAGCACTAAGGTCACTTTATAGTTTAAATCCTATAAAATTTATTGCCTAGAAACAATGTCTTTATAGGCAACTTTAGACCTCTTAATCACCACTCTCCCTTAACCATCTATCCTTAAAAATCTACAAAGTTATTGTATATACTATAGGATAAAATTCCAAGCCATTATAATGCCTCAAAGGTGTCCATAAACTTTTCATATGATATCCACAAACCTTCTTGGACCTCTACCTTGCAACTTTAGGGAAAAGGGACCTGAAGTCAGTCAATTTGTGTTTGAGGGTAATCCACACTTCTATTTTCTAACAAACCCCTAAAAAAGGCCTGACATGAGCCTTAATATACACTAGGACCTCAAAGAGAGATTCATAATCAATATTAACACTTCAAAATGTCTCTTTCAATTCTATGCCAAGTCATCTATAGGTGTGTTTTCATTGTACAGGCAGTAAGGAGAATTACAAGTAGTGTACATTTCATTTGATATTTTATGAATTTAAAACTTGTATCCATACTTATAAACACATATTTAAAATCCTAAAACACCTAAGACAATTTTTAATACCTTATTTTCAACATGAACTCCTCCTTCATGGCACCTATAGGTACACTTCCATGGTAGACTGGGTATAAGTATGGGTAATGTGTATTGCTTTAGACCTCACATGAGTTGTATATTAAAAATAAACCTCCAAAATTCACTCCTCATGTCTAAAATATATTTTCACCACTACTGAAAATCTTAACATCATGATGTCATCATGAAACCCCTATAGGTGCACCTTAAAAGGTATGTAGGTAGACTGTGTGTAAATGTTGCTCATAACTGCAAACTCATGGAAATATGATTTAGAAGATGAGATTAGAAGGTGAAGGGAAAAAATATAACATTATAAACATGTGAAAGGTCCTATAAAAATCCCTTGAAACCATGAACAAGAATGAATCTCCTGAAAAGAGTGAAAAAAACTAAGTATAACTCATAAAGGTGTATCTTCTTACAACCTTGATGTACTTGACCTATAAAAACACCATGAAACATGAAAATAAGTATGGATAAAACATAATAATACATAAATAATCCTTTGGATTCAATATCACCAACTGGTTCATATGAATTTGACAAAAATGGAGCAAAACCTATAGGGTGAATGAAACAACAAGCAAAAAAGTATAGTCAACTTCATGAGGATGGTTCATGAAGCACAAGACACAATTATTTAAAATAATTATATTAAAATTAATTTTTCCAAGTTTACTACAACTTCTCAAATTCATTTGACTTGAAACCTCTTTAGCTGTCTGTACCAACTAAAAACCTAAATGTCACTTTTACATGTCTAAGAAAGTAAAGATGGAGTAGAATGGTTTTGGGAAAAAAATGGCACTTAAAAATCAAATAAAACATTAGGATGAGTGTGAGGAATATTATTTGACATTACATGAGATTTTTCCATGTGTTACACTTCCCCATGGGCCGTACAAGTGCAATTTTCTTCTCTTTTCTCAAGAAAACTATCTTTTCTTCTGATGAGCTTGTCACTTTTCAGTTATTTCAGTTTATTAATACCTATAATTATATATAGGATGTGAAATAATATTTTTAAATCTTCATACCTCCCAATAAATTTGTATAAGTCATTAAATGCCCCTTTTTTGACATTAAAATGACCCAAAATGATTAAAAGGACTAAAATGACTAAGGAATAAGGATAATATGAAATTAAATAACATTAATTGACCTATAAAACACATTATTAAATATGTATTAAACCTCGTATAGACATTTAAATTCAAGTTTTTACCTATAGGTGCCCTAATTTGACTTAAAAGTCAAATTTGGTTAACAAATTGGTGACTCATAGGGGTAGTATGCCTGATTATACTAACTAGACCAGTATCCTTATTATTACATTGGGTTTAGGGAATAATTTTAAGTCTAAGACAAATAAGAAAAACTTGACAACAATATTTAATCAAGATAAGACCACTTGACCACCTCAACTACACAAAATAAAGGACACACACAAGCAAAACAAACACACCAACAAGCCACACATAGCATGTGCTCAAGGCACTTACGAGAATTTGAAAACAAACTATTATGAAAAAATAGATACCAAGAATAAATTCTTTCTAGGATAAAATTTAAAACTCCTTGAATCATCTTCATGATGGATTGAATCATAGTGTCAAGCATGTTTCTCCTCGGATTGGATGCTTTATAGATCATACCTATTCCTTCGAACTTAATTGATCTACCCTCAAGTATATCATCTTATAATATGTCTCCAATGTATATACATTACTCTTTAACATGTACACATACCTCATACTACTATCCACTCTTCATCTCATAATCAACTTGTATCTCCTTAGTAGGCATGGCTTCAAGAGGAGTAGTTTCATGTTCCTTAGAAGATTGAGGCCAATAGGAGCTTATTCCATCCTTCAAGAGCTGATGTATTTATCCCAACTAGTTGAGAGGATTATATCCCTTATTTATTACTTTAAACATTTCATTATGAAATGTATATTCTTCTTGAAAGGATAGATTTGAAAGGTTGTTTTTCCTTTGCATACTTACTTGAGTGCCAAGGCTACCTTCTCCATTTGTGATTAGCTCATATCCTCCTTGATTAAAGGTATATCCTACTCCAATTTTTTCAAAAAATTTATCTAAAGGATGATTGAGAACTTGTCCTTTCCCATCCATGGCATCTTGAAAAGTGATGGAAGAGCTAATGATCATTTCTTCCTCTTTTGCAAAAGGAAGTCATTCCTTCTCATCAACCTAATTTGAAGTTTCAACACAAGAGACCACCTCTTATTTAGCATTTAAAACCTATTGAGGGATCTCAAGTTGAATCTTAACATCTAAAATATGACTTTGGTTCTCAAGGTCTGCAAGATCTTCCATCTCCTCCTTTGTGATTCCAAGACTAGGCATTTTGAAGTCATGTGACTTAGTCCAATCAGGTTGTCAAGGAACTAGGCATTTTTCAAGAAAAATTTCTGATTTTTTTTCAACCAAATACTCCTCTTTAGGTTCCCATACCATAGTTATATCAAGGTAAAGCATGATGCATGAGGACAAGATGAACTAGTTGGTGGAGGTGGCACATAGAACTCAAATTCAGATTAGGGATGGAATGTAGGGGATTCTTTTGGAAGATCTTGAGGAAGGGGAGGTAGATCTTGGGATAAAACAACTTCATTTTCTTCCTTCCACTTGATAACCAATTCATTCACATTTAATTTATCTTGAGTAATCTCTTGAGGAAAGATGGATGGGGTGTGTTTAGGCATAGGATATTATTTTGGGTCTAAACTTTTCATATCACCTTGACTTAGAAACTTCATTTTTGACTCTAACTCTTCAATTTTCTTGGCAAGGTTCTCTTGTAAAAGTCTTTCTTTAAGTTCATATGAGTCTTCATGATAATAAGGAATGTATGAATTCTGACATGGAACACAATAATTTTCTTTAGGAAGGGTGGAAGGGACTTGCAAAGGATCAACTTTATTCTTAACTTCACACTCCTTAATAATGCTTTTATCTTATTTCTTTCCCTATGACTCCACTATCTTATTCCAGCTTAGAATGTTAAGATTATAAGTCTCTTTTTGAGGTGGTGAGGATGCAATATGAGAGGGAAATAATGGTTTGAATTTCTCTTCCTTTTATGCTAAGATGGATTGATTCATATGCATATTAGCCAACTCAATATACCTATCAAGATTGGCTTCAAAAATAAGGTTTCTCTTTTCAACTCTATCTTCCAACTGATTGGGAAAAGGATGAATTTGATATCCTTGATTAGGCTCATGAGTGGGGATAAAATATGGATGATAGGAAACTTGTGGAAATGGATATGAAGGATGATATATTTGGTAAGGTTTCTTTTCATTAATTCTTATCCTATCCTTTAAGGAAGAAACTAGGCCACTCACATCAAGCATCTCACTTGTGAGCCTTTGCCAATTGGCTCTCTCAATAGGTACCCACTCTCTTTTGACCAAATTTAATACATATCTCACATTATGAATAGGATGAATAATAACCTCTTGACAAAATCCTCTTAGATCATCAAGCTCCAACATGTACCTCTCATATCCCAAAAGAGTTTTCTCGAAGGTGGAAATGGATTGACATGAGAAGTGACTAGGTTGACTAGGAAGAGCAAGACATTGAGGAGGCTAGCTGTAATATTGATAAAATTCATGATAAGGTTTAAAATTATCATATTGGGGGTGATAATAACCATATTAGGTTGGGTACACTTCATGATAGGGCTGATTAAGAACTTGCTCTTGTTGATAGGGAATGGCACAAGCTTGCAATATCTCACCAACTTGTGTAAATAAAATATCAACACCAAAATTAGCCTTGAAACCTCATTGAAATTAAGAATACAAATAAATATGTTACCAAAAATCTTTAAATGATAACATGGGCTTCTTGGCTAGTTGATATAGCTTCAAAGTCACCATTGATGCTTGAATAGATTCCTCCAAAGGCTGATTGTTCAAAGACAACAGCAAAAATCTTCCAACCTCTTGGACCAAGAGTCCCACTGGGCATGCCAAAAACTTTTTTCACTTATATTTTTACCTAATATCTCCTAATACAAGTGGCATTATGGAAACACATATAGGGTTGTGGGTAGCCTAAGGATGAGGTGAAACTCTAAATAGGGCTAGCTCCCTTAATGTACCACTTTAGATTGCAACTACACATAAACTTTGGGGGTGAAAAGGGAGAGAGAAAAATAAAAGAAATATATTCCAAAGAAGGTGATACACTAAATATATTGATGAATTATAACCAGCTACATGTTACACATGAAATCAAGGGACAAACTGAACACACATTCCTTAAATTTGCATCTTCTCACATCAATGCTACATTGTGAGGTTATGGATGAATGTGTAAAGATATGAGGACTATACAAAAGGTATTTAATGGAACTAATGAAAATAATAGATCACACAATCCTTAAAATTTCCTAGAACACTTCACATGCCCTGTAGTAAAAAGCTTTCCAATTGTAAATAGGATGTAAGAATGAGACAACTTGCTAAGGAATCCATAATCTTCACTAAGCAAGATCCAACATTCAAGTAAAAAAACTAAGAATAGTAATTAAGAGGTAAAAAATCAGAATTATTATTTATCAAATGGTATGGAAATCAGTATGGCTTTGCCATACTTAGGTGGAGCATAAGTTACAATGGCCAAAATGGCTAGTTCTTATAGAACTTGAGAGAGAGGACAATAGAGAAGTCCAAGGGTAAAAAGGACACTTGTAAAGCTAATAAAACTAGTTACTTGTGCATGAAAAGAGTATATGTGATGAAACATTCTAGGTTAGGAATCCCAAGTGTCTATCCAAGTCATCAAAATTTTGTAAAGTGGCATGAAACTCTGTGTGTTGGCTCATAAAAATTGCCTTCATGACTGGCTCTATTTAAATGCCTCATAAATAACTAAGACCAGGTACAATGATTGGAAATAAGGGGAAGGGTATCAATAATGAATCTCCATGAATTGGTTGTAGGCTTGGTCATCTAGAATCATCCCAAAATGAGATATCATCATATGTTATCAAGAAAACTCCTCTTTCATGCACCCTACATATTTAGCCTCAAACTTGGCATCAATTACACATGAAAATACATGGGATGGAGTGGATGACACATTTTAAGACCCTAAATATCCTTAGAAGCATTAGGTACACCTTAAAATCACCTCACTTGAAGATCTCCACCCTTTTAACTAGCTTGTCCACTATGCTAGTTTTGACTGGTTGAGATGAGAGCTATATTCTAGACACTTAGGAGTTTTTTATTGGAATTAAATGAACATATTTAGTTATCAAAATTCCTATTATTCCTATCAAACTTTATTTAATCTCTTTAAACCTTTTATAGCCTATAAAACACACAAAATGGTCAAAAATAGCCTATTTTATATCATGTCCATATAAGTCTATATAGATAAAAATCATGGGGAGTAGTTTGAGGGAGTACTTTACAATTTTCAATCATCATCCTTGTTATAATATCCCATCATATTAGCTTTCCAACTCCATTTCCTCAAACTGGTCTTTGTAAGGGTTTTGAGCAGTCTAACCTCTTAAGGTTCATTCATAAAGGTGGGACATACAACTTTCAAAAAAATTACACAAATTAATATTTTAATATCTTCATCAACATCCATAAACTAATTTTTTATCCATGAAAACCCTCCAAGAAGATGTGAGTATTTGAAACTCTCTTATCGAGCTTGTTTTCACCTTTTCCTATAGGTCTAAGTTAGTTTTGAGCTCAAAATGGATCTCTTCATGATTCCTATGAAGGTTTAGAGATTTAACACACCTATTATGGCCATATAATCATGCCAAAATAGGCCAAGAACCTTAATTTATGCTAGAAGTGTAAATGGTTATCCATTTAGCTTTAGGCTTAAGTATGCTTGATAGGCTTGCCTACAACCTAAAGCTTAAAATTAATTTATTGATATCATACATAAATTAAAATAGATTATAAAAATACAATGTGATCCTATATACATGATTTTTCCCATTATAAATCATTACTAAATTTGGATACATCATTTGTCTATCAAATGGGCTCTAGGTCAAACCTTGCCCAATGGGCTTGACTGCAACCTTGGGGTTTTTAGCACCCTATCTAGTTTCCTTACTCTATTATTAGTTTAAAATATTTTATTATGTTTCCCTCATATTTCCATACAATTTTTAAGGGTCTTCTTAGATTCTATTAACTCATTTTACCCATCTTCCAATGATTACATGTTTCACGTATGAGGGGAGTGCCCTCTGTCTGAGACAAAAAAAGGGCACTCCATACCTCATCAGATAAAAGTGAATATTTAATAGGATTAATAAAATGGAAATTATTATCTCCAAAAAAATTTATCCCTTGATCTTATGCATAGACTCTCCAAAAGCACAAAAGTCTGAGACAAACATGTTAGGAAAACTGTGTAGAGGGATTTTCCATTACATGGACTATTGAATACATCACTTGAGCATTTTACACCCCTATTCCCATGTCATTAAGGTGATAAAATGTGATCACCATAATTTTATAGGTTTTTACTAAGATAAAAAAACCTTTATCAACCATGTTTTCATCATAGACTATACTTTTACTCAATTAGGCCTGAGTGCTAAATTTACCCTGCCTACTCAGGAAAGTGAGCCTGTGAGTAGTGTTTTCATGTTTAAAACCTTGGTCATAAATTTAATTGTCATATATTTAAACCTTCATCACAATTTATCATTGATTAGGCCCATTACACTTTGAACCTATCCTAGGCCATCCCTTTGATCCTTAACCCTGTTCACAGTTGTCACAATCAATTGTGTTATGACTAGTACAAACATGTAGATGTTGATTCATTGCTTGGTAGAATACACACCACCCTTAGATGATCTGATATATTTGGAAAAATATTATATATGATAATGTTGATTTTTCCATGCCAATTCCTTCTCATGGATGATATAAAATTCACAGTCAGTTGTAGGTGCGTATGTGTATGAAAAGGAAACAACTTATAGGTGTAACTTGAGGACAAAAACCCTACATATAAACTTATCTTGGTGGTTTTTATCTTCATTTGAAATATGCTACCATATATAAACAATAAAATTAATCCTCCAATATTATACCCTATTTAATTTTTATCCTAAAACACCTTTCACCTCCCTGTTACTGTAGGTGAGTATTTTAGGCTTAGAGACTCCTGTAGATGTTGATGAGGGACAAAACATTATATATCAACCCAAACCTGATATATATGTTCCTTTAGTGTGTATTCACTCACTAAGGAAATTCAATATGTAAGTATTCTTTTTTATCACCTTGAATCACTAAGGTCACTTTATAGTTCAAAGCCTATAAAATTTATTGCCTAGAAATAATGTCTTTATAGGCAACTTTAGACCTCTTAATCACCACTCTCCCCTAATCCTCTTCCATTGAAACTGTACCGATTCATTCTCTATGATATAGGATACTAGTAAAAAACATTATAATTCCTAAAATTTTTTCATATACTTGCCATATGATATCCACAAAACCTTCTTGGACCTCTATTTTGTAACTTTAGGGAAAAGGGGCCTGAAGTCAGTCAATTATGTTTGAGGGTAATACACACTTCTATTTGCTATCCAACTCCTAAAAATGGCCTATAATGAGCCTTAATTTACACTAGGACCTCAAAGAGAGCTTCATCATTAATATTAAAACTTTAAAATGGCTCTTCTAATTCTCTACCAAGTCACCTCTAGGTGTGTTTTCATTATACAAGTAATAAGGAGAATTGCAGGTGGTGTACATTGCCTTTGATATTTTATGAATTTAAAAATTGTCTCCATACTTATAAACACATATTTCACATCCTAAAACACTTGAGACAAGTGTTAACACCTTCTTTTCAACATGAACTCCTCCTTCATAACACCTGTAGGTGTAATTCCATGGCAGACTGAGTATAAGTATGGGTAATGTGCATTGATTTAGACCGCATGTGAGTTATATATTCAAAATAAACCTCCCAAATTCACTAATAATGTTTAAAATATAGTTAAACCACTAATAAACCATTAACATAGCATGATTTCATCATGAAGCCCCTATAGGTGTATCTTAAAAGGTATGCAGGCAGACTATGTGCAAATGTTGCTCATGACTATAAACTCATGGAAATATAATTTATAAGATGATATTGGAAGGTAAATGGAAAAAATATCACATTATAAACATTTTTAAGGTACTATCGAAATCCCATAAAACCATGAACAAGCATGAATCTCCTAGAAATAGTGAAAAACTCCCTACAACTCTAAAAGGTGTATCCTCTTGCAACCTTGATGTAATTGACCTATACAAACAATATTAAACATGAAATTAAGTATTTATACAATATTAAAAGTTATAAAACATCCTCTAGGGTCAACATCACCAACTGGTTCATACAAATTTGACCAAAATGGAGCAAAACCTATAGGGTGCATGAAACAATAGGAAGAAAAGTATGACCAACTTTATGAGGATGGTTAATGAATAAAAAGACACAATTATTCAAAATAATTTTGTTTAAATTAAGTTATATAATTTTATTACAACATACCAAAATCATTTGACTTGAAACCTCTTCAGTTGTTCATACTAAAAAAAAACCTAAAGGTCACATAGGCATGTCTAGGAAAGCAAAGATGGAACATAATGTTTTTGGTAAAAAAATGGAACTTATAGAGAAAATAATTTTTTTTTATGAGTTTTAATAATATGAATGGATTTTCCATGATCTTTTCCCACATGGCACACTTTCTCATGGGCTATATAAGTGCCATTTTCTTCTCTTTTCTCAAGAAAACTACCTTTTCTTTTGATGAACCTGCCACTTTTTGGTTATGTCAATTTATTAACACCTATAAGGACACATGGGATGTGAAATAAAAAATTTAAACCTTCACACTTCCCAATAAATTTGTACAAGACATTAAATTCCCCTTTTCTAACCTCAAAATGACCCAAAATGACTAAAATGACTAAAAAGACTAAGGACTAAGGCTAATATGACATTAAATGACATTAATTGACCTATAAAACACCTTGTGACATATTTATTAAACCTCCTATATACTTTTAAATTTAATTTTTTACATATAGGTGCCCTAATTTGACTTAAAAGTCAAATTTGGTCAAGTACATTTCCTAACACTCGTACTATACGAGGTAGGTTTTCATGGGTAAGTCTTCCAAAAACATGGCCCCTACCCGAATTTGATTAAAACCTCATCCTTGTTTTTAATGAATTGATTTTAAAATAATTATGGGTTATTTGTTGATGACATGGTAATGTAATACATTTATTATTGAAATTATAAATACATTATTGATTAGACAACATTTGCAATTTTAGAGGTACATTGGTCTACAACTATTGAGGTAAACTTATCACTACCTATTGAGGTGGAAAATTTTTTTCCCTTGTTGAGGTGGCATATTGTTCTACCTCTATTACGATGGTAAATTAGATTATGACTGTTGTCATGAAATATTAACCATCACCTATTGAGGTGGGATAACATTCATCACTTGAGGAAAAACATTAGTTGGCACCTGATTATTTATCCCCTGGTGTTTTGTGATTATATAATTAGTTAGTTTAGGAGTGGAAGTAATATTTTGTAGTTGGTAAGTAGGCATTCCTTCCCCTTATTTTTATGAACCACTCATGGTATTGACTAGAAGCACTTGTTGTGGATTATTTATTGGTATATTTACCTCACCTTGGCCTAGATTGGAAGACCCTTGCATGTTATCCACTATATTTGGAACATTTTCTTAAGTAGAGGGAACAATCACTTCCTTAATTAATGGGACATTAAGCATGTCACTTACTAAAGTACTTTGGGAAAATGGGTCTACATTAGGATTAGCTTGACTTGTTGAATCAACTGAAACTCCTATTGAAGGAGTTAGTTCTATAAGTGAAGCATTTGGTATGGACATGGCATTGAAATTTCATGTTAGGTTTATATAGGTCTGAAATGCTTGTCACATTTGTTTGAATTGATCCTCTATGTGACCCTTTCCTTTTATAAGCATATTCGAATCTTGGTATGAAATGAACATGAACACTTGAGGATAACTAGTAGAGGCCTATTCAATAGTTTGGGTGTATGGTAAATTTTTTGGCACTCTTACTAGACTAAGTATGTTTTCATGGGGGAAGTCTTCCAAAAACTTGGCCCCTACCTCTATGAATTTGACTAAAACCTCATCCTTATTTTCAAACAAGTATTGAATAAGTATGGGTTATATATCGATGGCATGGTAATGTAATACATTTGTTTTTGAACTTATTTAATGACAAATGGCACATTAGCAAGGTATTGGGATTTTTATTATTACTCTTGACTTGGATATGAAAGTTTATTAACCAAGTAATTTGCTAACAGATCTTGACTTTGTTCCACATATTGAGTAGTGTAAGGAAGATATGGATCCATTTCATAAAATACATCATCACCATATGGGTCCTAAACAGAGGTATCATTCATGGCCACATTACTTAATTTGGATTGTACATGGTTCTACTACATTTTTAGTGAGGCATATCCAAATACATGACTAACATCTCATAAAGAAAAGGTCTAGAGTTCTAAAAAAATCTTAAAATGTGAACTAAATGACAAATGGTCTAAACTTGGTATGTCTAAAAACTTGGTCTAAATTTGGCCTATGAATGGATCTATTCTCCAAAATTGTCAATGATAAAACTTGGTCTAAAAATTTCCTCAAAGTCTAATGTCTAATGTCTTTCATACAAATGATCAAGAAAATGATAACCTTAATCCTAATTTTTGAAAAAATGTTTCAACAAATCTTAATCTAGGTCTAAAAATATAAAATGTTGCTAGGTATTTAGGAATAAGGCACAAAGTGAGGCTCAAAACAACCAGGTATGAAATGAAAGTCAAATTCTAGGTCTTTGGGAATAAGGTACAAAGTTAGACTTGAAAATAATTAGGTCTAAAAAAATGAAAGGTAAATTTTAGGCCTTTGGAAACAAGGCACAAAGCTAGACTTAAAATAAACTTAGTCGAGGTAAAGATGACAAGGTCATTAATATAACAATTCAAAACACTTGGACTCAAATTAGGCATATGGATTCAAACACAAAATTGGCCATTGGTAAAAAATATTAGACCTTAGACACATGAATAAAACTAATTGGGAAAATCAATCTCAAGTAAGCAAAAATAAGCATGATGAGTAAAAAATTCAAGCCCAATTGATAATCAAGACTCAAATGTAAAGTAATTGTGCTTAAGGTTGTACTTGAAAAGAGAGTTTTGACCTCAGTTCTAAGCAAGAAAATAAGCATGAGGCACATAGAAAAGAGACCACTTCTTGAATCAAGGAAAAAAGATCTTCAAGGCAAATAAGGAATTAGTTTGAATTTCATAATTCAAAAGTAAGAGGTAAATATCTGAACCAAACCTAAGTGAGGCATAGGAATAAACTACTCAATTTTAAATCTAAACTTTAAAAGAAAAATTTTGAACTTGGTTTATAAGACTCACATTATTAAATAGACAACATTTGAGACCAAAATGAATGACATAATTTTACCAATTTTAGACCAAAGGCATACATGGTTTTGAACTTGGTTTGACACAAGGCAATGTTTTGAAACAATACAAGAAACATAACAATGTTATCTCATTCAAAATGTATGACAATGGTTTTTATTTCAAAAATCCAAGGAAAAAGATTGGGATGAAATAGGCACATAAAGACACCCATTTCAAATAAGTGACACACACACACAAATGTTTTGAAAAATGTCTAAGGTAAAGTGTGGTATCAAATAGACAAAATAACACATCTTTAGGCTAAAATTGGTGTACAAACATGTGATTGGTTCATGACTTGTTTTGATGTGTTTTTGACAAACAAGATAATTTTAGACTCAAAATAATGCAAGTAAAATAAATAGACATAAAAACACCTAAGTTTATCATCCTATCCTTAAAAAATGACAAGGTTGTTTCATATTTTCAAATTACATTGATATAATCCTTGAGAAGAAATAATTTGTTAATTTAATAAATTTACATGCATATGAAAAGAAAGATTTTTTAGGTCCCCTCTTTTCTCAAGAATTCTTATGGTGACATGAAATTTTGGGCTACTCACTTTGCATTGATAATTTTTTTGTGACAAGTAAGGTTTGTCTAAAAACTATAAGTTTCATGCATTTTAAATGGTCCCATATCTATGGTTAACACTAGGGTGCAACACCTCATTTGGATTCAAGCTAATCAACTTTTTGTAAGAAGGTATTGTCCTTTTTACAACCACTACATCTATTTGATTGTTTAGTGTAGTGTGATGTCCAGATTAAGCCATTGTTGTAAGGTATATATCACTAATGAAGTTAGTTTAACTACTCAAACTAACATCCTAGTGAGTCACCCTAGATTTATATACCCCACCATGGAGTGGGGTTGGAATGATGCTAAGAGATGAAATCCCAGGTCAATAATCCCCTAAATAACTTATGGGGAGGTGATGAAGTCCCGACCACAATCCAAATGCATAAAATAAATAAATAAAACTAGAAGGAATTTAAGGGTCATTTAACATAGGAATGAATCACCCAAGTTATTCAAAGTTGGGGAGAGCATAGATGACATTATTTTTAGGCTTAGACTAAGTGATAAGGCAATAAATAAAGTGCTTTTGGTCACTTGAGTTCTTTAAAGGGGATTGTGGGTGAGCATATGTGCAAACATTAATTTTCAAGAAAACAAAACAAATAACAAACAATAAACAAAAACAAAATCTCTTAATAACACTTAGTCTAAAATTGTTGTTTCTTTTTAAAGCACTAATCGAAATGTGAAATGAAATT
Source organism: Torreya grandis (assembly GCA_037957365.1). Lineage (NCBI taxonomy): Eukaryota > Viridiplantae > Streptophyta > Pinopsida > Cupressales > Taxaceae > Torreya > Torreya grandis. Next base: position 587,992 of record JARHVA010006241.1, read on the forward strand.
TAGCTGCTTGGATTTGCATTTGTAAACTTTGAAAAGAAAAAATAAAGGCTTTTAGATGATTTTTATGCACTGAATGTAAGTGAATGGAATTTTGAGGTGCTAAAAACCTCCTTTCTTGGCCTTGGGTCTTGAAAAGAGTGTTAGGGGGTTTTCTTTTGTGTTTTAAGCTAAGGTAATATTATTTCAAATTCGCTCAATAAAAATACAAGTTTCAACTCTCTGGAATGATTTTTTAGTTATGTAGTAAACTATAAACTGTGAAATTATTCAATCATAAAAAACATAGACAAACCCAAATGTGAAAACTTATAGTGGGAAATTTCATAGTTCTAGCATGATGTTATGACTAGTTTTGATGATTTCACTACTTTAGTGAATGATTTTGAAGTTTAAGCAAATAATTTCATGTCCAGGTAAATAATTTCATGATTCTAGAAAACTTGTAAGAAAACATAGAAATAGACAATAACAATTTCATATTTTTATGGCATTTTCATGGTTATTAAATGATTTCACAACTCAACAGAACAAATTCATAGCTTAGAAATTTGATTTCACTACCTGAAAATATGATTTCACTATTGAAAATGATAATTTCATTACAAAAATAGATGAATTTTCTAATTTAAGACAATTTCATAGTTATCTTAAAAGGCAAAGGAAAAGTCTTATTTCCTTAGAAGATTAAGTTATGGGTTACTCGATGATCTCACCATTTTAAAGCTTGATTTCATAGATTCATAGGGTTGAGGCTAAACCAAAGTGATTTCATAGCTTTCTAAGACAAATTCATAGATTTAGTCGATGATTTCATGGTTACCTCACTAAATTCATAGTTATGTAGTTATTAATTTGTGAATCCATATTCACAAGCAAAAAATGGAAAATTTAGCCAAAAACAAGAAATTAAGCTCTAGAATGAGATATTCTTGGCTCTAAAAAGCTCTCAAAATACTCAATTTATGTTTTTGAGGTACATGGTCCCACTAGGCATGCCATTATGTAATAAATAGGAATTTTTAGAGGGTAGATTAGTATCATGTTAGTATAAAATAAAATCACATGAAACACACCAATAAAGACATACACCTCCAGCCAAGACAATTAAAGAGCTAGTAAACTATATAAGTAACTATCAAATGAAAGTAAAACAAAATTCTTTTACCTTCTATGAGAGCAAGTATTGTATGTTGGAAATGAATTTATGTTCTTGTTTATGTGATCAATAATTCTTTTTTAATGGATCTCCTTGCACTACCTCTCCTTGTCACCTTACTAATGTTGGGCTTGGTTTTGGATTTGGTTTGGATTGGATTATAAAATAGGCATGGAAACACTACAATAATAGAATATTTTCATGTATTTTTGCATGATAAATTTACACCAAAAGATATTTGAACATATTTTATCATAATAACATTACACTATCAAAGCTTATTGATTAATGAGTGAGGCCTTTATTTCTAGCTTCTCAAACTAACTCTAACTCAAGTCTAGTTAGGTTAGAGTTAATTGTGGTTGATTTTTAATGAACCCTAATTGAGCTAAAGAGGTTAAATTTAATTAATATTTGGAATAGAGATCCCATTTATTAGGCATGGCTCTCCATTTTTAAATTTATTGCATTTAGGGAGATATTTTTAATTCCTTGACTTTGAGGATGATGACATCATCATGACATCATTTTTATTGAATTTTATTTTTTAATTATTCACTAATTTCATGTGGAAATTCCACTTAAGATTTTAATTTGGTTTACTTTGTTAATTCATTCTGCTTAGCATTTTAACAATTTAGGAATTGTTCAAGTGCCTCACTTAATGGGTCCAAATGCCAAACTATCACATTGCTAGGTTAAAAATTGACTGGAGATGAATCCATGAGAGGTTACTATTGCATACATGATGATACTCCAAATAGGGATGCCTTAACATGATTTTGAGCACTAATGTCTAATATGCAGATGAAATTGGGACATTCAATGATTCATAGGCTTAATTTGTATTGTTTGGTAAAAATCAATTTGAAGTCTGGTTAGAAGCTATTTGTGTTTAGAATAGGGTGTCTACAATAATAATTACACCATTGGTTTTATTTGTGTAGTTTATTCATGACTCTCTTAGATTAAAATCTAACCCTATTATCATTGTTTAATTTAATTTTGAGTTTGAACCCCTTTGACCATCCTAACACTATTCACACCCCTTAAAACTATTCATTGCCTTTCTATAAGACCTTATACGTCACCTTAACATTAAATTCATATATAAATTTAAATATGTAAGCCACTTAAGTGGCCCCCTTAGCCATAACTCATAAGGGAACTTGGACCCATGTTTGCAAATGGATATAACGTGTTTTAGAGGTAGTTTTATGTGCATTTAAGACCCCTTATGACCAAGGGATCAGCTAATATATCATGGAGTGTTGGTCAAGTCATATTACAGCCCATGTGCCCATTTATAGCATGGATAAATGAGATCATTAATAGGTATGTGAAAAAATTTCTTGCCCACATGGGTGTGTAGGATGAGTTAATGTTACAGAAAAGTTTTTGGAAATGACCAAGGAATGGGAAGGGATAAGTGTCACCTTTCCATTGGTCATTTTGTTAGAGTTTGTTTTCTATAAGATCATGGAAAAAACTCATTGGAGGAAAGTTTTTCTCATTTTAAATTTAGAGAGTGGAGGATATCTTGAGGAAGGAGAAAATGATCTTAAAAAAGGAAGAGGAGAGATAGCTTCCAAAACTTTTAGGAATTTTTTTTGTGTTAGTAGTCAAGGTAGGATTCCTTGTCATCTATTTACTTTCATTTTTTTTTTTAAATTATCTTTGTCCCTTTTATTGTTTTGAGATTTAAAAAAGTTTCCATTTTGCTTATCCTCTTTTTAAAAAAAAATCTATGTGACGAGTGTCATTCAACTCTTCATTTAATCAATATTCAATTGATGTCTTATTAACCAGGGCTAGTGTCCAAAGCTGTCTGCAGTAAAGTGTAGGATGGTAGATCTAGAAGTCTACTTGTGGGGGTGTTTGATGGTCTTATTATAACTTTGAATAATGAAAGAAATGTGTCTTAAACTACTTGATTCACTCTTTTGCTAAAAAGGAAAAGATGTAACTATTTAATCAAATGAATCCACTCTTTTGCTTGAAAGTAAAATCACACTCCTATTTATGCTTGCATGGAAATGGAGATGTTTAACTTAAAAAGGAAATTTTCTTCACACATTTTTTGTAAAATAAAACACACTTTGGTTATAAAGGAAATGAATTTGGAATAAGGAAATGCCTTTTGAACTGTGAATTTGTTTTGATGTTTTATGAATGAATGCAAATATTAACAAGATTCTGATTAGTTATAACAAAGAGTTAATATAACATAACATAAATACCGTACACAATTCCTAGGTCCAAGGAGAGTGGGACCTTGCTCCTCTCAAACTTAGGAACAAATATTAATCAATGCTAAAAATTTAAGTGATAATTCATAAAACTAAAATGATTACAATCTGTCTAAAACCTATAATATGCTTGTATGTATCTTTCCTCTCTTTTATTATTTTAATAACAAAAGTCTTACATTTTATACTAATATAATCAACTCAAAATAGGATTAAAAGAGATAGGATTCCTTGGTCGATCCACTCATCCAAAAATAGGAGATTGGATTTCCAAGAGATCCAATTATTCTGATGAAATAGATATACTATCCTATAATAGTCTTAAGATCCAAATATATACAACTTTATCAAAAGTAAATCCTACAAAATAGTAGGTGGGTATTTTCCTCATTTGACTCCATCTAGAATGATTCTCTCTCATCTTATCTATCTGCTAGCTTCCCCATTTGTAGCTTTGTCTTTAAATAATCCATGGAATAGACCCTATAGAGTAGGTAGGAATGAGCCTACAGAGTCTATAAAAACAAGCCTACGGAGTCCATAGAAACAAGCCTATGAAGTTTATAGAAACAAGCTTATGGAGTCCATAGAAACAAGCCTATAGAGTCCATAGAAACAAGCCATTTGTGTGAGTTCATAGTTCTATTGGATGGAGATCAAAATTGAACTTTCACTATACATCACCTGTGTCTTCTTCCTAAGTATTCTTCACAAAAAAAATTACTAAAACATGATATGTATTATGAATTAATGAAAAAGTAAAGGTTTAGTCTTTGGTTCAATATAAACAACACAAATATCTACTTTTCATCTAATAGCTATCTAACAATCTATGATTTGCATAAGATAATATCCTTAGAGAGACGAATTGAGGGAAATAACATGTCAATAATGAGCCATATTCTAAGCTCATCACTATGGATTATGTTTGTGGCCACCATGTGTATTTTATTTCCTATTTTGGATTAGGTATTCCAAATACCTAAAATTTTTATTGAATAATTTTACAACCCATTTCAAGATTTAAAATTTTATAGTTATGTTACTATTGTCAATTAGACCTACACCTTTGTGAAGGTATTTTTAATCCTTCACAGTATTCTAAAATATTGAAACAATCCTAGGTTGTGGGTGACCTAATCAGTGGATTGAGTCTCTCGATCTAAGGGCTAGCTCCCTTTGGTGTATCAATTAGGACCTTGCTACTCTACGCTATGAACTGCTTAGGAAAAGAGAAAATGAAACTTGAAAGAAAATCCTACATAATGATGGTGATTAACCTGGATGATTAGTTGATCCACTCAATTAGAGATTCTAAAACATTGATTTAGATAATAAGGTTGAACTTTCAACTCCAATTGACCAATATTCATAAGTATTTCATGAAAAGGTTTGATCTAATAACTAAAACCTGAGGGAAATGAAAGAGTAGGCCTGATTAAAGGCACTAATCAGTCACTTGCATCCACTAAAATTCTAGCCAAAAGACACTTAAACAAAGAGTATGACCTGCATAAATTGACTAGTGAGCAACTAGGTAAGAATCAAGACTTGTTAAGGAATAAAAATCTATCACTTATGTAAATCAATGATAAGATACACTATACCAGCTTGCTGGAAATTGAAAACAATAGTCCTATTAATCTGAAAAAGGTTACAACTCAGTCTTTGGTAGAATTTTGTCTTGCCAAATAGGGATGGAAATCAAGGCTAAAAAGACAACTTATATAGAAAATAATACTTTATCCAAAAGGTGGCATTGAAAATTGAAGAGGAAGATCAACATTTACATTAAACAAGTCCAACCTTTGTTATGCCAAGATAACAAAGCCTTCTAAATTTGTCTTTTCTTGTCTTTGTCTTACATGAAAAATCCTTTGGCACTAAAAATAGATGGTGAGCTCATCTTAGATTTTTCTTCCAACATGCATGAAATCTACACCCACCTCCAAATATGAAACTCCACCTAAGGTGTTAGAACATTTGAAAGGACTCTCTTTGCATGAAATCAATGCTAAAATTAAATTTAGAATTATGCTTGAACTGCTGAAATGTTGCAATCTTGAGACAAATGAGAGTACATGCATGGAATTTCTTGTTTATTCATCTATGTGTATGTCCACTATCTTTATTTATCTTTTCCATGAACCTTCCCTTTTTTTCCCTTTGCATGAAATCTATGGGTTTATTCTTCTAGGATTGACTTGGTCTTTAGCTTTTCTTTCTTGAAGGAATTCCTTCAGATAATCCCACAAACAAATTATCTATGAGAATTATCTTTCCTTCATTTGCTTGAGCCCTTCCTTTAGATCTTCCTCTCAGACATTCCCTTAGACAAAAAATCTGAAGGAAATGTACCTCAATTTTTTTTTGAAATTAAACTTTCTCGAAGAGCACATACCCTTCGATATTTTTTTTAATGTCCTTCGACCTCCTAAAAACAATCCTTTAACGCTTGAAAATAGTACACGTACCCTTTGTACTTCTTGTAAAGGACTTTTTCAAAGGGCACATACCTTTCAAGAATCTTGTAAAGGACCCCTGTTGCTCCAAATGACCCTTTAAAAATCTTTTACTGCCCCTTGGATTTTTTGAAAATGACTTTCTGAAAGGAGAAAGTGCCCTTCGAGCTTTTCAAAATGGTCCCTCTTATTTTCTATTTGGAACCTTCTCAAAGGGCAGATACCCTTCAAGATTTATATAGAGCACCTTCTCAAAGGGCACATACCCTTTAGGATTTCATGTAAATGACCTCTTTGTGCTTGGCAAACCCTCCAAAGGAAATCCTTTGGATAAATTATCTAAAGGAAATCCTTCAAACTTTATTAAAGTCCTTTTCCATTTTCTCACAGACAAAAATTCCATGGGAATTCTCTCAAAACTTTTGTGTGTCCACTCAGCTTTGTGAAAAGGACCCTTCACCTTATTCTAAGTGCCCATCAAAAATTTCTAAGTGGACTCTTCTTTTAAAAGTGCCCTTTGGGCTTCCTCAATGAACCTAGCCAAAGGGTGCATACCCTTCAGGTTTTTATGAACGGTCCTTTCCTTTTTTGAAAATGCCCCTTTCCAAAAAGCAGGTACCCTTCAGATTATCTCAAAATTGTCCTTCAAAGAGTGAAATATACCTTTGGACTTTGAAAATAGAATCATCTTCTTTGATTTTGGATAATTCCTTTGAATAATTTTTTTGAAGGAAATTGTTCCTTTCTGCCCTCTGCTTGTGAAAGCCCAAAATTTTCTATTTGTCCTCTTTTGAACTACTCTATTACAATAAACCTTCTTATGGGGAAAAATTGTCAACATTCTAGTGACTCAAATATCAAGCATGCCTTCTATGCTTGAGAACTCAGACCATAAACCTGATATCAAACTCAAAAAATAATGGTAAATCTATTTTATGACTGCAAATAACCTTCATCCTTTAAAAGGAAGGGAAACACATGAAAATAAGAAAACCTAACTAAGAAGCAAATGTTCACACAAGCACTTATTTTAATAAAACATAACAAAATTACTGTGCATAAACAACACTTGGAGGATAAAAAAACAACTATGTATAAGGAGCTTTGCTCTTCAATAACATTGTTTTAGATGTATCCTAGTGATTGGGATTAGAATCTCCTGACCATCTAACTTTGTAAGTTGGAAAGCATTATGGGATTTGTAGCTGGAAATTATGTATGGGCCACTCAAAAGATAATAAAACTTGGTGTGCCTTCCTAGTTTAGCTCTATCCTCATCCCACTTGAGGACCAAATCTCCTTCCTTGAAACTCTTTGAAGAAATTCCTTTGTCAAATGTTCTCTTCACCTGTGCTTGATGAATTTCCATGGCTAGAATGGAATGATTTCTTGTCTCTTCTAAATCCATAAGTTTAGCATCCCTAATCTCCATAGGCTCATTCTCAAACAACTCTAGTTGATGCATTAGTTCTAAAGCTGAAAATTTAAGAGAAATAGGTAACCTTGCTTCCTTACCATATACTAGCTTGTATGGAGAGTTGGCTATTGACCTATTATAGGTGATCCTATCAGCCCATATAGCTAATTTCAAATTGAAATGCCATGACCTCTAATTGTTTTTAATAGTCCTTATGATCCTTAAAACGTTCTTATTTGTAGATTCAGCAAGGCCATTGCCTTGTGGATAATAGTTCAATGATGTGCTAAGATAAAATTTGTGTTGGACAGCCCATTGGATGATCTTATATCCCAAAAAAGCCATTGTATTATTATAAATAATAGTTTAAATAACTCCAAACCTACTAAACAAACCTTCATAGAAATCAAGAACATTAGTTTTGTTTACTTCTTTCAATGCCACTACTTCTATCCAACGTGTGAAGTAATCTATAGTGGTGAGAATCAATTTATGCCCTTAACTTGAAGGAGGATTAATGATGATAATAAAGTCAATTCCCCATTGGAAAAATGGCTGATCTACCAAAATTTGTTGAAGATGTAAGGCTGCAAGCTTGACTTTTCCTACAAACATAGCACATTGTTTGCACTTTCTAACCCATGCATGGCAATCACCAAATATACTAGGCCGATAATACCCACCTCTCATGATCTTAAGTGCCATAGTTATTATATAAAAGTGTCCACCACCATGTCCATCATGTAATTATTCAAGAAATCTCTAATTTTGGTTTGGTTCCACACATCTTAGTAACATTCCATTGATATATTTCTTGAACAGAACACCATCAACAAGCAAAAATGGAATTGATTACAATATAAAATATTTTTTATTTGAAGCACTTAGATGGGAGGGGTAAACACCACATTGGAGATAGATTACCAAGTCATGAAACTAGCTAGAAGGTGAGGTATGAACAACTGTAACCTCTTCATCATGTGACACCAAAACAAGCTCATTAGCCTCTTACAAGTCTTGAGCTAGATGCTCACACAATCCTTTGCCTATAACCAACTTTGTGACCTTAATTTCCATGTCATATTCCATTAATTTGGTTATCCAACCATCTCTCCTCTCATTTATATCTTTGTTTAAGAGAAACTTTTTGATGCTCGGATGGGCAACCATTAGATGTATTTTATTATTAGATAATAAGTGCCTAAACTTCTCAAGAGATCTTATGACTGAAAGTACATGTTTTTCAACAAAAGAGTACCTTGTTTCATACTCCTCCAAGCCTTGAATATATAAAGTTATTGGCTGCTCCAAGGACTCATGATTTTGTTGCATAATAATGCCTAAAATGGTATCCATGTTAGCATAAGTGTATAAAATGAAATCTGGATTTACAAGCATAGGAGCACTAGCTATGGCCTTCTTAATATCCTTAAAACCTTTTATTCCTTCTTTAGACCAGATAAAGTTTTGATTTTTTTTAGCATGGTTGTAAGTGGCTTGGCTAAAATGGAAAAATAAAAAATATATCTCCTTATAAAATTAATTTTTACAAAGAAACTTTGCAAAGCCTTTTTGTGCTTAAGTAAGGAGAGTACAAGAATGGATTTAATCCTTTCAGCATCTATGCTTGAACCATGATTTGAAATAACATGTCCAAGAAGCTTACCTTCATGAACTGATAAGACACACTTTTTGGGATTTAGAGATACCCCAAATTGCCTACACCTTTTAAATACTTGCTTGAGATGAACCATGTGATCTTCTGCATTCTTTGAAAACACTGTTATATCATCCAAATAAATAAGTACAAACCTATTAAGAAGGCCTTAGAATGCCATATTTATGTCTCTTTGAAAGGTTTCTCCAGTATTAGATAAACTGAATGGCATATTTCTATATGTAAATGTTCCCTACTTGGTTGTGAAGGTTATCTTAAATTAGTCCTCTTCTTTGACCAAAATCTGATTGTAGCCACTATATCCATCCAACAAAGAAAACCTCTCTGAACCTGCTACAAGCTATAAGATTTATTCCATTGATGGAAATGGATAGTGATATTTAAGTGAAGACCTATTCATTTCATGGAAGTCAACACACAAAAAAATCTCACCATTCTTATTTCTTATCAGAACAAGATTAGCCAACCAAGTTGAGTGATTGATCGGAAATATAATAGCTGATTCTATGAGCTTTTAAAGCTCAAATCTCATCAAAGGCTCAAGCTTTGGATTTATTGGCCTTTGTCTTTGTCTCACTAGTTTAGTTTGATCCTCTAACTTAATGGTGTATTGAGCCAAACTTGGATCAAAACCTTTGATATCACTATACTACCATGCAAATATATTAGTAAAACTTATGCATAACTCAATGAAAGATTCCTTTTAGGAAGGAGTGCATACCTTACCTAATTTCAAAATCTTACTAATCATAATCTCTACATTAGCATAGTGTTATTCCTTTGTTGACAAGGCTGACTTCTCTTTCCTTAGCTCATCATCTCCACTAAAAATATTCTCAAGAGTGACCAATATTTTGGGTAGCTTATTCATTTTTAGTTGAACAATCTAATCACCATACTGTTGTATGTGTTTTGATTAGTTTCTTGAAGAAAAATTAGTCTCTTCTTGAAATAATATCATAATTTGATTATCATCTTTGAACACCTGCCAATTCTCATGATTATCTTAAATAGAAGGCCGTACAACCACCTTTATATGTGATTAATTTTTTTCACTTTTTACATCAACTGGGATATTAAATTGTGCCCCAACAGCAGCCAACCTATCAACATGTTTATTCTTATCTCTAGGTATTGCTTAAATGTTAAAAGCCTAAAAATCCTCAAGTAAATCCCAAATTCTATGCTTTTAAGATTTAAGCAATAATTTTTTTCACACATTCAAACCTCTTACTTGGTGGACTATAAGCTCACTATCTCCAAACACTTGCAAAGAATTGACTTTCATCTTCTTAGCCCATTGTAAACCATGAACTAGTGCTTCATACTCAGCAACATTGTTTGAACAACCAACTAAAATTTAATAGAGGATAAATACCTTTGTTTTATTGGAAAAACCAACATCATTCTAGCTCTAGTTCCATGTTTATTTCTTGATTTATTAAAGTATAATTTCCATAAACCATCATTAGACTCTTCTTCTTTGACCATGGCTAGAAATGGTGCATCATTCTCATAAAGGCAATACAAACCAAGTCTTTATTCATTCAGATTATAAAGATCATGATCATGCAAGGTGGAAGCCCACTCATCAAGAAATAAATCTATAACTCCATCCAAAGGTGATTCCTTTTCTATATCACTAATTTATAACACATCATCTAAGTTGATATAATTAGTATTCATAACACTTGGTGTTTAAGGATCCATATGAAAATATGTAATAGGATCTAAATGAATTTTTACCTTGGTACCATACCTAGTTATAAATAGAAAATAGGTCCAATCAGTTGATAAATATCCCCCATTTTTTGAGGTGAAATCCCTCAAAAGGCACATTATAAAGTAGGGACGCAAATCTACCACAACAACATCCTACTGAATAGTAATATTAGGACATGCATGTAATGTCAATTTCAAATCCTTGATGATACCTATTATCTATGTTGGTGACCCATCCAATTGTAACACTCCTTTAGTGTTTGGCTCATAAATAAGTCCAATCTTGTTTACAATCTGTTTAGGCATGATTGTACTACTAGCTCCACTATCCACCTTACAATTATGAACCAAAGTATCACCTACTACCAAATAAAGGTAGAAAGGAGAAGTTTTCTTTTATTTTATCTCTATTTTATCCAACTTTTCCATCTTATATGCTTGTTGTACCTATTGCTTAGTTGGCTGATCTAAATTAGTCAAGAAAACACCTTCTTTCTCAAATAGTTTTGGAGATAATTTGAGAGCTAAAAGCTCTTGAATGAGCTTATCCTTTGTATCTAAATCCAAGTAGTAAAACAATATTTTAAGGTCCTAAGTCTCATTTAATGTCCATATGGAAGACATTCAGTGGCTCAAAACCTCTAAACCTTAGAGCCCCAAATCCAATAGCCCAATGGCCTAAGGGTCTGTGATGGAACCATGTGACACCATACTAGAGACAAAGACTACAAAGATTACATAGAGATATGTAATTATCCCCAAGATTATCAACCATTGTATTATCCTAATAAATTATTGGTGATGGGTCAATAGTGATCAAGGTTATAAAGTGAAGGCCTAAGAGATTGCCAAGTGTTGTGATTCTATGTATTTCAAAGGTAGAGTGTGATGGGGCTAAATTTGATGGATGTGACCACATCAAAATACATAGTAAAATCAAAATATAGAGATAAAATATAGAAAACTAATGGAAATATCAATGACATTTAAAGGTAATTTGGCAATGATGGAAGATGAAGCCATGGACAAAGACAATTAGGCAATTTGAGTATCTTATAAAGAATTTGTGGAAAAATTGATTAGGTAATTCAAATTTAGATTTGGATTAAATATATTTAAAATGGTTATAACCATATGGATTAATACTATAAATAAAAGATATCTTGTATTCTATTATTAAAATATTACTTTTATATCTTATAACCACTAACAAATTACAATTTTAGCCTTCAACTTGCAAAATCCAAAGTCAAGTGGATTTAATAGAATTGTAACCATGGTATAAGATAAAGTTCAGATCTTTTAACTTGAGCTAAGGTTTAAAA